>OX352478.1:625000-1042500 GCA_947093115.1 Brenthis daphne | reverse complement strand
TTCATTTGTAAAAGTATATATTAATAGTGTTGCTTAGTAAGTTGTTTTTAAATAATAGCAAACTAAATTAAAATTATTATCCTTAATTAATTTTAACTTTTTTAAATTACACATAGAACAATTATATGGCTTAAATAATTAATACTATATTTTATATTTTTCTTTATGGTTATAAATATAATAATGGCAACACTAAATATAGATTACTAATTAATATTTTAAAATTGTAATAATTATAAAAATAATAGCAAAAATTAAATAAATAATTTTCCATATTCAATTATAATTAAAATTATAAAAATGTTTTAAAGTTAAAAATATTGTAATGTAATTGGTGCAATTTTCATTTTGTTAATTGTGGGTAGGCTGTCTGTAACAACTATATCTTTAAGACATGTAACACCTCAGTCTCTCCCGTGACCATGGATGCTGTAAAGCATTCGAAACGTCGGGAACCAAAAATCAAAATAAATCCGCGAAATAATCCGAAAAGATAGTTTTACTTAATAATGTCAAACATTCGCGTAAATCTAAGAAAGTATTATATAGAATGATTTTTACTGCAGGAAAATATCTCATTTGAAAAAAATGTATACTAAACGTGAAACGTATTTGAGGACGAATCCGAGCGGAACGAGGGTGAGCCACTAGTCCAAGTATAATAAAAACCAACAGTTCCTTAATTTTTTAATAATAACACTCGTTAATAGCTACTAAATATTGGTGGTTTTCTCTTGATGCCGTCACAGACAGACAGACAGACAAAAATTCAAAAAACTATAGATTTGGCCTCTGTATCGATAATAATGTTTATTTCAATAAGATTTTCCAAGAAATATTTAATGTACAGATTCGACTTAGTTACAATTTTATTATATATAGATTGTGTTCTTGATGTCAACAAGATACTTGTAAGGTTAACATTATAATTAAATAATTCCGTTATTAAAATCCAGATTACGCAAGCCAAGGTCTAAAACTTCTGAGACACGAGTAAAATATTCTTTATTAACCTTATGGTAAATAAAATATTATACACAATGTGCGATTTATCCTTGTTTCAATCGAGTACGTCCCTAGGTGACTAACATATCCTATATTTTACTCCAGCTCAAAGTCTATCTGTGTGATAAATTTAATCCAAATAAGACCAGCCTTATCAGTGTAAAGTTGAAAAATTGTTAAAAGTAGTGTCATTTGTACCAACTAGAAGTCTCATGGGAATTGTGCGTTAAATTACAATTCAATTCAATTATCTTGTTAATGTCTTTAAAGCATGCCAGTTGAGCACAGATTACTTCGCTAATAACTTCCTCGGTGGTCTAGTGGCTAGCATGTACGGCCGCAGATCCGAAGGTCCTGGGTTCGAGTCATGGGTCGGGCCAATTTTAATTATTGAGTATTTTTGTCAAGAAATTCTCAGTGACACGGTGTTGGTAAGTTGGTGGTGTTTTCTCTCGTGCCTCGAAGAACACGTAAAGCCGCCAGTCCTGCGTCTTAACTCTCACTGGTCGTGTCGTTAAGTATCGTCCCACCGGAGTATGGGAGTGACAGGAATAGAGAGTGCACGTTGTGTCTGCGCGTACACTTGTGCACTATAATATCTCCTGCGCAGTTAACTAGTCAGAGTAGACATTGTTATATTACTTCGCCAATATCACGTAAAATGGAGAAGACACTAACTCTCTCACACACAAACACACAATCAAATATAGGATAAGTAAAAAAAATCGCTCTCACCTATAAACAAAGGGCCCAACTTCAACCAACTTCGGTTTTTCCCCATTTTCAAGGAATCCATGCGGATTCGTCATATTGAAGATGTAGACTTTTGTTAATCTTATCACACCAGGTTTTTGCCAGTAACTGTAGCTTAGTGATCCGTTCCATAACCTTAACTCCTGGAAAAAGAAAAAAAAACTATCCTTAAATTAATTTACAAAACTTGGTGTTAACTTATTTAACTATTTATATAAAAATCTAGCATTGCCCGAGGCTCCACCCGCGTTCAGATGACCAAAAACCAAATTCTTAGGTTTTACATATTAGTGTACTCTTACTTTGCAGTTTTTGCATTTTTTCTCAGAAATGAGATATTTTTTCGCGGTAAAAAGTATTCTATATGTTGACCCGGATCAACAGCTATCACTATACCAAATTTCATCAAAATCCCTCTAGTGGTTTTTTTGTGTTCCGGTAACAGACTGACAGACAGACAAAAATTTTAAAAATTATACGTTCAGCCTCTGTATCGATAATAATGTTTATTTCAATAAAATTTCCCAAAAAATATTTAATGTACAGATTTGGCTTAGTTACAATTTTATTATATGTATAGATTGTCTGTTTTTTGAATAAATAAGTTGATACTGGGACGGACATAGAACACGTTTGATTCCCGTCCTACTCACTACGCGAGCAAAGCCACGGGCAAAACTAGTAAAAAATAATTATTATGTTGAACGGTCCCCTCGTACTCCTCCAGGTTGCGCGGACATTCGTCAAATATTTAATCGACCATATTCTATACAAGTTAAAAGCTTAATTTGCCACATTTGCGGTTCATCAAATCAGTTAAAGCTTTTCTAGTCAGTAGTGTACTCTTTGTAATGTCTGTTTATTTAATGGATATGAAATTATACTCGTATGTATACCTACTGTACATATAAGAAAAACACAATTTTTTAAATTTTTGTGTGTATCCGTCTGTTTGTTTCGGCTAATCTCCAAATCGGCTGGACCGATTTTGACGGGACTTTCACTGGCAGATAGCCGATGTTATAAGGAGTAATTTAGACTACTTTTATTTTAGAAAAAGAATTAGGGTACCGCTCAAAAAAATTAAAATGTATCTAGGGATGCACCCGAGCGAAGTGAGGGTAAATCGCTAGTCCTACTAATATTACATTTGTGAAAGTTTGTGACGATGTATGGATGTTACTCTTTCACGCAAAAACTATTGAACGGATTCTAATTAAACTTTTAAATAATATAGCTTATACGAAAAACACATAGGCTAGCTACTTTGTATCCTGGAAAAATTTACGGTTCCCGTGGGATACATTTGTTATATATTAAATATATGTAAAATATTTCGAATCACAAACAAATGATTACAATTTGTTAAGTTTCGTCGCTTATCTCCATATTTCAACATCAGACCATTTTAGAATTTATGAGGCTTTTTAGGAGTAATCTTGAGAGATAATTTATAAAATACTAGCGGAACCCGCGGTTTCGCTCGCGCTAAAACTAAAAAAAAGATCTTTAAAAAGGTAGTTTCATACAAACTTTCATCCCCAATTTTACCCCCTTATAGGATGAATTTCGAAAAATACTTAAACATTTATATAATTTTATTGAAGAGCAATAAAACCAAGTTTCAAGTAATTCTGATCATAAATATTTTTTTGGATTGTATTATAACGTGATTTCCCGTGGGATTTAGATAATCTCCCGCGATAAAAAATAACCTATGTCACTCTCCAGCCGTCCAACTATCTCCACACAAAAAATCACGCCAATCCGTCTCTACGTTTCAACGTGAAAGAAGGACAAATAAACAAACACACTTTCACATTTATAATATTAGTAAGTATGGATATTGTTTTTATTTTAACTTCAAAATGTATGAAGCACTCAAGTTTGTGATACTATAAAGTAATGGTACCATGGAGTTAGTCAAGAGATGGACTTGGTAACTGACTTGAATTACTTACTCTGATAAAAATATATTTTTAAATAATATCTCTCATAAAATAACCTTTAAACGAGCAATTCTTGTATATTTATTAATTTATTTATTTATACCGGCGATCTTGGAAACGGCTATAACGTATTCGCTGAAATTTGGTACGTGGAGGTTTTGAGGGGCGAGAAATCGATATAGAATAATCTTATGTCTGGGAAAACGCGTGTTTTCGTGTTTTCATGCGGTTTTCTTTCGCATTATTCCACAAAAAATATGGTCGCTAATTCGTAGCGTAAAGTCAAGCGGCCAAGACGCGAGATTGGCAAACACGGGCAATGGGATTGGCAAATCGGGTTCGAATATCGGTCCTATATAAAGTTTTTACTTTTGTTTTTTTGTGTTGATTCAAGTTTTTAGATTTTTTTTTAATCTAAAAAATACAATATAACAAAAAATAACTCTGTGCGAAGCTCTTTAAGTGTTAATATCATACTTACTCTAAATATTATGTAGTCTAACCACGGCACAAAGGAGAGTATGACGCCAAGTACCACTGTGCATATGCTGAATGTTATCACTGCGAGACGACCTGCAACAGACAGACAAAATATGTTAATATAAAATTATATTATACTAGCATTGCCCGCGGCTCCGCTCGCGTTCAGATGACCAAATCCCAAATTCTTAGGTTTTAAAATTAAAATTAAATAAACGATTTTTATTCTATAAAAGTAAGAGAAAGCTGTAATTTAAAGCAAGACCTAAATATGATCATATAGGAGCTAATCGAAATCCCTTACTGATTGTAGAATTGCTACAATCGAAAGATGCGGTAACAGACAGACAGACAGACAGACAAAAATTCTAAAAACTATAGATTCGGCCTGTGTATCGATAATAATGACTAGATTTAAAAAAAATATATTTAATGTACAGATTCGGCTTACTTAGAATTTTATTATACGAGTATGTATAGATGTGAAAGTTTGTGAGTATGAATGTTTGTTACTCTTTCACGCCAGACCGTCTGTACGGATCTGGATGAAATTTGGCACAGAGATAGATTATAGTCTGGAATAACACATAGGTTATCTTTTTATCCCGGAAAAATGTACGGTTCCCGTGGGATAGGTTTCTTTTTGTTTAAGCTAGTAAAAATATATTAAAGCGACAAATTTATTTGTTATTGTCCCATATATTTTTACATTACTATTATTATTATTCACAGCTACTTCGCCAATAAGGGATTGGGAAGTCTACATGCTCTAAGTCCCGGGACACGAGACCACCCATAATCAAAGTCCCGGGACGTCCTGGGACTTCAAGACTTGTCATAACAAAATTAGGGTCGAGTTAATATTTGGCGAGATGTATCAATAAAAAAGCAATTTTAGTAAAAATTTACATTTATTGATCATAAATTCAAATTACAAACACCTATAACGTCAATTTTCTCAACAATTATCTAAAATAATCTAAACAATTTGTATATTTAACTTTTATGATCACAGATCCAGCTTTTGGTAAGAAAATCTTATAATTTTAAAATAAACTTAAAAATGCTTCAAACAACAGCTTTTTACCCGACTGCAAGGAAAGGGTTATATTTTTCGCGCCTATCTTTGTATGTATGTAATATTCTTTATTCCATCATATCTTCCAAACCGCTCGATGGATTTCTTCAATTAAGGTATTGTTAGACTCGTCTCATTAGTCCAAGTGTTCTTAGATGGGTTACATAAAAAAATATGGGGGCTGCTAGATTTCATTGTTTAAGGTGAATTTATTTTTATCTTCTTTTTCTCCAATATGGGTATCAAATTAAAGGGCTCATAACAAGAATTCCGAAAAGGTATAACATCCCTGTATTACTTAAAATAATTATAATTAAAACCACATTTATTATTTTACTTCAAATATCTAATTGGCAAAAACTAAAAAGCTGTAAATAAAAATATACATAATGTAAAATTTATTACATATATAAATATATATGTAATAAATATGTAATACATATTATAAAAATAAAAAAAAACCGGCTGCTAACTAAAAAGATAAAAACAAGTCGACGAAGGACGTTTCATCCTTGCCGCGAGATGTACACTCGGAGACATATCTCCGACTGCATAATACTAGGTATATTCCTTAAACATTTTTTGGAAAATCTTATTGAAATAGTCATTATTATTGATACAGAGACCGAATATATACATTTTAGAATTTTTGTCTGTCTGTCTGTTTGGGAATGCATCACGAGGAAACCACTCGACAGATTTTGATAAAATTTGGTCTGATGTTTCGTTATTTTATGTTGATGGTGTTTGTTCGATGATAATCCAGGTCAACATATAGGATACTTTTACTGCGGGAAAATATCACATCTCTGAGAAATCTTTACTAATCGTTAACTATAAGATCTTTGATTACTATTCTTTAACGATTGCAGAGTTACAACTTGTCTAATTGTAAGTTCCTAAAAGTCATAGCTCACAGGTCATCACTAAGATACATAGTTTAACTGCCTCGGTGGTGTAGTGGCTAGCTTGTACGGCTGCACACCCGGAGGTCCTGGTTTCGAGTCCCGGGTCGGGCCAAGTTTAGTTATTGAGTCTTTCTGTATAGTAAGTCTCAGTAACAGCCCGGAGTTGGGAAGTTGGCGGTGTTTCATCCCCGTGCCTCGGAGAGCACATGAAGCTGTCGATCCTACGCCTTAACTCTCACTGGTCGTGTCGAGCAGTCGTCCCACCGGAGTATGAGAGTGACAGAAATAGAGAGTGCACGTTGTGTCTGCGCGTACACTTGTGCACTATAATATCTCCTGCGCAGTTGGCTAGTCTCAATGAGATTGGCCGCCGTGGCCGGAATCGGTCAGGAGAACATCATTATCAAGATACATATTATTATACGAGTAAATGTTTCAAAGTTGACTACCATTGTGGCGACACATTGGCGATAGCCGCGTCAGCGGAATGCGCATCCGGCGCCCGCGCCGTGGCGTCGCAATGTCTACAGCACCGTCAGCGGAATTTATCTCCGCGACCGCTCCCGCGCCTTCAGCGCAGGCGTGGTAACAATTCAGTCGTTAGTTTCGCGAGTGCCCCGACGGTTAATAAAGGCGTTAAAAAATTAATGAATAATAAACGAACTCATTTTTCATGTGAACAAAGATTACAATATGTAACTTGATCTTTACATAAGTATCTCTAAGAGAAAAAATATTTTTTTTATAAAATAGGTAAATCTCGCGGCAAGCTTTTGATATCATACTCGTATAAATGTGATAAATTGATGCGTTTGATTTAAATTAAAGTTAAGTGAAGGCTTGTTTTTAAAAATGTTTTCTTACTATTAAGTTTCTATATAAAATAACAAAAACATGGTAAAACCCCATGACTCATGGGATATACAGCAAAAGACCTTTGGAATAGTTTACGATTTATTATAAGCCTTGACTATGTCGGCCATGAAAGATTTCTATTTAATCTTACTCATCGACTTATTAGTAAGGTAACTTCACAATTTTATTTCTTATTCAATTCGAAGAATTACCACAAACAATTAAAAATATTTTTTTAGCATTCGCCCACTATTGTGATTGCGTAGTTTAACTAGAATCTGTGGTCTTAAGGATCTTAGCGCAATGATACTATTGACCTTTCCTTAATAAATATGATGGCTATATGATGAAAACGATAGTTTAAATCTGACTTTTCGTTTCAGAGATTTGTGTGTTCAAACAAACAAAAAAACGAACATTCTTTTCAGCTTTATAATATTATTATAAATATATTTTTTGAATAAGTGTTCCACTAGGAACAGTTCTGGATACATGATTCTTTCTTCTTTTCATATTTGATGTAATAAATTATGTTGAAATAGTTTCTGCATATACTACATAAAAAGTGGCCGAACTTTTAGTAGGATATTTGAATAAAAACGTGTTACATAAATAAAAATGTGTGGAGTTAGGAAACATAAATTCTCACGTAGGATCGTTATCGTTTAAGTTATGCTTAGTTTATAATTTTTTAAGTGTTTTTCGCACAACAATGTTGCATATTGTAATATTAATTAATCAATCTTGCTACTATTCCACGCAAACATGACTTGTACAGTAATAATTAAGTGTCCATTAATTGTTTTGTATATACAATTATGTTTATTTGTAATTATAAGTATTTTAAGTATGTGCTCCATTTAAAAAACAACAATATAGGTAGGTCTACGTGTAATATATATTTTGTTGAATTACTATGCAAAAATATATTATAATATTACTATGGTCGTAAGTATACTCATCTGTCTGTAACTTTATTAATTAGTATAATAAATTAATATTATTCAAATTATATGAAACACTAGCGACTGACCCTCAAACAAACAAACTACAAACTTTTATCCCCATTTTCACTCTGTTAAGGGATGATTTCCGAGATAAAAGGTATCCTATATCCTTCCCAGGATCTTAAACTATCTTCTTACCAAATTTTATCTAAATCGGTTCAGTAGATCCAGTGATTACCCCCTACAACGTCACAAACTCACAAACTTTACCTCTTTATAATATTAGTATAAATAAAAAAAAACTGAACGGATCACGTGTATGGGTACGTTCTCTAACTCTATATTCCATCTTCTTAGCTGGCATTTCATTTATACGTGTTCTAGACCCCAAAAAGTCAAAAGTTTTCTGTTACATGATATTATTTTATAGTATTTTAATTAATTTAACCTTAGCAAAGCAGATTTTCCACCGCTTTAATCGATTTTTACGATCTGACGACATCAGGAAGATGAATTGGATGTAATTACGTTAGCAATATTACGCTATACGCTTCATTGTTGCGATAAAATTGTGTAATTAATCTTTAATAAGGAATATTTACTTATAATATATCATAATTAGATTTACTTGACGTTTTTAATCGTCTTATAGATGTTTATCTTTCATTGTTATTATCAGAGCTACTAGTCTGTATGTCAAAGTTTGTATGTATGTATGTATGTATGTATGTTTGGATGGACGAATTTGGATGAAATTTTGCATACAGTACATATCTTATTAATAAATGAATTAAATATGATGAAAGTAATTCTCTGAGTTGAAAGGACGTAAGCGATAAAAAAATAGAAATATTGCGATCTTACGATCATTTGGTTATAATTAACTAGCGACTCACCGGGTGACGTTTTCACGTTTAGTATAGATTTCTCAGAGATGAAATATTTTCCCGTAATAAAAAGTATCCTTTATGCTGACCCGGATAACCAGCTGTCATCATGCCAAATTTCATCAAAATCTGTCCAGTAGTTTTCTCGCAATGCGTTCCCAGACAAACAGACAAATAAATATTTTTGGACATTACACACAGCACTATCTAGTTCCAAGGTAAGCTACGAGGCTTGTGTTATGGATACCAGATAGTTGATACACTACATATATATAACTTTAACTACATACATATTATAAATATATACAAATATTATAATATATTATTATATATAGACAAAAATTCTAAAAACTATAGATTCGGCCTCTGTATCTATAATAATGATTATTTCAACAAGATTTATCAAAAAATATTTAATGTATTACATAGATGTCAGAAAAAATTTAGTTAAGCATTTTTATAGTATATACAAATGAGTATCTTTAAGAAGCATAAAAATATGCCATTTTTGGATTTAAACTAAAAAGTAACACATTTCAATTTTAAAAACATATAAAGAGATACCAAATACGATTCTCGTGGGAAATGGAGTGTAGTTGGTACAAATTCCAAATCTCGCATCTCTGATATTTTCATGTGCGAATCATTTCTAACATGATTAACACTTGCCTTACGGTGAAGGAAAACGTCGTGAGGAAACCTGTATATAGATAGAGAGCTTAGAAGTTTTCGAAAGACATGCTCAGTCCGCCTGCACTTGGCCAGCGTGGTGGATTATGGCCTGATCCCCCTCGTATTGAAGGGAGGCCCACCCCCAGCAGTGGGACGTTAAAAATGGCTAAATACTATACATACATCCATACAAAAATATCTGTATATTTATATATAAATAATTGATAACGTTGACAATGGTGTATAGGAAATATTTTATTGCAAAAATTAAATAATTTTTTCGTTAAAATATACAAAAAAACAAAAGATGTTATGAATGTCTTACAAATATTCCCACATACAAAAATTTTTATTAACTTATTGATAGTATTTTCATATAAATGTTTATTTTTAAATCGACTTATAATTTTACATCGCTGATAATTATTTTCTCAAATCTGAAAGGATTTTTGAGATAATCTTTTGGGAAGATAAGTTGCCTTTTGTTCGTAAGTCTTACCTTATTTTGTCAAGAACATCTTCTTGTAGATACATATATAAAAAAATATGGGGCTGCTATTGTAAATGCAAAAGTTTGTATGAGTGTATGTTTGTCACTTCGACGCGTTGTAACGGCTGGACAGATTTGGATGAAATTCAATACATAGATAGACTATGAGCTGGATTTTCAAATACTTAGTCGGTAGTAAATTTTATAAAAGGCTAATGAAAATTCAAATCAAATCAAATCCGTATATATAAATATTATAAATCTGAAAGTTTGTGAGTATGTATGGATGTCTATTACTCCTTCACGCCAGAACGGCTGAACGGTTTTGGATAGAATTTGGCACAGAGATAGATTATAGTGTGGAATAACACACAGGCTACTTTTTATCCCGGAGAAATGTACGCTTCCCGTGGGAAAGATTTGTTTTTGTATTTTGTATTTCAGGACGAACCCGCGCGTGGTTGAGTGGCAGGTATTATTAATAAATGCTTTATTTTGATAATAATTATTAACATGTCAACATTATCTTCTGTATGCAACGTGACTGCACGTGCAATAAATAATATACAATTAAAAAGGGGTAATTAACATTTTTTCTTATTTAATTGGACCTTCGTGCCTCGAAGATAACATCGATACAGCCATATTCTATTGTTACATAAAATGTACTTAATATTAATAATCTGTGTCTATAATAATACAATTTTTTTTATAGTAGTAGCGAATTGGTTATATTCTCGCTTGATAAGCTAAGTCAAGCAGGTTCGATTACCGGTTCTCAAATCTTTTAGAAATAACACAGTGCCTTTTTTAATTTTAAAATCGGTCAAAGAGGATGCCAAGTATGGTATAGCAACTGAGATCTAAACGGACTTGATAATTAACATTCAATTTATAAAGATGATACTTTCTAAGTTTAGATTTTTAGCATTTAAATCAAAAAGGCTATATAGCCTTATATGCTAATCTTCATCTCTATTACCTAGCTAGGTCGCAGACACTATTAAAAAAGATTTAAAAAAAAATCAAGTTTCTACGAAAACGTGTTAGATGTGAAACTTCATTGTTGTTGTTGGAATTTTAACACACAGCACCATCTAGTTCCATGGTAAGCTACGAGGCTTGTGTTATGGATACCAGATAATTGATACACTACACATATTTATATAACTTTAAATACATACATATTATAAATATAAACACCCATGACTGGAGTACAAACATTCGTGTTTATTACACAAATGAATGTTCCCAGCGGGACTCGAACCCGCGACCGCTGACACAGTAAGTAGGGTCACTAAAAACTGAGCCAAACGTGTCGTCATTGGTTATTTATATTTTAAATCTGTAAAATTAATCTAAACTAATATTATAAAGAGGTAAAGTTTGTGAGGTTGTGACATTGTACGGGGTAATCTTTGGATCTGCTGAACCGATTTAGATGAAATTTGGTAAGAAGATAGTTTGAGTCCCTGGGAAGGACATATGATACTTTTTATATCAGAAACCATCCCTTAAGGGGGTGAAAATGGGGATGAAAGTTTGTATTGGGAATCAAGCTAGGGACGAACCAGCGCGAAGTGAGGGTGGGTCGCTAGCAAATTAATACTAACATTAATATTATACTCAGACAAAAATATGACTCCAATGAACATCACACAAAGAAGAGAGAATAATATGTTATTTCTTTCTATCTAGCCGGACTCTTACATCTATCACATACCTATACTCTATGGCTTTAAGGCTGAACCCGAGCGAAGCGTGGCCGAGCCGCTAGTAATTAAAAAATAAAAATAATAATTCCATAACCCAGGTTTGGCTTATAGCAAAAATCTTTTCAAATTCCATCGTTTGCTATACTAGCATTGCCCGCGGCTCCGCTCGTGTTCAGATGACCAAAAACCAAATTCTTAGGTTTTACATATTAGTATACGTTTACATTGTAGTTTTTGTACTTTTTTCTCAGAAATGAGTAATTTTCCCGCGGTAAAAAGTATCCTATATGTTGACACGGATAATCAGCTATCATCATACCAAATTTTATCAAAATCCCTCCAGTGGTTTTTCTGTGATGCGGTAACAGACAGACAAACAGACAAAAAATCTAAAAACTATAGATTCGGCCTCGTATACATAACTTGTTACATAAGCTATTAAATATTAAAATATATCGGATATATTTATAATAATAAAAAAAAAAACATATCGTTGATAAATTAATCATAATGTTATGGATACTATAATTAACTAATATTTATTCATGTTTTTATTACATTCTTCCTTTAACTTTAATATGATTAACATCTATTTAATCGAATCTTTTGACATGCCGTGGTTTTTTTATGTGGAGATTTTCCATAACGTATTAGACGAGCTCTGACATTTGCAGGCTATGGTTGTTAAAGATGAATTAACATAATAAAATGCCTCGGTGGTCTAGTGGTTAGCATGTACGGCAGATCCGGAGGTCCTGGGTTCGAGTCCCGGGTCGTGCCAAGTTTAGTTATTGAGTTTTTCTGTTAAAAAATTCTCAGTAACAGCCCGGAATTGGGGAGTTGGCGGTTTTTCACCCCCTTGCCTTGGAGAGCACGTAAAGCCGTCGGTCCTGCACCTTAACTCTCACTGGTCGTGTCTCGTGTCGTTCCACCGGAGTATGAGAGTGACAGGAATAGAGAGTGCACTTGTGTCTGCGCGTACACTTGTGCACTATAATATCTCCTGCGCAGTTGGCTAGTCTCAATGAGATTGGCCGCCGTGGCCAGAATCGGTCAGGAGGGCATTATAACATAATATGTATTATAAATGCAAAAGATTCTGTGTGCGTGTGTGTATATTTGATCCTCCTTAACGCTGAAACGACTGAACGGGTTTGGATGAAACTTAGCTTATAGTGCATATCTTTTTAACTATTGAATCGTTTTTTTTGAAGTTATTAACATAGAAATATTACTGATTATAAACTTGTCATAAAAATTAAGACAAACATTCATATAATTTTATACATTTGTTATAGAAACATTAAAAACGTACGATACGTGCGATGTCGATTGTTAGCTTGAAGAACAAATCGCTTAAGCCACTTATCCTCAATTTTAAAGATATAGAGATAACCTAAAAGCTTTACGAAATCATTTGTAATTTGACTGCACAAATCTATACATCTATACAGATTTAAAATAAGATTGAAGTGTCTGTTCGTAATGTTGAAATAACATCTTTTTTTTAAAAGCATATGAAATTCTGTATGATACTCATGAGAAAAAACAATTTTTAAAATTTTTGCCTGTCTGTCTGTTTGTTCCGGCTAATCTTCGAAATGGCTGGACTGATTTTGATGGGACTTTCACTGGCAGATAGCTGATGTTATAAGGAATATCTTAGGCTACTTTTATTTTAGAAAAAGAATTAGGGTTCCGCTCAAAAAAATTAAAACGTACCTAGGAGTAGGGGCGCACCCGAGCGACGCGATGGCAATTCGCTAGAATTATATTATAATTATATTAAACACCTATTCAGCTTTATATTCTATAATACTCCCCAAGTAAAATGGCTATGATATTTTATTATAATAATAACCTTTACTCCAAGATCAATCTTTTATTCCACTTAAATTATTTATTTTATTTATTTATGTACCATAAAATATATGTTATACGAAATAAAACTTATTATATGATATTTTCATTATTATTTTTTATTCGAATCTTTATTATTTTTAATATTTCAAATTATTTTATTTTTAACTAGCGGCTCACCCTAGCTTCACTTGGGTTCACCTCTACATAAACAATTTTATCCCACGGGAGCCGGACATTTTCCGGGATAAAAAGTAGCCTATTTGTTATTATAATGTATAAATTATACTATTGTAAAGTTTCATTAAAATCTAATCAATAGTTTTTGTGTACTAAGCTGTATGAGTTACTATAGTTTTTTAACTATCTATTTTGTTGTTTTTAACTTTTTAATTTTCCGGGATGAAAAGTATCTAAGATGTTGACCGGGGATATAAGGTACCACCATGAAAAATTTCATTTTACTTGGTCTAACACTTCCGGAGATTAAGAAACAGACAAACAGACAGAGAAACAAAAAGATTGAAAAAAAATTGGATTTGTTTTTTTTCTCTTCTTACATCCCCCTGAGTCGGTTTATAGCATTTTTTTCTATGCACAGACATTTGACCTCTACAGTTTTATTATATGTATAGATTATAAAAATAATATTGTAATAAAAATAACTTTAAACTAACAAAAAAAATATTTTATACATAATACGTATAATTTAGTAAACAATTTGCCCTTGACAGCTATATTAGCAGCCATTGTTATTGAATTTTAAATTGATTTAATTAAAAAAAAAATTAATTTTTTTAATAGTTTCATAAATCAAAATTATTTAATTTATTTTTCAATAAATTTAAAAGGGTTTTGTTTTTGCCTTTTGTTTGTCCTTTAAAAGTTAAATATAAATCGGTCAAGTGCGAGTCGAATCGTACGTATACTTTTTATTAATATGACTTTTACTCTATATATATATATATATATATATATATATATATATGTAGTATATTATATTAACTTCGATGATCAATTACGAGCGTTAAAAATATGTGTATTTTAACACCTCCAGGTAAATTTCTAAGAAATTAATTAAAATTCTAAAAAATCTATTGTTAACTGTTAACGCCGGCGTTGAGGGATTAATATTTAAAATCGTTTATACATATTAAACTTGTTATTTTTACTTTTCTAAAACCCGAGTGGAGTCGCGGTTTGAAGCTAGTTCGTTAGGTACCATAATTATTTTATCACTGAATATAGTCAGATAACTAATTATTTTCTTCGTTTATTTACAATTAGCATTGCCCGCGGCTCCGCTCGTGTTCAGATGACCAAAAACCAAATTCTTAGGTTTTACATATTAGTAGATATACTCTTACATTGCAGTTTTTGTATTTTTTCTCAGGAATGACATATTTTCCCGCGGTAAAAAGTACCCTATATGTTGACCCGGATAACCAGCTTCATACCAAATTTCATCAAAATACCTCCAGTGGTTTTTCTGTGATGCGGTAACAGACAGACAGAAAAAAAATCTAAAAATTATAGATTCGGCCTCTGTATCGATAATAATGTTTATTTCAATAAGATTTTCCAAAAAATATTTA
Organism: Brenthis daphne; assembly: GCA_947093115.1. NCBI lineage: Eukaryota > Metazoa > Arthropoda > Insecta > Lepidoptera > Nymphalidae > Brenthis > Brenthis daphne. The sequence goes on along the minus strand of OX352478.1, from coordinate 1,027,306 downwards.
ATGTACAGATTCGGCTTAGTTACGATTTTATTATATGTATAGACTCGCGACTCACCCTCGCTTTGCTTGAGTTCGTCCCTAGGTACGTTTTAACGGTAAGTATGGAATAGATAGACTATATACACACAGGTATGTATAGTCCATATAGATGTCAAATATTTTCTAAAAGTATTATTTCGTGTTTTTTGTTATTTTTATGTTTGTTACGCAATATCTCCTTGAACTTATTAATTTTTTTTAAGAAAACATTGCACCCTCACGGTGTAAAAATAATCACTTTTTAACATATAAATAATAAATATGTTGGTACATTAACACAACACTATCTAGTTCCATGGTAAGCTACGAAGCTTGTGTTATGGATACAAGATAGTTGATACACTACACATATTATATAACTTTAAATACCTATATACATATTATAAATATAAACATCCATGACTGGAGTACAACCACTCGTGCTTATTACACAAATGAATGCCCCCAGCGGTACTCGAACCCGCGACCGCTGGCATAGCAAGTAGGGTCACCACAAACTGAGCCAAACGTATCGTCAAACGTATATTAAATTCAGTCAACTTTGAATTTAAATGAATTATCATTTGAAATTTATTACAAATCTAACAAACTGTGGAAACTTTCAATAGGTATTTTATTATCTTACTCTAAATGAATACGTGAATGTTAATCCTGTGTATAGAATTTCTAGAAACGGTTCTTTTTCAACCGTTTTTGTTCCACGGTAGCGGTATTTTGAATACCGGAACTAAAAGTTTAAAAACATCCAATTTAATAATAAAGGCCTAACTAGTTTTTAATCTTGGCTTGATTACTCTATTCCAATTTTCACTAAAATCTGTTCAGCATTTACAGCGTGAAGAAGTAACAAACGTACAGTGTGTACGTTTTTCCTTTTACATGTTTCAAAAAAAAAACCAAAAAATCGAAAAGTTTTGTATTATTTTAGGAATATCCTTAACCCTGGTTTTTTGTTTTTTTTTTTCTAAAAATAAATGAATAGAGACAAACAAAAGTCAAATAAAAACTAAAAATTAGCATTCGTAACTAAAAACTATACTAATAACTACATATAATAAAATTCTGAGTCGAATCTGTACATTAAATAGTTTTTGAAAAATCTTATTGAAATAGTCATTATTATCGATACAGAGGCCGAATCTATAGTTTTTAGAATTTTTGTCTGTCTGTCTGTCTGTCTGGGAATGCATGAATGAAATCGATACTAAACGGTAAAACGTAACTAGTGGCGAACCCAAGCGGAGCGGGGGTGAGTCGCTAGATAGTTCATATATCTTAACGTGTGACGTTAAGGAAAACTATTATTGTTAAAGCTTTACAAAATAATATGAATAAGCAAAAAAAGGAACAAAAACTAATTCGTAATTTTTATCTTTTTAAAGTTTATTATATGAAGTAAATTGTAAGTGTCAGTCTGCGATTTAAAAATAGCTATCGAAATATCCATACTAATATTATAAATGCGAAAGTAATTGTCTGTCTGTTAGCTTTTCCCGCTTAATCCATTGAACCGGTTTAGATGAAATTTGGTATGAAGATAGTTTGAGACCATGGAAAGGACATGGGATAGTTTTTATCTCGGAAATGATCCCTTAAGGGGGTTAAAAGGGTGGTGCAAGTTTGTGCGAGGAAGCAATCATTTCTCAAGTAAGGGAAATAAGGGGGTGAAAATGGGGATGAAAGTTTGTATGGGGAATCAAGCTAGGGACGAACCCAAGCGAAGCAAGGGTGAACGCTAGTAGCTATCTATCAACAAATTAATTACAAAGCCAGTGTATTCATACATAAACTAGGCAAACCAAATCTATACTTATTATAAAAATAAGTCCCCCGGCCGCGTCTTTCTGTCCTCCTGTCTGTCCTCCTGTCTGTCTGAACGCGATAAACTCGAAAACTACTGAACGGATTTTTATACGGTTTTCAACAATAGAAAGAGTAATTCTTGAGGAAGGTTTAGGTATATAATTTATTATGCTTTTATGTAAATTAGCTGAAATACGGCGACAAATGTTGAAGAGGTCGCAAAAAATCTCGCCAAATGGGAACTTTCCACGCGAACGCCGCGTAAACTAGCAAAGATACAGTTAAGTAATGTACTAGAGAATTCAAAATCTATAAAAATGCTACAAAAAAGTCCGCGATAGCATATCTCTATCTCTTACGGTTGACTTACAATAACCACTTTTATGTTAACATTTTTAATTAAAAACATTACGTTATTTTCAAAGTTATTTTCTTTAGTTCGGTATTAATCCTTATCCAAATGAATATTTTAGTTAGCTTAGTCATTTAATGCAGATTAAAATTGCTCTTTACACTAAATCAATCAGATGAATAGTTTTTGAGATATCGTTGTTAGAAGTAATTAGTAGCGAAACATTTTTAATGCTTGGCGAGCATTGAGATGCCTACGGCGAGTCCATCCCCTCTGCCCCGCATCGCTCGACCGCCTGCTCAAGCTATATAAACCGGGCGATGTAGCGCGCGATCCTAGGATACTTTTTACCGCGGGAAAATATCTTATTTCTGAGGAAAAATACAAAAACTGCAATGTAAGAGTATACTAATATGTAACACCTAAGAATTTAGTTTTTGGTCATCTGAACGCGGGCGGAGCCGCGGGCAATGCTAGTATTATATAAAACCAGCCACATAATATGAGATACATATTTAACCTACATTCTAAGTAATGTGGCTACATTCCAAGTTTTATTGTATCTTGTCTCACGTTGTTATAAAGTTTTTATTTTTATGTATGTATGTATGTATGTATGTATGTATGTATGTATGTATGTAGATTTTCGAGGATAATCTCTGGAAATATTAATTTAAAATCGAAATCAAGGCGTAGGCTTTTTTTTTAACCGAGTTCAATGCCTCCTTTTTTAAAGTAGGTTAAGCAATAGTGTTTGTTTAGCCTATAAAAACTTGAAAAAACCCGGCCAAGTGCGAGTCGGACTCGCGCGTAGGGTTCTGTACCATTTTCTATAATATCGAGCAAAAACGAGCAAAAAATATACGTTCGTTGTATGGGAGCCCCCCTTAAATATTTGTTTTATTTTAATTTACTTATTTATTTTTAAAATGAATATATAACTAAATATTCTGTGAATATTTCAAGCGTCTACCTGTTGCCGTTATCAATATCGAGCAAAAACGAGCAAAAAAATCACGTTTGTTGTATGGGAGCCTCCTTATATACTTATTAATATTTATTTTATTCTGTTTTTTAGTATTTGTTGTTATAGCGGCCACCGAAATACATCATCTGTGAAAATTTCAACTGCCTAACTATCACGGTTCGTGAGATACAGCCTGGTGACAGACGGACAGACAGACAGACGGACGGACAGCGGAGTCTTAGTAATAGGGTCCCGATAATCTATCTCTGTGTCAAATTTCACAAACTGAGCCAAACGCGGTGTCAAAAGTTTATTTATGTATAATTTCACTTATCCCAGGATGATGTTTAATAGCTTATAATATATAACCTTCCTTAATGAATCCCATTAATATTATAAATGCGAAAGTTTGGATGCATGATTGTTACTCCTTAACACCAGAACGGCTGGACGGATATGGATGAAATTTGGCACAGAGATAGATTATAGTCTGGATTAGCACATAGGTTACTTTTTATCCCGGAAAAAATTACGGTTCTAGTGGGATAGACTTGTTTTTGTATGTCAACAGGGATGAACCCGATCCAAGCGAGGATAATTTGCTAGTCCATACTAATATTATAAATGTCAAAGTATGTTTGTTTGTTTCTTTCTTTGTCCTTCTTTCACGTCGTAACACAATGGCGGATTGGCGTGATTTTTTGTATGGAGATAGCTGGAGGGCTGGATAGTGACATAAGCTACTTTTTACCGAAAACACGTTATAATACAATGCAAAAAATATTTATGACCATAATTACTCGGTATTAATGTTCTTCAGTAAAATTAAATGAATACGTGTTGTAGCATTTTTCGAAATTCATCCTATAAGGGGGTAAAATAGGGGATGAAAGTTTGTATGAAACTACCTTTTTAGAGATTTTTTGTAGTTTTAGCGCGAGCGAAGCGGGTTCTGCTAGTAGTCTATAAAATCATTTCACATTAGACTGTTCGTGAATTAAGGTGTTTAAATAAACAGAAAAATCTTGTTATTATAATATACTATATAGACATATATAACTACTAGCGACTCACCCTCGCTCCGCTCGGGTTCGTCCCTACTAACGTGTTAACGTTTAGTATCGATTTCTCAGAGATGAAATATTTTCCCGCAGTAAAAAGTATCCTATATGTTGACCCGGATAACCGGCTATCATCATACCAAATTTCATCAAAATCCGTCCAGTAGTTTTTCCGTGATGCGGTAACAGACAGACAGACAGACAGACAAAAATTCTAAAAACTATAGATTCGGTCTCTGTATCGATAATAATGTCTATTTCAATAAGATTTTCCAAAAAATATTTTATGTACAGATTCGGCTCGGTTACAATTTTATTATATGTATAGATTTAAATGATAATAATTCTTACGAATGAATTCATTAACTATGAATAAAAAAACTATAGTAATGTATTAGCTATTTTTACGATATACGTAGTTTAAAGTGTTCATAAATAATAATCAAAGTATGCAAAAAAGTTATATTTTCCGTTTGATACGCAATTTTTTTTAATGTGATGTGGAATTTGATACGAATACGTAGATAGATAGATATTTCGTTAGTACTTTATATACATGCTAGCAGACCCGACCACGCGTTGCTGTGGCACACATGAAAATCGTTAATTTTGCAATGAATAAAGAAATAATCGGGATAAAGACTATCCCATTTTTCAAGTTAAAACGCTTAGATCGGATAAGTTGTTTCACAGTTCATCCCGGACGAATATCGTGGAATGCTATTCCATAATAATTGTTGAAACGTACCTAGGGACAAATACAAGTATACAACGTACCGAGCGAAGCGAGGGTGAGTCGCTAGTCTTAAGCAATAAACAAGATTATATCAATAAACATAAAAACCGACTTCAAACAAAAGCACTAAAAAGTAAAAAATAACTGATTGGTAGTTTTAATTTACTATACATACCTAATCAAATATTTTCGAAGTTTAGGGGTTAGGTTTAGTTTAGGGTTGGTATTTTTTTTTAAATTTAAATGGGACCAATCTGGAAGTATACATTTTCAAACAACACAAAAATTGTCCAAATCGGTTAATAAATGACGGAGTTCTGAGGTAACAAACATAAAAAAAAACAATACAGTCGAATTGAGAACCTCCTCCTTTTTGAAGTCGGTTGAAAATCACTTGCAAATCGTAATCTAAAGAAACACATTTAAAATAATTAAGTCAATATACTGATTGGAAGTCGTTTTACTCAATTTTGTTACTTTGAACCAATAATAATAAAACTTAGTGCTAGTAAAAAACATTTAAAGTGGTAGACCATTGGTAAAGTGGTCACTTGAGAAATCGAGGGAAACGGGTTCAAATCTATTTCTAGAACCTATGAGATTTTCATATGTAAATAATTTTGAACTTGCTAATATGGTGAAGAAAAATATTATGAGAAAACCTCCATTTCTGACAGCACCTTTCCCTTTCCCCTTTCCAAATTTGACCTTAAAATTGTCGGTAATTGTAAAGGTTATTGCAAAATTGTAAAACTGCAGATTAAGCGACCAAATTAAAGAAAAAAACCTAAAAAGATCAGTTGAACAAAACGTCTTTGATATATTCCATGGGTTTCTCACCTCTAGTAAATCCAGCGATATGAGTGTAGGAACCAATATTATTGTCAAGTGGCAAACCAAGGGCAGAGCTGTTCATACAACAAGGTCAATGAAATCCTTAATGATTAAATGACTCGATGAATACGCCCCTAGGCATAATTTCAGTAATATAAAAATTATCAATTTCACTTCCTACATTTATCGATACGAACGAACAGACGGATGGATGGGTAGATAAGTTGCCATTGACATTGGCAAAATCTGATATAGAGTTCAAGGGGCAAGTTCCACGATTTTTTATCTTCGGAACGGTCACTTCTATCTTTGGAAAAATTAATGATTTACCTCAAACATAATATGTAATATGCAGGACTTTTTTGGATGGTCGCTTTTATAAGATCTTGTATTTTAAATTAGCGTGACGTAGATTATCTGTATATGAGTAATGCAAAAAATGAACGTCGAGTAATTTAGGTTGTGGTAGCCAAGTGGTAACGCGTTTGCTTGGAAAACCAAATGAAGCGGGTTCAAATCGAGGGTCTCGTAACTATTTTTCAACATGTTTACCACTTTCGTTGGAAAGAAAACATTCAATAGAAACCTGCAAATCTAAGGGGATCTAGTTAGTTTAAAAAGACATGTGAAGTTCTCCCCGCACTTGTCCAGCGTGGTGGACTATGGCCTGATACCCCTCGTATTGAAGGGAGGCCCACTTCCAGCTTTCCAGAAGGGCTAAATTTACAAGTTTAAGGCCCGATTTCACCAACGTCACCTAAGTTCAAGGGATCCCCTAAGCATGGTTAGGGGGCTGTTAGGGGACAGTTTCTGTTTCACCGACACTTAGGGGTCACCTAACTATTAAAAGGTCCCCTAAATTTAGGTGCTCGAAATATGGACATAAAGACGATCGTAAAACGAAATTTAATTTAGGGGCTAGTTTAGGGGACTTTTAAGCTAGTGATACGTAGGTGGTAGCTTATGGGTTGTTGGTGAAATCGGGCGTAAGTTTCCTATATTCTATTTTATGGGATATCATCTTAGAGTGTACAAAAGCTATATGTATACTCTAACGATGTCATAGAAAGCGAGATTCTTGCTTTTAAAAGTAGATATGAAAGAAATGATATGTAGGAAAAGCCACGAGCTATAACATGACCCTAAAGCAAATAAAGTGTCCCGGAAGTAATTTAGTTAAGTAGTTGACAACTTCTTGCTAATTTTAACACTTTTTGTAAAAAAAAATCTCTTATACGCTTGCTAATTTATTGGAATTCTAATAGATTTCTGGTCTTAAAGGTTGTCTAGAATTAAAAAATGGACTTACTCTTCACCTGATTAATATATATATATATATATATATATATATATATATATATATATATATATATATTCTAGGCCCTCGATTTGAACAAGCTTCATTTGGTTTTCCAAGCAAACGCGTTACCACTTGGCTACCACAACCAAACTTACTCGACATTCATTTTAATTAGCGATAAGATTTTTTTTTGCACACTTTGGTTTTTGATATTTTGTTTATTGTATTTATTTTATTACTGTGGTGTACAATAAAGTGTATAAATAAATAAAAATAAATAAAATAGATTATTAATTGAGTTTTTATTATGGTTGTTATTCTAAAAGTTCTTTGTCGCTTTGGTTTAGTGGCTAACTTATGCGGCTAATGACTGAAGATTGTGAATTCAATTTCTAAAAAATATATAGGGGGTTTTAACTGTTTTTTCACTCACCAGTTACTCGTAGGTTTTTCTAGATAGATTCCTAAAAATGAGAAAAGTAGTACATATTTTTTAATGATTTTTTTTAACTCAAGCCAATCAACGGAAGACACAATGTCTCCGTCCTTCTAGCTTTTCAATTATACATATAGAGTGTGATATTTTTAAACCAAAAATTGAAATATAAACCTCATAGAAATGCCATGAAATATAAAATTTTCGCAATCGAAAAAAATTATGCTTTAGCTGGATTATAATTTTATTTTACTTCTAATATAATAAACATAAAACAGTGGTAGCCCAGTGGTAATGCACTCGCTGGGGACACCGAGTGAAGCTGGTTCAATTCCCGGGTCTCGTTCCTCTGATGTTCTCATGTGCGAGTCATTTCTAACATGATTACCGCTTGCCTTAACGGTGAAGGAAAACATCGTGAGGAAAATTGTACGTCTGAGAGAACCTAGCAAGTTTTTGAAAGACATGTGAAGTCCGTCCCGCACTTGGCCAGTGTGGTGGACTATGGCCTGATCCCCATCGTATCGAACGGAGGCCCGCGCCCAGCAGTGTGACGTTGAAGAGGACTAAATACACATAATGATGTTCTCCTGACCGATTCCGGCCACGGCGGCCAATATCATTGAGACTAGCCAACTGCGCAGGAGATATTATAGTGCACAAGTGTACAAGCAGACACAACGTGCACTCTCTATTCCTATCACTCTCACACTCCGGTGGGACGACCATTTGACACGACCAGTAAGAGTGACCCGGGACTCGAACCCGGGACCTCCGGGTGTGCAGTACATGCCACCGAGGCAGTTAAATAAACAAGTTAAAGTTAAATACACATAATAAATAATATCTGTAAAGATATATTTTAAAATCTTTCATTTTACAGATGCCTTCCTCAATATTTTCTTTGTTTATCTAATAATGTCAACAAAAACAATTATCATGACCGTATGTCTTATTTGCTTTGACCTTCGGAACAATACAATGGATTTAGCAGTTACCGTAACTACCTATTCATTCATTCCTTATGTAAATACACATTTCTTTAAAGTATTTTACTATAAAGTTTGTTTTATAAATAAAAATAAATAAATATGTTGGGACATTAACACACAGCACCATCTAGTTCCATAGTAAGCTACGAGATCTGTGTTATGGATACCGGATAGTTGATACACTACACATATATAAATTTAAATACATATAAATACCCATAACTAGAGTACAAACATTCGTGCTCATCACAGAAATGAATGCTCCCAGCGGAACTCGAACCCGCGACCGCCGGCGCAACAAGCTGAGCCAAACGTGTCGACAAATAAGCTTAAACTAAAGAAAGATAAACTTTAATGGCTTAAAAGGAAATCTAAAACTGGAGATTTCCTTGACATTCTAAATATAACTATAACTATCGAGAACCAAAAACAGCAAAAAAAAAGGATCGCGGAAAGTCCGAAAAATTGTATTTAATACAGTTACCCTAATATCAAAAATAAGTAAAATATCTTTTATCCTTTAAATTTTTATGGGACTCCTACATGCGAATGGATAGATTCAGATAAAATTTAATACACATATAAACTATGACATGTCTGTCTGTACTGTCAGGCATCTAGGCATGAACTCGAGTGAAGCGAAGTAAGTTTCTACACAAACGTACGAGCATATCGTACTTACAAATTTAATACCTCTTTTTTGACGTTGGTATACGATATATACAAGTTTAAAAATTAAAAAAAAACTTAAAAAATACCTGCATGTATTTATAATGTGGGTTACACAATAGCCCTGACGTAAAAAGAAGACAGGCCTGGGTCTTCAAAAGGTACCTACTTTAATTATTATAATAATTTTCGGATACTGTCAATGTCATTTTGAAACATGACAAAAGATGAGAATAGTGATGTGAAAGTGATATTTCGATTAATAATCTTAAGTTAGTATTGAATGTTTTTTTTTTAATATTGGGTTATATTAAAATACATACATAATCACAATGAGAGTTATCTATTAGAATTAGTGTCCGCGAGTAATTTAAAAATGATGAAATTAAAATAGAATTAAAAATTTTAAGTAACTCCCGACACAACAAAAAAACCCCTCTAAAAAGTAAAAAAAATCTCTTTTGACTTTTTAACTTCTTTAAAACTACACATTAATATTTTGACGAAGAGCATCCCCGCGTCAGGGAATCGCTAAGTAAATAAATTTAAAATCAGAATGCAAATAAAAAGAAGATTGATAATGATAAAGTACTAGCGGTCCCTCGACGCTGCGACGCTCATCATCAAAATGTTAATGGGTACTTTTAATGAACTTAAAAAGCTAAGAGAGAAAATTTATTTTTTTACGTTTTTAAAGTTTTTTTTTGTGTTTGGGTTACTTAAAATTTTTAATATATAATAATGTATTAGATTTACGCGAATATTTGATATTTTAAATAAGACTATCTAAGTATTTGATTTTTTTCGTGGATTTACATCTATTTGAGAAATCTACACCCTTAGTTTCTCCCGTAACTATGAAAAACTGAAAGCATTCGAAACATCTGGAACCAAAAATCAAATAAATCCACGAAAAATTCCAAAAAACTAGTTTTAACTATTAGAGTGCCAGTCAATACAAATTAAAGTACACCGACTTCGAAAAAATTTGTTTACTTGTTTACTTGTTTTTTACATTTTAGTGCCTGGAAGTCGGTTTTTTCAAGTTTTTTATTGAAAAATGTTATGATATGTTTAGATTAAAGTTTATCTTAGCTTTCTTTTATTTTTGTACTAACTTTCTGTCATCAAATTACACTACAGTTTAAAAAAAAAACTAAAAAATATTTAAAAATAGGTACATCACTAAACACTCATCCTGTCATTAAAAATGCGGTCAGTCAACTTTCAATTATGAGGCGATTCATGGTTTTCCGGTACTGTTTCATCTTGACACAAATTCATGTAGCTTGTACAGTGAGTTATTAACTATAGATTATTGCAGATATATAATATATTTACTTGTATTTATAGTTTATCTGTATAATAAATGTCATCCAAATCAGTTCAGTAATTTCACTATTTTGTATCAAACATACATACATACATACATAAATACATACATGTGATCCATATGTATATATATTGTATATATAAATCAAATACTTAACCCTCCTTTAGGCTTCACTTCAGCAACACTCTCAAGTCAAAAGTAAGTGCTAAACATGGTAAATATCCCGTTTTACCTACATCTTCACCTTTAAATATTGTATTCAGCCCTTTTTAACGTCCCACTGCTGGGCACGGGCCTCCCTTCAATACGAGGGGGATCAGGCCATAGTCCACCACGCTGGCCAAGTGCGGGTTGGCGGACTTCACATGTCTTTCGAAAACTTGCTAAGTTCTCTCAGACATGCAGGTTTCCTCACGATGTTTTCCTTCACCGTAAGGCAAGTGGTAATCATGTTAGAAATGATTCGCACATGAAAATATCAGAGGTGCGAGACCCGGGATTTGAACCCGCTTCACTCGGTTTCCCAAGCGAGAGCGTTACCACTGGGCTACCACTGCCGTTATGTTACTGTTTAAATATTACTAGCGACTAACTCTCGCTCCGCTCGGGTTCGTCTTTAGTTACGTTTTAAGGTTTAGTATAGATTTCTCAGAGATGAGATATTTTCCCGCAGTAAAAAGTATCCTATATGTTGACCCGGATAACCAGCTATCATCATACCAAATTTCATCGAAATCTGTGCACTGGTTTTCTTGTAATGCGTTCCCAGGAAGACAGACAGACAAAAATTCTAAAAACTATAGATTAGGCCTTTGTATCGATAATAATGTCTATTTCAATAAAATTTTCCAAAAAAAATATTGAAAGTATAGATTCGACTCAGTTAGAATTTTATTATATGTATAGAAGATAATACCTATATATAATATATTTTATATGTATTATCTTACACATTAATGTTTGATCGATATATAATGAATATGAACGTTTTATTGAGTATTTACGTTTTTACTCTAATCAAGTAATATATCTAACAGTTGTTTATATAATCATTTACGACCTGCATATAGATTATACGAGATATATATTTTACTATACTATACTCGTAGTATCTTATATCTTTAAACGAGCAATTCTTGTATATATATAATCTGAATCTCGGAAACGGCTCCAACGATTTTTATGAAATTTAGTACACAAGGCGTTTCGGGGGCGATAAAACGATGTAGATTAGTCTTATGTCTGAGAAAACGTGTATTTTCGAGTTTTCATGTAGTTTTTTTGCATTATTCCACGCAGAATATGGTCGGTAATTTGCACGCTCGGGCATAAGCATCGTGGTCAAGCGGCCAAGGTGCAAGATCAACAATCTCAGGTGTCCAGGTTCGAATGTCGGTGGCATACAAAGTTTTTACTTTTGTTTTTTTTTAATATTTATTCAAGTCTTTAGTTTAAAAAAAAAGAAAATTGTACTTTAGGCCAAAAACTCCGACTGAAGGTCGGTAGCTCAGGTACTTTAACTTTAAACTGTTTACATTTATCTGGTTTTAACATCTATCGGCACTATGAGTGATAGCGTTAACACGTCACGTGACCATGTCGATGAAGACTTACATGAATTTACCCCCCATCCAAACTTGCCTATAGAAGTTTTTACTTCAATAGACTCGGCTTTTTCATAATATTACTAGCACTGCCCGCGGCTCCGCCCGCGTTCAGATGACCAAAAACCAAATTCTTAAGTTTTACATATTAGTATACTCTTACAATGCATTTTTGTATTTTTTCTCAGAAATGAGATATTTTCCCGCGGTAAAAGTATCCCATATGTTGACACGGATAACCAGCTATCACCATACCAAATTTCATCAAAATCCCTCCAGTGGTTTTTCCGTGATGCGGTAACAGACAGACAGACAAAAGTTCAAAAAACTATAGATTCGGCCTCTGTATCAATAATAATGTTTATTTCAATAAGATTTTCCATAAAATATTTATTGTACAGATTCTGCTTAGTTACAATTTTATTATATGTATAGATAGAAGTATAGATTAGCACTTGTCACGTGTATTTCAATGGTAATTAAATGACATTAGCATATTAGTTTGTATATAGTCTAAGGCATTATGGATAAATAATTATAAATATATGTTTATGTACTAGCGAGCGAGTTTGTCCTTGCTTCGTGTCAGCCTTCCTAAAGGAAGGTCTTTTGTCGCGTGTCGAATCGGACTATCTATACTAATATTATAAAGAGATAGGGTTTGTATGTTTGTTCGTTCATTCGTCTGTTTGTTTGCTTATATATCATCATGCTACTTAAGGGAGCAGAGCAGTAAACATAAATGTCAACATAATTCGTTGGCTCACTATTACAAGGTTCTATGCTACAATTTTAGTACTTATTTAGTTATTAATGCTACAAGGTTCTATGAGTCATTAGCTACAGTTTTGCAAAAACAAACCACTAGATAGCGGCACTTTAACTACAAAATATTCAATTTTACATAGTTCTATGTTGTTTTTTTTACGATAACAAAATAACGAAGTTCTATGTAAAAATTACTAAACTTCATTAAAATTAACATAGAACCTTGTAATAGTAAGCCAACGAATTATGTCTATAACGAAAGTGTGAACGCGGACGAAGCTGCGGTTAGCTATTGCTAATCTATACATATATAAATAGGCAAAGACAAATTCTGGCGTTATTGAATAACAAACATCCATCCATCCAAACTTTCGGATTTATAATATTAACAGAATAACTTTTTACCCGACTGCAGCGAAGACTAAAGGAGAGTTATGTGCTTAACCCATATGTGTAAAGACAGACATGCACCCAACAAAACTCGCAGGAAACGTAAGACAGCTCTCCAACTGCATGATACTATGTTCCTACGTCAACTTGTTTTCGTCTTTTCAGTTGCTTTTACGGAGTCGGTTATTTTGTTTTTTTTTCTAATTTTTTCTAGTTTTTACACCAAAAAAAAAATAGTATAAAAACTTTTTGACAAAAAAATAAAAACCGACTTCAAACAAAAGCACTAAAAAGTAAAAAATAACTGATTGGTAGTTTTCATTTACTATACATACCTAATCAAATATTTTCGAAGTCGGTGTGCTTTGGCTAAGTAATTAAAGCCTACCTATTAAATACATACCTAATCAAATATTTTTGAAATCGGTGCCAGCCCATACAAAGCAAAGCACACCGACTTCGAAAATATGTGATTAGGTATGTATAGTAAATGAAAACTACCAATCAGTTATTTTTTACTTTTTAGTGCTTTTGTTTGAAGTCGGTTTTTATTTTTTTGTTAAAAAGTTTTTATTTTTCCCTTTTTAGTGTAGACAGTAGTAGCAAAGTAAGAATTCTAAAGTGTTAGGCTTGTCAAATCAAACAAAATAAGCCCAAACTCGAAGTATCTACTATTTATCGTTGAAGAGTTCCACCTATCCGCCTTCTGGCCTTACCATTAGATCAGGTCAACAATACCGAATCTCTGTACTATCAACGGAAATAGAAACACTTGCAAAGTTTCAAGTCAATATGACAATTAGAAGTAGGTTAAATTCATTATTAGCTATTTTTCCACCCTTAGGGGTGGTATTTTTTTTTAAATTTAAATGGGACCAATCTGGAAGTATACCCTTTCAAACAAAAAAAAATTGTCCAAATCGGTTAATAAATGACGAAGTTCTGAGGTAACAAACATAAAAAAAAAAAAAAACTACAGTCGAATTGAGAACCTCCTCCTTTTTGAAGTCGGTTGAAAAGTAATATATCTGAAAGTTTCATAATAAGTTTGCTGAGCAATTAATTGAGAAGAATGCTATTTTTATTTAATTTTATTACGTCCATTAATCTAATATTGTGTTTGACTTATGTTAAGGCTAGATTAATTCATTTAGATTAACTCTACATGTTCGTAAACGTAAAGAGAGGTTAAATATCATTCGTCTCTCGATCTATAATGGTAAATTTTGTTAATTCTATAACAAAGAATATTCGACAAATATATTATTATGAAATGCAAAGCCTGCGTAATATGACGCTAGTGGAGTGCAAACTGCATGTTTAGGAATCGCGTGAGCCACGCTTAAGGCATAAGCGAAAGCGGTTTCATAGGTAGAGGCGTTTTAATAAAAAATAGTACAGTAACGGAAAATTATATATTAATTCTAGTTAGTATTCATATTAATATTATAAATGTGAAAGTGTGTTTGTTTGTTTGTTTGTTTGTTTGTTTGTTTGTTCACTTTTTATCACTCTCACAGAAAAACATGTCATATAATAAATATATAGTCTAGATATTCCATACTAACCGTTAAAACTTACGTAGAGACAAACCCGAGTGATACGAGCGTGTGCCACTAGTATATTATAAAGAGGTAAAGTTTGTAAGTTTGGCTTTGTGGGGATAATCTCTGAAACTACTGAACCAATCCTAAAAATTCTTTCACAAGTAAGAAGCTATATTACCGCCGAGTGCGATGTGCTATTTTTATTTCCATAAAAATATGTTTACTGGTAGAAATCGTAATAAATTTAATTAAAGTTGAAAAAAATGGTCGTGGAGTTTCTTTATCGGCTAGGAACACACTCAAATGAAGCCAGGTTAAGCCGCTAGTTAAAAATAATTTACAGATATAGGATAACTTTTTATATTGTCTGTATCCTACAGGATGTAACGTAAGCAATACTTACACACGTATCAGTTAAGTTATAAATATGATTATAACTGTCGGGAGTATAAACAAAAAGCTTTATAAAAAATTGCGAATCACCCTCGCTTAGCTCGGGTTCACCCGTAAGCAGATTCCCCATACAAACTTTCATCTTGATTTTCACCCTCTTAAGGTACTATTTCCGGGATAAAAATTACCCTATGTCCTTCCCAGGGTCTCAAACTATCTTCTTACCAAATTTCATCTAAATCGGGTCAGTAGATCCAAAGATTACCCCCTACAACGTCACAAACTCACAAACTTTACCTCTTTATAATATTAGTATAGAAATATTTTACATATTAAGTATGATAAAATTCAATAGAAACTTTTTTTATACGTTTTTGTGACTGGCTGAACTATAAGCACTTAGCGTAACGGTAATTCTGAATGCGTATATAGAACAAGTGAAATGTAATTAAACTTTGGTTTAAATTAACTAATTAGGTAAATACTTTCTTAGATTTACGCATATAATAGATATCTATACATATAATAAAATTGTAACTAAGCCGAATCTGTACATTAAATATTTTTTGGAAAATCTTATTGAAATAAACATTATTATCGATACAGAGGCTGAGTCTATAGTTTTTAGAATTTTTGTCAATCTGTCTGTCTGTTACCGCACGTCACGGAAAAACCACTGAAGGGATTTTCATGAAATTTGGTATGGTGATAGCTGGTAATCCGGGTCAACATATAGGATACTTTTTACCGCAGGAAAATATCTCATTTTTGAGAAAAAAATACAAAAACTGCATTGTAAGAGTACACTAATATGTAAAACCTAAGAATTTGGTTTTTGGTCATCTGAACGCGGGCGGAGCCGCGGGCAATCTTTTTGGATTTGTTCGCGGATTCATTTCGATTTTTGGTTCCCGACGTTTCGAATTCTTTCAAGTATATATTTATATGCACGTCTTTTTAAGGACACTTTTGAGGCAAATTGTGTGTGTTCAACCACCATCATGGTCGCGGTCTCAGTGTCACATATATGCTATTATGTAGAAGTGAAAATTAATTAAAAGATACTTTCTTTGATTTACGCGAATATACGCTATAATAAAATTATTCATACGAATATTTTCGCGTTAGATTTAGTATTTTTTTTAATTATGATGTATTACGATATCATCTATTTCTTCCATATTATTGTATAATTTTGTGGGTACACAGTGTGTATTAACTTTTTAACTTTTGAGACGTCAAAAACCTTTTGTCTCTCCACGACTGCGTCATTATAAAAAAAAATTGTGGAAAATCAACGTCGTTAGAATAATTTTATTACAATGTTAATTAAAATTATTATAAAATGTATGTATATTAGAGGATTCGACCGAAAGTTGGCTTGGGTCGACTAGTAAAAAAAAATCCTAGAACCGACTGCAGCGACATCTATCGGGTCCAGTTGTGAATCTAAACCATCCACAGACAAATTCAAATACACACTAAAAATCATCCAAATCGGTCCAGCCGTTTAAGAGCACAGTGACATACACACGTACAAAAAAATTAAATATATAAAGATAGCAAATGATAAATTTGAAATTGTACCATACAATAATAAATTACGAAAATGCGGCATTATGATTATTGCACAAAAATTGCACGCTCAGTTAATATTTCATACATTTAGTAGGTCGTGTGTTTTTTTCCTTTTGTACGTTTGAGTTTATTTGTTTTGTTATAAGTAAATTCTTTAGAATCTTTTAGAATTCTTTAAAATTTAATACTACCTATTGCTTTATTGTGTTTATTTTCTTAATAAAACTTTAACACTGAATGACTGACATATGGTTTAGTTGTATGCAGTATGATAACGGTTTGTACAGATATCCCACGGGAAACGTAAATTTTTCCGGGATAAAAACCTATTTGCTATTCCAGACTATAATCTATCTCTATACCGAATTTCATCCAGATCCGTTCAGCCGTTCTGGTGTGAGTAACAAACATCCATCCATCTAAACTTTCGCATTTAAATTATATTATAAACTAGAATTGCCCGCGGCTCTGCCGGTTCAGATGACCAAAAACCAAATTCTTAGGTTTTACATATTAAGTATAATACTCCTACATTGCAGTTTTTGTATTTTTTCTCAGAAATGAGACGTTTTCCCGCAATAAAAAGTATCCTATATATTGACCTGGATAACCAGCTATCATCATACCAAATTTCATCAAAATCCCTCAAGTGATTTTTCTGTGATGCGGTAACAGACAGACAGACAGACAGACAGACAAAAATTCTAAAAACTTTAGATTCGGCCTCTGTATCGATAATAATGTTTATTTCAATAAGATTTTCCAAAAAATATCTAATGTACAGATTCGGCTTAGTTACAATTTTATTATATGTATACATATTCTATAATCTATTCTAATAGGGAGAAAACTTACCATGATTTAATTTGCCCTGTTGTGATATCAGCATGTTGAGTGGCACTGGCTTCTTATTGGGTATCCCAAAAAGCCTGTTCCTAGCTGACTGCCCCACCGCTAAATACTGTTTGTGCCCCATCGTGGTGGTTCTGAAATCAATAAATATAATTATTATTTGTTTTTTTTACACGAAAATGAGTCTAACAGAGACAGAAAGACGGACATTTTGTTTTATTTAGTAGCTATTGACGAGTTTTACATATGTAAACAAAGCGCCGCCGCGGGGTTAAAATAGTAAATAATAAAGTTGGTATAGTAAAAGTTTAATTCTAAAAAACTAAACTAGTAATACAAAGAGGGAAAGTGAGTGAGTTTGTAATTTGTATATTTTACAAAGTCATTAAGACTTAGTGCGATAATTAACTTTTTTAACCGACTTCCAAAAACGAGGAGATCCTATGTTCTTCTGTATGTATTTTTTTTGTGTATGTTCATCGACTACTCAAAGACGCCTGAACCGATTTGGAAAATCGACGCCGGTATTAGTTCGTTAGTTTGTTTGTTTGAACGCGCTAATCTTACTACTAATCCGATTTGAAAAATTCTTTTTGCATTAGATAACCCGTTTATTGAGGAAGGCTATATATATCATCATGCTACTAACAATGTCAACAAATCAAGCAAACCAAAGGGTTTTTCTTGTAGTTTTAACGCGAGCGAAGCCGCGGATTCTGCTAGTATTATGATATTCTTAATAGAAAAACATAATGCTATTATAAGACTCCGATTCTAAATCCGGACTAACCGCTAGACTAATAAGATCGTAAAGAGAACTGTAATTTGACAACTGAACAAACTACAAAGTACTAAATCGGACATTAAAATGATAAGCCTGGTGACACACGGACAGACAGACAGACGGACGGACGGCGGAGTCTTAGTAATAGGGTCCCGTTTTACCCTTTGGGTGCGGAACCCTAATAACAGTATATAAAGTCAAATCGAAATCGGTCATGCCCTGATTATTTGGAGATATAATTAGCTACTCTCAAACTTGTTTTGTACCGAAAGTTACAAAAAGGCGACCCCTTGTATTTTACGCAGTGTAGATACTTTAATTTTGAATCAATATACGAATAAAATATTTCATTCATATATACGAAATCATCATACAACGAAAGTTTGTTTGTATGTATGTTTGTTACTTTTTCACGCCTTAGGTACTTATGTACGCACGTGGGAAGTTATACTTCTTTGGCGTAACAGCACAAAAATAGCTAAAGATTTCATCCCGTATGTCACAACTCTCTGTTTGTAAAAGGAATGCAGCTAACTTCATCATGTCGCTTTCAGCTAACTTCATCATGTCGCTTTTTGGCTGTCGGTGTGCACATCCTAAAAAATTTACTCTAATATTTTTTTCCAAACGTACCAAAAGAAGTATAACTTCAAAAAAAATCTGTATTTATCCCACGTGATTATCAATATAATTTTTCTCACACATTTATATCAACAAAGTATTTGGCAGCAAAATAATACGGTTAAAGTTCGCTCATTAGCATTTTTTTATGTTTTGATTCGATTAAGTTTAAGTAAAAAAATATTGTTTACATTTTGTTTTCAACATGACGATACGTTTGGCTCAGTTTGTAGTGACCCTACTTGCTGTGTCAGCGGTGGCGGGTTCGAGTCCCGCTGGGGACATTCATTTGAGTGATGAGTACGAATGTTTGTACTTCAGTCCTAGGAATTTATATTCATAGTATGTATTTAAAGTTATATATGTGCAGTGTATCAACTATCTGGTATCCATAATACAAGCCTCGAAACTTACCATGGCAGTAGATGGTGCTGTGTAATAATGTGCCAACATATTTATTAATGATATTGTATTCTATTTAATTATATAATTTTGTGGGTAGATACCGTCTGTAACAACATTATAATGACATTTGAGAAGTCTAAAACCTTAGGCGTACCCTAGGGACATCACTATGTAACCGATAGGGTAGAATCGCTGTTGTTGGCCGCTGGTCGCTTAGCTGGGTTTCTCTCAGGGCAACTGAGGACCTCATCCGGCTAGGCTGACCGCCCATACAGTACATGATTCTTCTCTGTCCGACTCCGCAACAAGACCTAGGGACTCACCTAGGGACGCGCCCATATTATTTATCGACACTATACTCTGAAACTTGGGATGTGAGGTGACGTACTTCTCTAAAACCTTACTTAACTTACTAAAAACTTACTTTCTCTCCCGTGACCATAATTGCTGTAAAACATTCCAATTTCTCACCAAAAACTAAAATAAAACCGCGAAAAATCCATAAAAATAGTACTTTAAAATGTTAAATATTCATCTTGTCAAGTTCAAAAAGGTACGAGTATGTATATGTATCAAACGTAAAGAAGGCGTCCACGACCGACATTCGAGTGGCATTATTATACAATTAATGTGTTTGTTCCGGTCTGATTGAGGTTCTCATTAGAACTACCTTGTGAAAGAAGTTCTCGACTTAATTCTGTTATATTATATCATATAAAAAATATTTATTATCTTTTTTCACTGTTTTGGTAAAAAGCGAAAGTTTGTGTATGTGTATGTTTGTTGCTCCTTCGCAATAAAAGGACTGAACAAAGGATTACATATCGTACACAGATAGATGATCTCTTTTTTTTAATACTGGGAAATGCATTTCAATACATACCACCTGTATACATACAGGTGGTTATGTGGGGCTCAGCGGCTAGAAAAGCCAGTGCTACCCACTAAAACCCAACAGAACGTCCCCCGTCTTAATAGGGCATCGCAGGATCGCTTATGCACTCGACCGCAACGACCATGGGGTTGCCCCACGGTCCACTCTGTTATCAGAGAAGTACCAGGAGCAACCCGCATGGTACACCACACACTGATGTGGGCCACCTCATGCCAATGAGCCCCCAACAGCTAAAATTGAAGTGTCTGTTTGTAATGTCAACATAACAGCTTTTTACTAAATGCATATGAAAATATATACGGTACTTATAAGAAAAACACAATTATTAAAATTTTTGTCTGTCTGTTTATTCCAGCTAATCTCCGAAATGGCTAGACTTATTTTGACAAGACTTTCACTGGCAGATAGCTAATATTGTAAGGAGTAACTTAGGCAATTTTTTAAAAAAAATATGGGGTTCCGCTTAAAAAATAAAAACCCATGAAATTGTGAACCAAATCTGCCTACCTAGGGATGCACCCGAAGGGTAAGTGGCTAGTATATATGATCTACTACTATATAGACTGCTTTTGTCCTGCGAGAGGAGACACGGGCAAAAACAAGCTTAGCATAAAAATTTAACACACATTTGTTGTACGTTATTGAATAAACTAATAACATAATATTACAAGTTAGAGACGTATGTATAGTGTTATATAATTGGTTTTGATTTACATGAAAATATCTTTTGAGCAGTTATATCATAATCAAACTGAATCTTACAATATATTGTGCTATATTTTGTTTGTTTGTATGTAGAGAATAATCTCTGAAATTCTTAAGAGGATTGTCAGGTGTCGATACACGGCGCAAGTAGGTTTTTAAAAAAATGCTATCAGTTTCATACCGCTCACTGTCAACCCGTATGGTGCGATAGAGAGAGTTGCAAATTTTAGAGGCAATCACCTACATTTCTTGTTAGAAATATTGTTTCGTTCGATAACGTTTTCACCTCCCTAAACGTTTACGAAATGAGACAATTTTGGTTTCATTAGATTCGGTCCACCTTAATCTAGATCTGTACTTTTTTGTAGTAATTCAGTTTAGTTTAATTAAAAAAAAAATAAAAACGCTCGAGGAAGTTTTTATGTCAAAAATACAGATATTTAGATGCTAATAACATAATAATGATAGAATCATACGCAATATTTCTTTAAAATAAAAACGTACGGACCTAGATTTTCATTATATTTACAACATTTCCAAAAATCATTATAATTAGACTATTTTAATGGGGGGAGAGGGGGGGGGAAGGGGGGGGGGCACGTTATGGCTTTTTGAATGAAAATGTATAGTTTCACAATCCTTTTAACTGAATTTGAAAGTCTCTCTCTGAAAAAGACCTCAAAATGACCTATACTTGTATGGTCATATTCTGAAATTTCAGTAAATTGCGAGTTGTAGTTGCAGAAGAAAATTAACTAAAATTAACCCTCGATATTATTAATCATTTATGTATTACACAATAGTACAAATAATAGAGTGTGACAGACAGACACATATATAATTAATGCTATAAAGGGTTTAGTTTTTTTTTATTTTTAATATCTGGAACTCTAAACATGGAGAGTTCAGCTTATTAACAGAGTTCGTAAAGGAGTTCAAATATTTTAATTGGTATTTTTTATTTATGTATATAGTAGCCTGAGAAGCGAGCTTATCTCGGCTTAGGCGCTCGTACAGTAGGTCGTATAGTGGCGACAATGCAAGTACCACAAACATTTACGAGATGGTGCTATTATAATGTTCTCCCGACCGATTCCGGCCACGGCGGCTAATCTCATTGAGACTAGCCAACTGCGCAGGAGATATTATAGTGCACAAGTGTACGCGCAGACACAAGTGCACTCTCTATTCCTGTCACTCTCATACTCCGGTGGGACGACTGCTTGACACGACCTGTGAGAGTTAAGGCGCAGGACCAACGGCTTTAGGTGCTCTCCGAGATACGGGGGTGAAAAATCGCCAACTTCTCAACTTTGAACTGTTACTGAGAATATCTTGACAGAAACACTCTATAACGGAAATTGGCCCGATCCGAGACTCGAACCCAGGAACTCCGGATCTGTGGCCGTACATGCTAGCCACCACACCACCAAGGTAGTTATATGAAATTGTTAGCATCAATGAGAGCAGATAGAAAAGCCTTCAATAATTAGTTATAAAATAATGTTTTTTTTTGTGAAAAGTTACGGTTTTTCAGAAAAGAAACCTATAATATACTTAGATAAACTCAAAAAGCAAAACCTTATATAAATACAAATTTTGATCCAAATCGTTAGAGCCGTTTCCGAGATACACGGAATTTTATGTACATATATACAAAAATTGCTCATTTAATATTAGAAGATTTCTGGAAAATGTTCTTTCAAAATATGATAAGTCATTTTAAAGCTACCAACTGTAGCAATGGCAGTGATTTGTGTATTAGATTTCTTACTAAGTCATATTATGTAACTCATGAGTAAGCTCTAACATTTTTGATGAAACTCTTTTCGGGTGTTGCCGTAGATTTATTTATATTTTTGGTTCCTGACGCTTCGAATGCTTTACAGCAATCATGGTCACGGGAGAGGTTTACCGGTGGTAGGACTCTGTCAAGCCTGAGGAGTCTGATTGGATGGGTACCACCCCCTTATCTATTTCTACCGCCAAACAACAATGATTACATTGTTGTGTTCCGGTTTGAAGGATAAGGTAGCCAGTGCAATTACAGGCAAGAGGCATATCGTCTTAGTCCTCACAGTGACAACGCACCTGCTGTTCTATATTTTTGTAACATAAAACCTAAGTGCATGAACCCTACTTGCTGTGCCAGCGGTCGCGGGTTCAAGTCCCGCTGGGAGCATTCATTTGTGTGATGAGCACGAATGTTTGTACTCCAGTCATGGGTGTTTATCAACTATCTGGTATCCATAACACAGGTCTCGTAGCTTACCATGGAACTAGATGGCGCTGTGTGTTAATGTCCCAACATATTTATTTACATATTTATGAACCGTGGGTGTTATGGGCGACAGGTACAGCTTTCCATCAGATAGGCTGTCTGCTCGTTTGTCACTGAATATTATAAAAAAAATATAGAGAATAAGGATTTTACCGTCTTAAAAGTTACTATGTAATATATGTATAGTTGTTAAATACGGTATCTACCCACAAATTATATAAGAACTTGTAAGAAATAGACAAATGGCACCGAAATAGAAATACTTTACTATATTTTGTTAATTTTAATTAATCTAAGAATTTTAATAAGTTAATTATGTAAATACATATATACTATTGCCCTTGTCTAGACAACAAGTTGAAAAACTTGTTAATTTATTACCACTGCGAATCATAATATGTGCGATATCTCGTTAGATTCATAATTACATCTAGAAAAATACTATTAAACGGGCAATATTTGTATCTACTTGTATACCTACATATAATAAAATTCTAATTGAGTCGAATCTGTACATTAAATATTTTTTGGAAAATCTTATTGAAATATATATAATAGTCATTATTTTCCATACAGAAGCCGAATTTATAGTTTTTAGAATTTTTGTCTGTCTGTCTGTCTGTCTGTCTGGGAACGCATCACGAGAAAACGACTGAACAGATTTTAATATGATGATAGCTGGTTATCCGGGTCAACATATAGGATACTTTTTACCGCGGGAAAATATCTCATCTCTGAGAAATCTATAGGTACTAACCATTAAAACGTACCTAGGGACGAATCCGAACGGAACGAGAGTGAATCGCTAGTACTCTTGTAAAAAAACAGAAGATTTCGAAGCCATTTTACTATATAATATACTAGTGACTCACTTCGCTTCGCTCGGATTCGTCCCTAGGTTGATTCCCCATACAGACTTTCATCTCCATTTTCACCCCCTTAAGGGATTATTTCCGGGATAAAAAGTATCCTATGTCCTTCCTAGGGTCTCAAATATCTCAAACTATCTTCTTACCAAATTTCATTTAAATAGGTTCAGTAGATCCAGAGATTACCACATATAACGTCACAAACTCACAATTCACAAACTTTACCTCTTTATAATATTAGTATCTCGTAGATAAATTGGCAAAGACAAAACAGTTGAGTACCTTTTTCTCCTTTATTTGTCAAACGATTTTCTTTTTTCTTGTTTGATAGCTATCGACTAGTTTTAATGGTATCAATAAAAAAAAATTGGATACAGCTAATTTTATATATATATACATATACTAGCGGCTCACCCTCGCTTCGCTCGGGTTCGTCGCTAGGTACGTTTTAAATAGATATAAAAAGAAAAAATCTTTCTTTCTCACATTTTAATTATATGTTTTAATACTTACCTATTCCGGACTAAGAGAAATCCAAAAATTAAAATATCATAAAAATTGGAACGCGGTCGAACGGGATAAAAAGTATCCTATGTCCTTCTCCTGGCTCTAAACTACCTCCCTGCCAATTTTCAGCTAAATCGGTTCAGCCGTTCTTGAGTTATAAGCGAAGTAACTAACACGACTTTCTTTTATATATATAGATAGGTAAATTCTATTCATATATATGTATGTTTTCCTCAAATTTTCAATTATTTTAGCCCAATTTCTACCATTGCGCTAACATAGTGTGCATTAGAATGGATAACTTTTAACACTTGTCCTTCCACTTTGGCTTACCACATAATTTTTCTGTAGTTCTTGTTTTATTAGAGTAAATACATATAAACTAGCGTTCCACTACAGCTTTACTTGGACATTTTAAAAAAATGTATTCATGAGTATCGTCATTCTTTACATATTCTAAATTGATCTTTTTAAAAAAATATAATATTATAAATATAAATATGTCGGGATATTAACACACAGCACCATCTAGTTCCACGGTAAGCTACGAGGTTTGTGTTATGGATACCAGATAGTTGATACACTACACATATATAACTTTAAATATATTCATATTATAAATATAAAACCTATAACTGAAATACAAACATTCGTGCTCATCACACAAATGAATGCCCCCAGCGGGACTCGAACCCGCGACCGCTGGCACAGCAAGGGTCACTACAAACTGAGCCAAAAGTGATAAAATATATATATAATTTACACATAAATCTATCTGACTGCTATTATAACTGTGAAAGTTTGTGTGTATGTTTGTTAGTCTTTCACAATGGAACGGCTGGATGGATTTTGGTGAAATTTTGTACACAAATAGACTGAACTGGAGTAAGACATAGCGTATTGTTATTCATCTAGAGATGCATCTTAGCGAAATGTCACCAGTATTAGATTATATATATATATATATATATATATATATATATATATATATATATATATATATATACATACTTATTTCGCTTTAGTCATTCCGATCAGTAAAAAACGCAGCAAAGAAAATTACCGTTAGACCTTGACCAGATTTCTGAACAAATATTACTTATAAAATAAATGCGAAATATTTATATTTATGTACATAAATGTCATTAGTTTTACTACTTTATTAGTTTATGGTTAGTATGTACAGTTAAGTGGTTCTAGGTTCGAGTCCGTTCAGCAGTTCAGGGTGAAGAGAGACAGACATACATACATTAACTTTTACATAGAAATATTCGCATTTATAACAGTAGTTTTATTTATAAGAATGAATCATTTTAATTAAAACTATACTTTCGGATTTTTCGCAGTTTTATTTGGATTTTTGGTTCCCGACGTTCCGAATGCTTTACAGTAATCATGGTCGCGGGAGAGACTGAGGTGTTAGACGTCTCAAAGGTAATTTATATAGTTGTTACAGACAGTCTATCTACAAAATTATACAATAATTTTCAAATATACAAAAATGGCACCAAAGTACCTTACAATATTTGTTACTTTTAAACACGTTTTATAATTTTATTAAGTTTTATAGTTTAATAAGTTTGATATTAAATACATTCGAAACGTCGGGAACCAAAAATCAAAATAAATCCGAGAAAAAGTCCATAAATATAATATTATTTAAAACTAGCTTGCTTCCCAATACAAACTATCATCCCGATTTTCACCCCCTTAAGGGATGATTTCCGGTATAAAAAGTATCCTATGTCCTTCCCAGGGTCTCAACCTATCTTCTTACCAAATTTCATCTAAATCGATTCAGTAGATCTAGAGATTACCCCCTACAACGTCACAAACACACAAACTTTACCTCTTTATAATATTATATTATAGTATAGATATTAAATATTCTCATAAATCTAAGAAAGTAAAAACGAATCAGCCAGATATTCCTATGAAAAGTTCAAAGTGGACATTTAAAATGGTAAAAAAAACCGTATTCGTAGTAAAAGCCCTTGACCAAGATAACGAGTAAATATTGCGAGGTATACCATTTTAATTGCAATACGTCTACAGCACAGTGGTTATATGTACGTAGCTCTACGTTAGTTCACTAATGGCTGCTGGTTCGATTTCGTTTGAGGCAAATATTCGCTATTAAAACCTTAAATATGAATTAATCTAATCTATACATATAGATACAATTGAACTGTCTCTTTGTATTGTCCAAATAACAGCTTTTTACTAAATGCATTTGAAAGTATATCCGGTACTTTAAGAAAAAAAAACTTTTTTTTTTTAAATTAATTTTTGAAACGGCTGGACCGGTTTTAATGGCACTTCACTGGCGATAGCGGATGTTATAATGTATAAATTAAGCTACTTTTTTATAATTATTTATAAAAAAATCATATTAGTTAAATTTGGAGTTGAGATAGCTTAAATATTAGATTTAACGCACTGCTACACTTCGTCATGTATTCAGCCCAGGTTTTTAACGTCCCACTGCTGGGGGTGGGTCTCCCTTCAATACGAGGGGGATCAGGCCATAGTCCACCACGCTGGACACGTGCGGGTTGGCGGACTTCACATGTCTTTCGAAAACTTGCTAGGTGCTCTCAGACATGCGGGTTTCCTCACGATGTTTTTCCTTCACCGTAAGGCAAGTGGCAATCATGTTAGAAATAATTCGCACATGAAAATATCAGAGGTGCGAGACCCGGAATTTGAACCCGCTTCACTCGGTTTCCCAAGCAAGCGCGTTACCACTGGGCTACCACTTCGTCATATCAAATCAAAATATACTTTATTCAAATAGACTTTTACAAGCACTTTTGAATCGTCAATTTTACATTTTTTTTTAATTACATGTCAGTTCAGTCAGTCTAGTGAGGAATCTATCACCGTTAGCTAATTTGTCCAAACGACCAATTCACCGGAAGACTTTTAGTACAGAATTATTGACTTTTAAATTTAAATTCTATTCTTATTATATATACGTTTTACTTTTTAAAAGCCGAAAATATGTATTTTTACCCGACTGCGAGATGCAAAGGAGGTTAATATGTTTATTGTATATACGTCTGTTTGTTCCTATGTGGCAATCTAGCTTCATAGATTTATCGACAAACCCCGCGAATGGAACCTCGAATGAAAACTTGTAGTATATAGCCAGAAAGTATTATAAGCTAAATTTTCTCTTACACACAAGGCAGTGGTAGTCCAGTGGTAACGCGCTCGCTTGGGACACCGAGTGAAGCGGGTTCAATTCCCGGGTCTCGCACCTCTGATACTTTCATGCCCGAATCATTTCCAACATGATTACCACTTGTCTTACGGTGAAGGAAAAAATCGTGAGGAAACCTGCATGTCTGAGGGATCCTAGCAAGTTTTCCAGATTATGGCCTGTTCCTCCTCGCATTGAAGGGAGGAGCGTGCCCAGCAGTGGAACGTTAAAAATGGATTGAATATACATATATTTATTTTGTTCAGATATGTCTGTATGTCTTATCTTTCTTACTTATCTGGATATTATCAGTGCACGGAGAGTTATCACGAGAACAATCTCTCCGTCTTTTTCTAAGTGAAAGTACATGATGCCTTACTTTGTTCAAAGTTAAAACAATATTACCACACCGTGCAAGATAACTCGTCGTTTTCTTATTGATTGATATTAAACTCTCAGTTCTAGTATAAAGAGTTCAAATTTGATTGTTCACTTTCTAACACGATTTGCATTCTTTACATACTATGTTACACTTTCGTAAATTATAAAAATAATTTATACTCAGAAAGCTATTAGTAATATGGCTATATATTTTTTTCATTATTATGACCTCCTGACCGAGTTACGCATATATATTTATAATAAAATTCTAACTAAAATTCTAACCGAATCTAGTTTTTAGAATTTTTGTCTATCTGTCTGTCTGTCCGTCCGTCCGTCTGTCTGTCTGTGACCGCATCACAAGAAAACCACTGGACAGATTGTGATGAAATTTGGTATGGTGATAGCTGGTTATCCGGGTCAACATATAGGATACTTTTTACTGCGGGAAAATATCTCATCTCTGAGAAATCTACACTAAACCTTAAAACGTAACTAGGGACGAACCCGAACGGAGCGAGGGTGAGTCGCTTGTTATAGATTATATAAAGACAAAATGAAATATAATTCTAATTAATTAAACTAATTCTCATTTTTAGACCCTCAAGAAGTGTTAATGGCTTCAGAAAACCATGGTCCGCCATTTTACATCATCATCTTCCTGCCGATTTCTCAAATCACTCGGGGTTGGCACAATACGTCTATACTTGCTAATTAGTTTTGGCTGAAGTTTTCCGACCGACTACCTGCCTGCCATCAAACCAATTTGGAGAAGCTGTTCTTCTGCTGAGCAAGGGACTGAAGATGCGATGTCCCTAGATGGATGGATGTCCCTGGATGGTCGTCTTCTACGGCACTTACAGAAGATGATGCAGTGGCCCTATTCTAAGCCAAGCTCTACACGGCATTACATCAATGTTAATATTATATAAATGAATATTAGTTAGTGTTTGTTTGTTTTTTAACCCCCAATGCAAAAAGAGGGATGTTATAAGTTTGACGTCGATATGTGCCTGTCTGTCTGTAGCATCGTAGCTCTCAAACGGATAGACCGATTTCGATGCGTTTTTTTTCATTTGAAAGCCAGCTTCCTTGCGATGGTTCTTAGCTATGCTTGGTTAATATCGGTCCAGCAGTGTAAGAGTATCAGCTTTTTTCGAAACGATGTAAGGCATTTTGGCATACGATTACTCGATTAAGTGCTTCACGCGTGCCAGTGTAATCGTTGAATGACAATTAATTTGCGTAGGGGGTAGTTTAAATTTTGAATTTATATATGTAAAGCTATGTTTCTAGCTATGCGAGTAAAGCCGCGTGCGGTAAGTTTATCAAAAAATATCAATTGGCCATATATTTTTATTTGAGGTAGGTTTGTGATTTTTACCTACTTCAGATTCTATACCAATTTTGTAAGTTTAAAGTTTTCTATATATGTTTTGTTTTTTAATTTATTCTTATCAAATATGCTTTTTGTTGGAGGTCGCGGTTTTTATTTCCTTTAATATTATTCCTCAGAAAATTTCTCATTTATAATCCTTTTAGTAAGTTTTTTACGCAGCGGACTTTTTTAACATTTTTATAATTTAACTTTTTATTTAT
This sequence comes from Brenthis daphne, assembly GCA_947093115.1. Lineage (NCBI taxonomy): Eukaryota > Metazoa > Arthropoda > Insecta > Lepidoptera > Nymphalidae > Brenthis > Brenthis daphne. The sequence goes on along the minus strand of OX352478.1, from coordinate 997,400 downwards.
GGTTTCTAGTTTTGCAAGATTTCAGAAATTAACATTTGGCGGTGATATTTAACAATTCCATATCATAAATCACTTTTATAATTATAAGTTGTATATATTTTTATGATTGACTCTTAAAAAACTTTATTTTATAATACTTTCTTAGATTTACGCGAATATTTGACATCCTTATAAATGTGTTAGTGTGTTTGTTTGTTTGTTTGTTTGTTTGTTTGTTTGTTTGTTTGTTTGTTTGTTTGTTTGTTTGTTTGTTTGTTTGTTTGTTTGTTTGATTGTTTGTTTGTTTATTAGTTTGTCCTTCTTTCACGTCAAAACAGAGTGATAGATTAGCGTTTATTTTCTTGTGGAGATAGTCGGAGGGCTGGAGTGTGACATAGGCTACTTTTTATCGCGGGAGATTATGTCAGTCCCACGGGAAAACACGTTATAATACAACTCAAAAAACTAATTATGATTAGAATTACTTGAAATTTGGTGTTAACACCTCCAGGTAAATTTCTAAGAAATTAATTAAAATTCTAAGAAATCTACTGTTAACTGACACGCCGGCGTGTCCGCGGTCGTGGGGGGATTAATGCTCTTCAATAATTAAATTAATACGTGTATTAGCTTTTTTTAAATACTTACATATTATAAATATAAACACCTATGACTGGAGTACAAACATTCAAGCTCATCACATAAATGAATGCCCACAGCGGGACTTGAACCCGCGACCGCTGGCACAGCAAGTAGGCTCACTACAAACTGAGTCGAACGTGTCGTCAAAAATACCAATGTCGTCAACATTGACATTTCCAGCGCGATTTTTCTCATAGGGCTTGGCATATTATGAAACTTTGCGCTTATACGCCACTTCTAAATACATATTAACTACCTTTATCTATACACTAGCGAAACACCCTAGCTTGCTTCCCAATACAAAATTTCATCCCTATTTTCACCCCCATAAGAGATGATTTCCGGGATAAAAAGTATCCTATGTCCTTCCCAGGGTCTTAAACTATCTTGTTACCAAATTTCATCTAAATCTGTTCAGTAGATCCAAAGTTTACCCCCTACAAACTCACATACTCACAAACTTTACCTCTTTATAATATTAGTATAGAAAATGTTATAATAGGCTTGTGGCTCGCATGTACGACTACTGATCGTGAGTCGCTGTGAGTTTTGTCTCAGGTTAGATACGAGTACTCATAGTTACTTATGTGTTACACGCCATAGATAAGCGACTGCTTCGTTTCTCTTTTTAGCAGAAAATTTCATATCATGTGGATATATCGATCATATCAATATTGAAAATTTGAGGAAAATATATATGAATAGAATTTACTTACATATCTATGTATATAACTAAATGTTTCCAGCATTTTTTTTATTGATAGCACTAAAGCTATCTATAGCAAGTTTTCGAGAGACATGCTCAGTCCGCCCGCACTTGGCCAACGTGGTGGACTATGGCCTGATCCCACTCGTATTGAAGGGATTCCCACCCCCAGCAGTGGGACGTTGAAAAGGGCTAAATACACATTAAAGCTCGTAAATATTAGCTATAAAAAAAGAAAATCGTGTAACAAACAGAGGAGAAAAAAGTTTCGTCTTTATCATCATCGCCAAAACCACTCAGAGAATTTTCCTTAAAATAATTTTCATTGAAAGTTTTTTATAATACCTACCTACATACATTTTAAAACAATTTCCAACCCCATAATTTAACCAGCGCTGGATTTAAACTAGGGACACTTGGGCCTAGTGCTCAGGGCGGCAAATTTTCAGGGGCGGCTAAATTCGGTGGGTGAGAAAAAAATTCTTTGCGTTATCGAAAATGCTTTTTTTATTTTCCAAAAAAATAATAATAATTTTTTTTTACTATAAACTTAGTACATTTTTCGAAAAATTAAAAACATTTACAAATTATATTTTTGCATTAATATTATTTATATGTATTTCTTTTTTCAAAAAATTAATTACTAAAAAAAACTTTATCAAAACTTTATCCATTTTATGCAAAATTTCGATAATAGGGCGGCATTTTTTACAGTAAATAAAAATAAATAAATATATATATAGGGACATTAACACACATCACCATCTAGTTCCATTTTAAGCTACGAGGCTCGTGTTATGGATACCAGATAGTTGATACACTACACATATATAACTTTATATACATACATACTATAAATATAAACACCCATGACTGGAGCACAAAAATTCGTGCTCATCACACAAATGAATGCCCCCAGCGGGACTCGAAACGGTCACCACAAACTGAGCCAAACGTGTCGTCTGATAGATAGATTATAGATATATGCCGTTCCAGGAACGGCGCTAAGGCTGAATCCGGCACTGAATTTAACATTTATTTCGATAGGTAATAATAATAAAAAAACATATCCATACTAATATTATAAATGTGAAAGTGTGTTTGTTTGTTTGTTTGTTTGTTTGTTTGTTTGTTTGTTTGTTTGTTTGTTTGTTGGTTTGTTGGTTTGTTTGTTTGTCTTTCTTTCAGGTCAAAACGGAGTGACGGATTGACGTGATTTTTTGTGTGGGGATAGTTGAAGGGCTGGAGAGTGACAGGCTAATTTTTACCGCGGGAGACTATCTCATTCCCATGGGAAAACACGTTGTAATACATCCCAAACATTATTTATGATCAGAATTACGTAAAACTTGGTATTAATACTCTTCAATACAATTAAATAAATATGTGATTTAGCATTTTTATGCCATACGGGGGTAAAATAGCGGATGAAAGTTTGTATGAAACATACTTTTTTAGAGTTTTTCTGTAGTGTTAGCGCAAGCAAAGCCGCGGGTCCTGCTAGTATATATATATATATATATATATATATATATATATATATATACATGTCAAAAATTATAAGGGTCCGTTTTTACCTAATACATAACTCTAAAAATAAGTAAAAACAATGTCACCAAACAGCATTGACGTTACAATACATTAATTAAGCTCATAAAACCGAGACATATTATAAAAAGCACTCTAAAAACCTGCGTCTGCGCATTCAAGGTCAATGTCTAATCAGTTGCAAAACTAAATATTTGCATAAAATGATTTAATTATATTTGCTTAGTTTTATAACATATTTTTTTTAGTATATAATGCAATGGCCAGTTACCAAATTCTTAAAGTTATATAAGATAGAAACTCGGTAAACGTATATTAAATATTTGTTAATCATTTTATTAGCAACCCCTGTTATGGTGGGTTTTATTTTTTATTGTTAATATAATGTATTTGATGTTTTTGTAGATATTTGTATGTATTTTTTCAGCCCATGTGAACTATTTTTTTTTGATGTTGGGAAATGCATTTACGCATACCACTTGTATACATACAGGTGGTTATGTGGGCTAACAGAACCTCACCCGTCTTTATGGGGCGTCGCAGTATCGCTGAAACGAGTCTATATTGATACAAAATTTTATCAAAATCCGACCAGTCTTTTCAGCATTAAGTTTATTTATAGATTATGATTTTTTCGAATGCATTACAGCAATCATGGTAATGGGAGACGCCGGAACGTCGGGAACTAAAGATCAAAATAAATCCGCAAAAAAATCCGAAGAGTTTAAATTTTTTTGGGCGGAACGCTATTTTTTTCTAAAATAAAAGTAGCCTAAGTTACTACTTATAACATCAGCTATACTGTTTGTTCCGGCTAATCTCCGAAACGGCTGGACTGATTTTGACGGGACTTTCACTGGCAGATAGCTGATATTATAGGGAGTAAGTTAGGCTACTTTTATTTTAGAAAATAAATAGGGTTCCGCTCAAAAAAATTAAAACGTGCCTAAGAACGCACCCGAGGAAGTGAAAGTAAGTCGCTAGTCCCCAATAAATAAGCTAACATTCTAAATATAATATTGGATTGGTAATTCTAGAGACTAACGCCTTCAAACAAACAAACAAATAACCAAACCAACTCTTCAGCTTTATATATATGTATTAGTATAGAATATAGATTAAGTTTACTTATATTAGAGTTAAATTAAAACCCTTCAAATTGTGAATAAAATCGGCAAAGCAAAACGAGCCGAGCAAAACGAGTGTAATTAGTTTTAAATAAATCTATCTTTTCTGAATCTTTTCAAGACTTATGCCCAATTTCACCAGCAACCCATAAGCTACCACCTACGTATGGGATCCCTAGCTTAAAAGTTCCCCTAAACTGGCCCCTAAATTAAATTTTGTTTTACCATCGTCTTAAGCCCCTATTTCGAGCACCTAAATTTAGGGGACCTTTTAATATTTAGGTGACCCCTAACTGTCGGTGAAACAGAAACTGTCCCCTAACAGCCCCCTAACCATGCTTAGGGGATCCCTCAAACTTAGGTGACGTTGGTGAAATCGGGCATTAATTTTTTTATTTTTGATTGCCTTGTTATTCTCGTTTGCTTTCCATTGAAACTTTCAATTGTAAATCTATAATGAGATCAATAGACTAAGTCCGTGTAATTTCAAACGTCCGATATTATCGTACTGTAAAACACGCAACGAATTTAATTGTTTATAATACTTTAAGTTTCATTTGATAGTTTAGAAATATATTGTTTAATAATCTAAGTAATATCTATAAAAATCTCGTGTCACAGTGTTTGTAACAAAACTCCTCCGAAACGGCTTGACCGATTCTTATGAAATGTGTGTATATTCAGTAGGTCTGAGAATAGGACGTAAACTATTTTTCGTAAGTGATAAGGGTGGTTCAACCCAATTTTTTTGAACTTTTTTTTTTAATTTGTGTTATGATTCGGCACTAAAACTACAAACAACAAAAATTTTCGCTAGGGACGAACCCAAGTGCAGCGAGGGCGAGTCGCTAGTCATAATCATTATATCAGTCTAAGCTTATTATTATTATAGAAAGCACTAATCACTAGCAAAAATCTTAATAAATGTATACAAATCCACATGCAGGTGTTGGTTTTTTAAAATTTTCCTCAAACGTTTAGCAAGTACCGTATTTTAAAGGACAGGTACCGTTCCTCTTCAAAATCTGCCTTTCGCTTCAACAAAAGAGCCGAAACCGTCGTCTTTTTGTGATTTTTTTACAAACTCATTAACGGTAAGATGATTTTAGGATTCCGTTAGACAAAGGTCAAAACAGAATATAATTTGGTCATGTCCGTTTGTTTGTATGTCACAGCGATTTTAGTTCGAAAGTATTGAATTTATCGTCCAATGAAATACAGGAGTGCCATGTAAAGGCAGATTAAAAATAGAATTATATATTTTAGTGTGCATAAGTTCGTGAACTTATAAGTTCCCACAGTAACAAGTATCCTATATGTTGACCCGGACAACCAGCTATCATAATACTAAATTTCATCAAAATCTGTCCAGTGCTTTTCTCGTGATGCGTTTCCAGACAGACTGACAAACATTCTAAAAACTATAGATTCGGCCTCTGTATCGATAATAATGTATTCCATGGCAAGCTACGAGGCTTGTGTTATGGATACCAGATAGTTGATACACTACACATATATAACTTTAAATATATACACATTATAAATATAAACATCCATGACTAGAGTACAAACATTCGTGCTCATCACACAAATGAATACCCCCAGCGGGACTCGAAACCGCGACCGCTGGCAGACCAAGTAGGGTCATTACAAACTGAGCCAAATTTAGTCTGAAGTTAAAATATAACATATTTTATATATCATGCTACGGAACCTTCGAGCGAAGTAGAATATATGTCCGTTTTTTTTGTTTGTTGACCTAAAAATTTGGGTTTTTACATTGTATTTCGTAGTACTATAAAATAACAATTTTTTTGCATCAATAAAATGTACTTTAATGAGTCGATATTATATTTTAAGCTCACTTATATATGTATGTACGTCAGCAGGATTGATTCATGCCAGATAAAAGTGGTTTAATTTCAAATGTGGCCAAATAAAGAAATTCGATTTATACTCACTTGGAGTTTATAATTAACTAGCATCTTACTCATGCTTTGCTTATAATATATTTATAATATGTATGTATTTAAAGTTATATATGTGTAGTGTATCAACTATCTGGTATCCATAACACAGGCGTCGTAGCTTACCATGGAACTAGATGGTGCTGTGTGTTAATGCCCCAACGTTATTTATTTTTATTTTATTACTAGCGACTCACCCTCGCTTAGCTCGGTTTGTCCTTTGCTTGATTCCCCATACAAACTTTTATCCCCCACTTTCACCTCCTTAAGGGATGATTTCCGGGATAAAAAGTATCCTACGTCCTTTCCAGGGTCTCAAACTATCTTCTTACCAAATTTCATCTAAATCGGTTCAGTAGATCTAGAGGTTACCCCCTACAACGTCACAAACTCACAAACTTTATCTCTTTATAATATTAGTACAGATTATAGGTTAAATACATCGTGTTTAGACTCATTCAATAGGCCTTGAAAAGTTCGCGACAATGATCCACTTCTCATAATGTCTATATTGATATGCATTTATGACATACTAGTGACTTACGTTCGCTTCGCTCGAGTGAGTCCTTAGACGCGTCTAGTAGGTACTTCAAAATCTATACTAATATTATAAAGAGAAAAAAATGTTTTTTGTATGTTTGTTAGTAATGGATAAACTAAACATCCGTTGAACTGATTTAGATGATGACAGAATTATTTTTATTTGATACCAAAACGATCTTCAAAGTACGAAGAGAAATATGCGCAGGCGCAAAATTTCATATGTAGGTATATCCAGCTTTGGTATGAAAATAGTTTGACACACTAGGCATAGCCTTTTTTTAACATTGGGAAATGCATTTAGGCACGAGGTGTGGGACTCACCGGCAAAGCCATCTTAATGGGGCGTCGCAGGATCGCTTACGCGCTCAACTACGACACCTGGACGGCAGATCTGCTGAAGCAGAGCACAACAACCATGGGGTTGCTTCAAGGTCCACTCTGCTATCAGAGAAGTACCAGGAGCAACCCGCATGGTACACCGTCCACCGAAGCGGGCCACCTCCCTGTGCGTTTCTTGGCTTCGCGCCCGGCTGTATTGCCGGGCACTACTGAGCCCCCCCACCACGACAAGGTGAACGCACGTTAGGGGGAAGGTAGGACATAGCCTACGTCAAGATCGACCTTACTTGTATAAATTGTGAGGTATAGATTAAAACAAACAAAAAAAACAAACCCTAAATGTCAAATGATTTTGACATTTAATTACCATTTAATAAAATATGGACGTACGTCTTACGGATTTAAGAATATGTTTTTAGTCTATTTTTCAGACATGAAAACCTTTTTAGTTTATTATGTTATCATTAAATGGCAATTTACGTACATAAAGTATTATTACTCGTATATACGTAATATAAATTGACCAGTTTTTTGTGTTGTCGGCACGATATCAGGAATTCTTTATTTTTATTTTATTTATTTATTCTAGGGAAACAAACAGTACAATATTACATAAACAATAAATAATAATAGATAACACATAAACCAATGAAGTTTCCACATATTAAACAATACAAATAAGAAGCAGACCACAATGAAAATAAGAAAAACAAAAAGCTAAACACTAAACTAAAAATTTACAAAAAGAAACACTGATTAACATGAATAATAATAAAAAAAAATATAAAGAAAAAACATAAAATACATAATACTATTTTTGAAACCTATAAGTGAATTCGAAAATATGTTTATACTTGTAAATTTTTTATTATACGAGTACTCATTACATGAGCGAAGTATAACGGTATTTCGAGCATATTTCGTTCTAGTACATGGCAGGTCAAAAATATCGTGGTTACGCTTACTAAATTTTGGAACCTTAGAATTCAAACTGCTTAATAAGATTATTCAAAATGCTATTTTAATAGTTTTATTTTTGTAATAGATTTTAAATTATATGTTGGGACATTAACACACAGCACCACCCAGTTCCATGGTAAGCTACGAGGTTTGTGTTATGGATACCAGATAGTTGATACACTACACATATATAACTTTAAATACACACATATTATAAATATAAACACCCATGACTGGAGGACAAACATTTGTGCTCATCACACAAACGAATGCCCCCAGCGGGACTCGAACCCGCGGCCGCTGGCACAGCAAGTAGGGTCACTACAAACTGTGTCAAACGTGTCGTCGAAATAATAACAAAAAATCGGTTTAAAGCTTTAAATCGTATCGATGAAGGTGAGTAGTGGAACTCTTCAATAGCTACGAGTAAAACCTTCAAGTTTGAGTTCATTTGATCGTTTTTCGAACTTGAACAAAAATACTTTCTTAGTTTTACGCGAATGTTTGACATTTTAAATACAACTATCTTATCACACAGACAGACACACACATAACAAACAGACAGATATACCAATTAAAAAAAAGTGTTTTATTATAAGTACAGTATATACTTATATAAGCATTCAGTAAAAATCTGTTATTTTGACATTACACACAGACACTTCAATTTTATTTATCTGTATAGAAAGTAACATGGTATCTAACAGAATGCAATGACCCGAGCTATTAGTACCTACCAAGTATGAACGCTCACGCCACATCGTCTCACCGAGATGATTTAGTTTTTGCAAAAAGTGCAGTTAGAAAGTTCCGTTAACTCTTACCTCTAAATAATATATAGACGAAATGCTTTTCTTTTTGACTGACTTCAAAAAAAAGGGGTTACCACTGGTATTTATACGAATCTATACTAATATTATAAAGAGGTAAAGCTGTGAGTTTGTGACGTTGTAGGGGATAATCTCTGGATCTATTGAACCGATTTAGATGAAATTTGATAAGAAGATAGTTTGAGAATCTGGGAAGGATATAGGATACTTTTTATCTCGGAAATCATCCCTTAAGGGAGTGAAAATGGGGATGAAAGTTTGTATTGGGAAGCAAGCTAGGGACAAACCCGAGCGAAGCGAGAGTGAGTCGCTAGTATGGTATATTTGTATTATGATATATTATTTCATTGATCGACTTTAAAAAAAGATGAGGTAATTTGATATTTTTTTACGTATGTCTGTATGTATGTTACACAATATATTTGCTAATTATTAAGCATATTTTAAAGAAACTTTTTGTGAAATACATGTTATTATATAAGATGCTCCCATATAAAAAGAAATTGCATTTTTTTTTTAAATCCTCTCTTGATAGTGGAATATTTAATCTTCATATTATCAGTAAGAGTTTTGTTTAATAATAATAATTATTTTATTTCTCAAAAGACGAAATAATAATATTCCAATCTTTCGAGTCACTATTACTTAAAAAAAAATATATTTTTATACTAGCGACATACCCTCGCTTCGCCCGGGTGCGTCCTTAGTTATGTTTAAATCATTTTTAAAGAAGAACCCTATTTTTTTTTCTAAAATAAAATTACCCTAAATTACTCCTTATAACATTAGCTATCTACCATTGAAAGTCCCGTCAAAATCGGTCCGACCGTTTCGGAGATTAGCCGGAACAAACAGACAGACAGGCAAAAAATTTAAAAATTGTGTTTTTTTTAATTCCCCATATAATTTCATAACATGCACATACAAATCTTTGTGTGTTTTAATAGTAAAGTGATAAAGGTATCATAAATATCACTTTTAATTATATGTAATTCTATAATAATTTATAAGTAACATGGTTAATTAATAATAAAATTTTACGACACTTAGCTGTTGTAGTTGTGCAATGTGCATCATTTTTATGATATTACTAGGAACGTTTTAACGGTTATTATAGGTTTCTCAGAGATGAGATATTTTTCCACAGTAAAAAGTATCCTATATGTTGACCCGGATAACCGGCTATCATCATACCAAATTTCATCAAAATCTATTCAATGGTCTTCTCGTGATGCGTTCTTAGACAGACAGACAGACAAAAATTCAAAAAATTATAGATTCGGCCTCTGTATCAATAATAATTACTATTGCAATAAAATTTTCTAAAAAATATTTAACGTACAGATTCGACTTAGTAAAATTTTTGTTATATGTATAGATATTGTCATGTATTGGAGGGCTGGAGAGTGACATAGGCTATTATTTACCGCGAGAAATCATTTCATTACCGCGGGAAAACACGTTATAATACAACCCACAACAACTCATCATACCTATTTATACGAGTATACGAGTATATATAAAATATATAGTCTATCCATTTCATACTAACAGTTAAAACGTATCCACTATAATAATATAATATTTTGGTTTTAGTAATTTAAACTAATGTTTTTTAACGTTGGGGAATGCATTTACGCATACCCTCTACATACACACACACATATATATATATATATATATATATATATATATATATATATATATATATATATATATATGATAATAACATATATTTGTGTGAATTACCGGCTACAGAAGTCAGTACTACCCACTAAAACCCAACAGAACCTCCCCCATCTTAAAGGAGCTTTGCAGCATCCTTACGCGCTCAACACACAGACGGCTGCCTCCCGGCAGAAAACAACGGTTATAAGGTTGCTCCAACAGTCCACTTTGCTATCAGAGAAGAACCAGAAGCAACAGCATTATACACCACCCACCGAAGTGGGACAGCGTGTCTCGCTTCACGCTCGATATTGCCAACGCTAATGAGCCTCCACAGCATGACTAGGTGAACGCACATTGGGGGTTAACTCAATTTGACTTGACTAAGGATTCGAATCCACGTCCTTTGAATCTGTAGCCGTAAACGCTACTAGACCAACGAGATAGCAAAAATATCTAATGAATGTAGAAAGGGAAAGCACACCGACCGGTTCGTTGCAACATTTCATCTTTCTGTACGTGGGTTCAGGTGTATTTTGTACACTTGTTTTATTGTTAAGTAAATCTTACTAATATTATAAATGCGAAAGTTTGTGAGGATGTATGGATGTTTATTACTCCTTCACGCAAAAACTGCTGAATGGATTTTAATGAAACTTTACAATAATATAGCTGATACATCAGAATAACGCATAGGCTACTTTTTATCCCGGATATATTTACGAATCCCGTGGGATAAATTAGTTTTTGTTTTTCTAGTAAGTAATAAATATTAGTCAATAATATTAGCTTTTATAATTTTAAATATTCTATACTAGTTGCGCAAGTGGTTTCACTCGTATTTGTTGTTATTTACAATTAAGTTCGTAAAAGCCTGAGCTCGAGCATATTTTTTTTTATTAGAAATGGGCTTACTCTTGACCTTCATCTTAGCTCAAAGGCACAGATAAGGTCTACGATCTAACGAGTTTGCCCAGGAGAAGCCGGTTAACACAGATTGCGTTAAAAAATACTATATGGATAAAAAAAACCTTATCTAAGTACAAATTTTGATGTAAATCGATACAGCCGTTTCCGAGATACACGAAAATAAATTTAGATATACATACATATAACAAAAATTGCTCATTTAAAATTAGAAGATAAGCATGTGGCCTTCTTTTTAACATTATAGGACTTTCATTTGAAAGTACGAACAAATGAATAACAGCTTTATTTAGATCACAGTAAGAGACAATATAACACAACTCTAAGCCATTAAAGAAAAAAAAAGAGACAGTATTTAAAAAAAACGTGTGTGTGTGTACTTATGTACGCACGTCAGAAGTTATACTTCTTTGGCGTAACAGAACAAAAATAGCTAAAGATTTCATCCCGTATGTCACAACTCTCTGTTTGTGAAAGGAATGATATATTAATAAAATAAATAAAGCATATTAGGCATATTACAAGCATATATTTATAGAATATCATTTAAGAAAAGAATATAATATTATATATTATCATTGGCCAGACAATAACTACGGCTGCCATGGCAACAAACAGTTATCAGCTAACTTCATCATGTCGCTTATTGGCTGTCGGTGTGCGCGCGCATCGTAAACATGTTACTCTCATATTTTTTTCCAAACGTCCCAAAAGAAGTATAGCTTCAAAAAAAACAATAACATTATAAAGAATTTGGATTTTCGAGTGTTAAAATAAACGTTAGCCATTAACTTGACACGATCCTTGAATGTTTTGGACTTTGGCGGAATAAATATATACGGAAACGGAAGTTTAATTTGATATAGTAAAAGGTATTCTATAGAATCAAAACCACTTAACTATAATCTTACTGGTATCTGTAATAAATACATTTCAACGGTTTATACGTGATTAAGTAACAAACATACAAACATTCTGACAAACTTAATTAACTTACCTATATGTATATCTGAATTTGATTATTTCAGCATTTCGCAATGCCCCATTTCTGGGTACTGACCTCTGTTCAATACGAGGGGGAAAAGGTCATAGTCCACCACGCTGGCCACGTGCGGGGCGGACTTTACACTTTCGAAAATTTGCTAGATTCTCCAAGAAATGCAGGTTTCCTCACGATGTTTTCCTTCACCGTAAGACAAGTGGTAATCCTTTTGAATGATTCGCATGTGAAAATATGAGACGTGCGAGACCCGGGATTTGAACCCGCTTCACTCGGTTTTTCAAGAAAGCCACCGCTAGGCTACCACTGCCTTTAAGTGCTATTAGTAGAATGTCCAGTTCGATTTCTGCTTCTCCTAAATATATGAGAAGCGATAATCGAAATCCAGACCTCTAGGTCTTAAATAGTGATCTAGACTTTATGTTATTTTGAAATTTTGTCTGCGTTTGGAATTCATTATAAGAGGCTAGTTTTTAATAGCGGAATATATAATAGCTTGACACAAATCTAAACGTTGATACTGATCAATAAACTAAGTTTTGACCGTGGCTTTGCATATGTTAACTCAAGTTTTATCTGTATATATTATAAAATTATTTCCGTGTCCTTGCATATATTAAATTTGAAAATGCGTTTGTTTGTTTGTCCTTCTTTAACATAGAAACGTACCAATGGACTATAGTAGTCCATTGGTACGTCCATTTTTTTGTATAGATTTTATCAACAGTTTTATTGCAGTATTCAAAATTATAGATACATTCTCATAAGATATAGTTTAGGAATGCGTCTTATTTATACAGATAAATGAAATTGAAGTGTCTGTTTGTAATGCATAATAACAGCTTTTAACTAAATGCATTTGAAATTATATACGGTACTCATAAGAAAAACTCAATTTTTAAAAGTTTTGTCTCTCTGTCTGTTTGTTTGTTTCGGCTAATCTCCGAAACGGCTAGACTGATTTTGACGGGACTTTCACTGGCAGATAGCTGATATTGTGAGGAGTAACTTAGGCTTATTTATTTTAGAAAAAGAATTAAGGTTCCGCTCAAAAAAATTAAAACGTACCTAAGGACGATTCGAGCGAGGCGAGGGTAAATCATTAGTAGTAAGTATAAACCATAATAAGACAGCCCCTTTTATCGTCCCACGGCTGGAAGTGGGATTCTCTTTAATACGAGAGGATCGCGCCATAGTCCATAGCCATATGTGTGTTGGACATATTTACCATCTTCAGTGCTAAATACATTTTAACCGAATTCAAAACGGTGGAGGTAAATAAATAAGAAATAAATAAATATTTTGGGACATTAACACACAGCGCCATCTAGTTCCATGGTAAGCTACGAGGTTTGTGTTATGGATACCAGATAGTTGATACACTACACATATTATATAGCTTTAAATACATATTATAAATATAAACACTCATGACTGGAGTACAAACATTCGTGCTCATCACACAAACGAATGCCCCCAGCGGGACTCGAACCCGCGACCGCTGGCACAGCAAGCAGGGTCACTACAAACTGAGCCAAACGTGTCGTCAAAGGTGCTTTCAGATGTATGACTTTTTGTGATTTTTACGTTTCTTTGTTTATTAATTAAGTATTATAAATCATTTCTAAAAAAGTTAAAAACTAAGTATACTAATATTTTTTCTACACTTACCAAAGTATACAAAAAACTTTGCGTAAAATATGTCGGAATATAAAAGAAGTGACATTAACAGTTTATAATAAAAAAAAAAAAATTAATCACGCATTTAATTGCAAATTGATACACGTTTTTTTTATTTTTTAGGGTTCCATACCTCAAAAGGTAAATAAAGGAACCCTTATAAGATCACTCTCTTGTCCGTCTGTTCGTGTGTCACTACCGATTTTCTCAGGAACGGGTGGACCTAGCAGGTTGAAATTTATACCAGATATTTAGGTCTATAGTTCCTATTAGATGTACAAAAATCAAGGTCCTGAGTCAACGCGATAAAAATATATAAGCAAAGTTAAATTTTCGCTAAAACTTAAGTACCAAATTTACCTTAATTTTCTACTTTTTTTATTTTTCGGAATTTTCCCTTTACTTGTGCTGTAAGGCCTTACTTTTAACCAAAATTGACAATTCTAGCTCAACCGGAAGTACCCTAAAGGTTTTGGATCGAAAACCTATATGATAGTTCCTGTTGACCTAGAATCACGAAATCTGGCAGAAAGCAAGGAAAAAAAGGCTTACAGCACAAAAAAGGAGAAATTCCAAAAAATAAAAAAATGTTGAAAATTAAAGTTACACAGATTTCCTACAAATTTGTGCGGAACCCTCGGTAGGCGACTCCGACTCGCACTTGTCCGGATTTTTTTTCTGAACAGAGAATATTTTAGAATGGCTATTGCTTATAAAAATATAATGTATCAAAGTGATTGACATATTACAGCAAAAAGTCTCATATATTTTATGCTTATTTGACGGACTTCAAAAAAAGGTAGTAAGTACTTGTATATACATACACCAGCGACTCACTCTCGCTTCGCTCGGGTTGGACCCTAGCTTGCTTCCCAATATAAACTTTCATGATCATCATTCCGGAATAAAAAGTCCTATGTCCCTACAAAATTTCATCTAAATCGATTCAGTAGATCCAGAGATTACCCCCTACAACGTCACAAACTCACAAAATCATAAACTCACAAACTGCCTCTTTATAATATTAGTATAGATAGATATGTGTACATGTAAGTAGTTCTGTAATCACACTACTTCAAATTACTATTATAAATGTAAATGATTGTATGTATGTCTGCTACTCCTTCTTCGTTGATGAAATTTAGTACACAGACAGAATATTAAACCTATACCCCTTCTGTCCGTCGACAGGTAACCCACAATTCAACTCTGTCGCCGCAGTACAAGAAGGCGCCTGAGAACGTACTACAATGCAGAACGCAGAATATATTCAATATTTTAGTTAACCTAGACATAAATAATGAATAAATAAATATGTTGGGACATTAATATACAGCACCATCTAGTTCCATGGTAAGCTACGAGGCTTGTGTTATGGATACCAGATAGTTGATACACTACATATATACAACTTTAAATACATACATATTATAAATGTAAACACCCATGACTGGATTACAAACATTCATGCTCATCACACAAATGAATGCCCCCAGCGGGACTCGAACCCGCGACCGCTGGTACAGCAAGTAGGGTCACTACAAACTGAGCCAAACGTGTCGTCAAGATATAAACTATCTCCATTCAGAATTTCACTCAAATCCGTTCAGTTTTTTAACACTCGACGCAAATAAAAACTTTTTAACAAAAAAATAAAAACCGACTTCAAACAAAAGCACTAAAAAGTAAAAAATAACTGATTGGTAGTTTTCATTTACTATACATACCTAATCAAATATTTTCGAAGTCGGTGTGCTTTGCTTTGTATGGGCTGGCACCGATTTCGAAAATATTTGATTAGGTATGTATTTAATAGATAGGCTTTAATTACTTAGCCAAAGCACACCGACTTCGAAAATATTTGATTAGGTATGTATAGTAAATGAAAACTACCAATCAGTTATTTTTTACTTTTTAGTGCTTTTGTTTGAAGTCGGTTTTTATTTTTTTGTTAAAAAGTTTTTATTTTTCCCTTTTTAGTGTAGACAGTATTAGAAAAGTAAGGATTCTAACGTGTTAGGCTTGTCAAATCAAACAAAATAAGCCCAAACTCAAAGTATCTACTATTAGCCGTTGAAGAGTTCCACCTATCCACCTTCTGGCCTTGCCATCAGATCAGGTCAACAACACCAAACCACTGTACTATCAACAGAAATAGAAATACTTGCAAAGTTTCAAGTCAATATGACAATTAGAAGTAGGTTAAATTCATCATTAGTTGTTTTTCCACCCTTAGGGGTGGTATTTTTTTTTGAAATTTAAATGGGACCAATCTGGAAGTATACCCTTTCAAACGACACAAAAATTGTCCAAATCGGTTAATAAATGACGGAGTTCTGAGGTAACAAACATAAAAAAAAAAAAAACATACAGTCGAATTGAGAACCTCCTCCTTTTTGAAGTCGGTTGAAAAGAGGATTTATTTTTGTAGATTTAACGACGACACGTTTGGCTCAGTTTGTAATGACCCTACTTGCTGTGCCAGCGTTCGCGGGTTTGAATCCAGCTGGGGGCATTCATTTGTGTGATGAGCACGAATGTTTGTACTCCAGTCATGGGTGTTTATATTTATAATATTGTACTAATTTAAATATTTAAAGTTATATATGTGTAGTGTATCAACTATCTGGTATCCATAACACAAGCCTCGTAGCTTACCATGGAACTAGATGGTGCTGTGTGTTAATGTACAAAAAAATTAAAATAAATATATCCATGTGTCTGTCTGTAGTATAGTAGCGCCAAACCGGATGAACCGATTTGAATTTAGTTTTCTTTGTTTGAAAGGTGACTTGATTGTGAGTGTTCTTAGCTATAAATCAAAAAACATCCATTCAACCGTTTGTAGGCTATCAGCTCTTTTCTATACGATAAAAAGATTCATTAATAAGAAACATTCGTAAACAATGGACATAGATTTTTTTAGAACATAACTGTTTAGTTTTTTATTTAAATATGTAACTTAAACTTGTTTTTAACATATATAATTTATACATACGCCAAATTTACGGGAAAAACCCTTCTAAATATTTTAAATGCGCACACGATAGACGCAGATAAAACTATAGTGACATAAAAAATCCTAGGACTAATAAACTTGATCGTTCTCTGTTTGAAAATAATATATTTAAATACTAGCGGACCCGATAGACGTTGTCCTGTCTACACGTCTTTAATTTGAAAATTTCAAACTTTTTTTAATAATTTTTTTGATGAAAATTATTATTCAAATTGTGAATCTAAACCATTCCCAGATCCCCTTGAACACACACAAAAAATTTCATCAAAATCGGTCCAGTCGTTTGAGAGAAGTTCAGTGACATACACACTCACAGAAGAATTATATATATAAAGATATATCAAAAACAAATGACGTATAGCTTTTTAACTAGCATTTTCCCGCGGCTTCACTCGCATTTTTATGTACCTATAAATAGCGACTTACACTCGCTTCGCTCGGGTTCGTCTTTAGGTACGTATTGATTTTTTTGAACGAAATCCTAGTTCTTATTCTAAAATAAAAGTAGCCTAAGTTACTTCTTATAGCATCAGCTATCTGCTAATGAAAGTCCCGTCAAAATCAGTCCAGCCGTTTCGGAGATTAGCCAGAACAAGCATATAGACAGATAAAAATTTTAAAAATGTTTTTTTTTCTTTTAAGTACCGTATATAATTTTATATGTATTTAGTAAAAAGCTGTTATTGTGTAATTACAAACAGACACTTCAATTTTATTTATCTGTCTAGATTGTTCCGCTTATAAAAGTCGTAGTAGAATATTAGGTAGCCTATAAACGTTCTCAATAATCTATACATATAATAAATTGTAACTAAGCCGAATCTGTACATTAAATATTTTTTGGAAAATCTTATTGAAATAAACATTATTATCGATACAGAGGCCGAATCTATAGTTTTTAGAATTTTTGTCTGTCTGTCTGTTACCGCATCACAGAAAAACCACTGAGGGGATTTTGATGAAATTTGGTATGGTGATAGCTGGTTATCCGGGTCAACATATAGGATACTTTTTACCGCGGGAAAGAATGTCATTTCTGAGAAAAAATACAAAAACTGCAATGTAAGAGTATACTACTATGTAAAACCAAAGAATTTGGTATTTGGTCATCTGAACGCGGGCGGAGCCGCGGGCAATGCTAGTATATTATATAGCCACGTAGATCCGCGGTTAAAATCTAATATTTTCTCAAGCCTATTCACGAAGTTATGTAGCACATTATGTAACTTTACCCAGTGACATACAGACAGCTATGTTTCCTTATATATTGCGTCAGATTTGACCGAATAAGGTGTGATTTTAGAAATTTTAATATATGCATGTATATATATGTATATAATGATGTTCTGACGTTATTTAAATAGATCAGCGATGACAAATATTTACAATTTAACGTTTAAAATATATAGCGACTCACTCTCGCTTCGTTCGGGTTCGTCCTTGGCTTGCTTCCCAATACAAACTTTCGTCCTCATTTTCATTCCCTTAAGGGATGATTTCCGGGATAAATAGTATCCTATGCCCTTCCCAAGACCTCAAACTATCTTCTTACCAAATTTCATCTAAATCGGTTCAGTAGATCCAGAGATTACCCTCTACAACATAATAAACTTACAAACTTTACTTCTTTATAATATTAGTATAGATAGATGAACCAGTCAACACTCCAGTTGCGTTTACAAAATTATGTTTTTTTTTTGACCTTTTGCTTTGGCCCATGGAGTCAAACATATATACATATATATATATATATATATATATATATATATATATATATATATCTTTAAAAAGAAATATTCGTGAGTCTGTAACTTTGTTGTTATTGATGATATGAAAATGTTCTCAAATACTTTTTTATAGGATTTTAAACGTACTACAAATTTGCCATTTACCATTTTTCTGTAACTCTTACAGTTTAGCTA
Organism: Brenthis daphne; assembly: GCA_947093115.1. Taxonomy (NCBI): domain Eukaryota; kingdom Metazoa; phylum Arthropoda; class Insecta; order Lepidoptera; family Nymphalidae; genus Brenthis; species Brenthis daphne. The sequence goes on along the minus strand of OX352478.1, from coordinate 978,543 downwards.
AAAAATGCAAAACCCCGTAAATTTGAACTTCAAAGCTATATAACAAATCAAATATTGAAGATAGAAATTCGACTCAATGGAACTTTTTGTAGTGAATTTAATACTAAAAACGGTCCATTCATTCATTTTTTTTTAAATATTTTAGTCACAGTTTGCAGGATAAAAAAGTGTTAAAAATCATATTTTCCATACAATTTGTATGAGAAAACTTAAAGTTCAACGGAGAACCTCTTAGAATTGGAATTTTGAGCTCCGCTTTTAACAGTAGCTTTGTTGGGACATTTTCTAAAATATTTTTGGGTGAGAGCGAAGAAAAAAAAATATCGTCATTTTTTGACACACCCTAATATATATGTTATATTACTATTATTGTATTTTCATATAGTGTGAGTAACACGGCTAAGTCCGTGTAATATGACGAAAAGTTAAAGGTTTTCTTTGTCTTTTGACAGCGGAACCCTAAAACGGGGAGCGATAATAATCTTAATATTAAAAGTAATTTAAAATAAAATAAATGTGTCTAGAAAATTAAATAACGAGCAAAGTGCAAATGGAGTCAAAACGTTATCTCTCTATATATGTTTTAACAAATATTAGTTTAAAAATGTAGAATAGAAATAATTATTTTTGCAGACAAGGAAGTATTTTGTCTAATACATTAAATGTTCTGGAATGATGAGGTTATGATACACATTTGGTTCAGTTTGTAGTGACCCTATTGCTGTGCCAGCGGTCGCTGGTTCGAGTCCCGCTGGGGGCATTCATTTGTGTGATGAGCACGAATGTTTGTACTCCAGTCATGGGTGTTTATATTTATAATATGTATGTATTCAAAGTTATATATGTGTAGTGTATCAACTATCTGGTATCCATAACACAAGCCTCGTAGCTTACCATGAAACTAGATGGTGCTGTGTGTTAATGTCCCAACATATTTTTTTTTATATAGAAATAATATAAAGACTAGGGATGTGCTGAATGTTCGAGCTAATCAGTGCTCGATTGAGTCAGTTACTATACGACTAATATGATTATTTGTCCAGCTATTTTTTTTTTTTTACTTTAAATTTATAGCATCTGGATAAAAGGTTATTTATTTGTAAGTTTTAATTTTTGATTATATGACAGACTCGACATGGACGACGTAGGTTGAGAAGTCTAAAGCGGGAATGACGTCTTAGCCTGCATTATTAGAGAAATTCTGGGTAGGCACTGTCTGTAATAAGTAAAATGCCTTTGAATGGTCTAAAACCTCAGCTTCTCCCATGACCATGAATGCTGTAAAGCATTCGAAACGTCGGGAACCAAAAATCTAAATAAATCCGCGAAATGATCCGAAAAGATAGTCTTATTAAAAAAATTATAATTGCGTTATGTTATTTAAGATTTGGTGACAATTTCGGTCAAATTCTTAGGTTATTTTAAAATAAATAAAATGAGCACTAATAAAAGCTTTTTGGAAATTCATCCCCTAAAAGGGTTCATAGGGCACGAAATATTCGATACAGCCCTATAGATATTATTGGTAAATGTGTAAGATATGTATGGTCGTGCGAGACCTCCACTTACCAATACGTAAGCTGTACTCACCTTTGGCAAATTTATTGTCCATTTAAAAAAAACTATTAAAAATACTATTTACTCTTAAAAATTACAACTATTGCTTAAAAATTCGCATGAAATTCATTGAAAAAATACCATAAAATTGCTTCACAATTGTCATATTTCTCTCATAATCTAATTTATCTATACTAATATTATAAAGAGGCAGAGTTAGTTTTTCTGCATTAGATAGTCCGTTTATTGTGGAAGGCTATAGGCTGTATATCATCATGCTACTTCCTACCCAAGGGAGCGGAGCAGTAATCATAAATGTCAATAAATCGGGCAGACTTACATATATTATTGTAAAACTATATACATATACTAGCACTGCCCGCGGCTCCGCCCGCGTTCAGATGACCAAAAACCAAATTCTTAGGTTTTACATATTAGTATACTCTTATTTTGCAGTTTTTGTATTTTTTCTCAGAAATGAGACATTTTCCCGCGGTAAAAGTTATCCTATACGTTGACTCGGATAACCAGCTACCTTCATATCAAATTTCATCAAAATCCCTCCAGTGGTTTTTCTGTGATGCGGTAACAGACAGACAGACAGAGAGATAAAGTCTATTTCAATAAGATTTTCCAAAAAATATTTAATGTACAGATACGGCTTAGTTACAATTTTATTATATGTATAGATATGTACATAGGGACGAGTCGCTAGTACATACTTAAACACACACTTAAATTGAATAAGTTTTTTTAAATCAATCAAAATGAAGCAGCAACATTTTTCCAAATATGGACTATCAGATCAAGGATCAAGACAAAATTAAAAATGTCGCGTAAATGCAAATGATAAATTAAAATTGTAAATGAAATTAAGTAATTATTTATTTAAATATATTAAATACATAAATTTTAGTAAGGAAGTCTCAAACAACCTGCATAGCTGGTTAGTCGATTCGATTTCCGGGTAGAGAAAATATTTGGCAAAATATTTAAATTAAAATTTTTATTAATCCCTCAACGACCGCGGGCACGCCGGCGTGTCAGTTAACAATAGATTTCTTAGAAATTTAATTAATTTCTTAGAAATGTACCTGGAGGTGTGGCGACACAACAATGAAAAATACTAAATGGAACTTTGAAATACCTAACATCTTCCTATCTAACATCGCTTCAATATCGGTGAAGAAAAACGTGTGATTTCCGCCAACCCGCACTTGGCCAGTGTGGTGAACTATGGCCTGATCCCCTCGTATTGAAAGCAAGCCCGTTTTTGTCTTTAAATAATAAAATTTCAAATAATAAATTCACCGTAAGACAATACACAGGTAATCATGTTGAAAAATAATTAAAATGATTAAAAAATTATTTGCACATGGAAAGTTAGTGGTGCAAGACCCGAGATTTGAACCCACTTCACTCGGTTTCCTAAGCGAGCGTGTTACCACTGGGCTACTACTGTCTCATATACTTTAGTTGTTCGTTTCACGATACTTCTAAATGACCTAGGCCTTGATATAACCTCAAAACAAATACTCCGTCACGCGAAGACTCACTGACTGTTGTAATAGCCTGTGATTACTGACTCGAGTTTTATATATATGTAATTGTCGTCTGTCTATCTGAAAAACCCATTCTTACGTAATATTTTACAAGTCGAAATTTATTATTAAAAATCTATTTCTATTTCTGAATGATTTTCTTCTTACCATAATGTGCACTTCGATTTACATCTTATTTTATAAATTTTTATTGTTTATTAAAATTTTAAAATCTTAAATATGTCCATTTTAAATGTTATTAATAATAATTATATTATAGTAAACTCTTCCCGCGTATTAATTTTATTATAATCATTTGAAAAATAAAAACTTTTGAAAAAACCGACTTCCAGGCACAAAAATGTAAAAAATAACTAAACGGAGGTTTTTATTTAGAATAGATACCTAATCAGATATTTTCGAAGTCGGTGCCTAAGAGGTTTGACACCCAGAGCTTGTGACCGCTTCATACACCCATTCTGTGTTACATAAGTCAACTTACATCAAATATTATCGACCTACTTTTTGTTAGTATGTGTGTATGTTTGTGTGTATGTTGTAAGTCCTTCACATTGAATCAGCTGAACGGATTTGGATGAAACTTAGATTTTATAAAATGTTGGGAAATAAATTTACGCATACCACCTGTATACATACATATGGTTATGTGGAACTCACCGGCTAGAAAAGTCAGTACTACCCACTAAAACCCAACAGAACTTCCCCCCGTCTTAATAGGGTGTCGCAGGATCGCTTACGCACTCAATCACGACGCGACGACATGCCGAAGCAGACACACAACCATGGCGTTCCAACGGTCCACTCTGCTATCAGAGAAGTACCAGGAGCAACTCCCATGGCACACTGCCCACCGAGATGGGCCACCTCACAGTGCCTATCCTGGCTTTTAGCCCGGCTGGATTGCTGGACGCTAATGAACCCCCCCCCCCCCATCACGTAAACATCACAGGTAAACGCACGTCGGTGGGGACTGTTAAGCATCTAGGCTGTTAAGTAATTATACAAATTACATATGGAAATAACTTCAATTAATACAATATCCATATATATATTTATACAATTACAATCATCCTTATTTGGCAAAGTCTAGAACTAGGTACATACTAAAATCTAGACAGACACTAACTCGAACGGTCTTGACCCGCTTCTATAAATAATTTAACATTGATTTGTAAAGTGATTCAGAAATCAATTATATTATTGTTGGAAATAGAAAAAAAATCTAGTTATTTGTGTCGACAGATGAAATTTTGCTTGATAGATACAATCCATACTAATATTATAAATGTGAACGTGTAAATACAAAAAAAAAAACAAAAATAAAAACTTTGTATCCGACCAAGCTACGAACCCAGACACCTGTGGTTTTCAAAGTTGCGCCTTGGCCGCTTGACCACATTGCTTTGCTAGTAGTTCTAGCGTTGAATAATGCGAAACAAAACCGCATGAAAACTTGAAAACACGCGTTTTTCCAGACATAAAACTAATCTAAATCGATTTATCGTCCCCAAAACCTCCTGTGTACTAAATTTCATGAAAATCGTTGGAGCCGTTTCCGAGATTCAGATTATATTATATTCTATATAGGATCATTTTTAATTTACGACGAGATTCAGATTATATTAAATAGTTTCCGTGGGATAGTCAAAAAACTATAGGAACTTACAGCTTAGTACACAAAAACTACTGATTGGATTTTGATGAAATTTTACAATAATATAGTTCATACATCAGAATAACAAAAAGATTACCTTTCATCCCGGAAAAATGAACGGTTCCCGTAGGATAGATCTGTTTATGCTTTTACGCATAAAACCCCAAAATTACGCTACTTTCTTTGACTTTGAAATTATCTGTTGCGCTATCTCCATCTACATATATCTATAAGTTGCACACAATATTTAGGTTAAAATGAAAAGTGATGACTTCTACCATACATCACTTTCTCTACAAACTAACATAATGTATACTTTCTGAAACTCTATGACTTGTACGCTAACAAAAGATGGAATTTACACAGATTTAATATGAGTCCATGTGAGTGTCTTTGTCTCATACTTCATAAACTTACTTAGATTTATGCAAATATTTGACACTTATACTTTATTTGTTTGTGTGTTTGTTGTTCGTTCGTTCGTTCGTTCGTTCGTTTGTTTGTTTGTTTGTTTGTTTGTTTGTTTGTTTGTTTGTTTGTTTGTTTGTTTGTTTGTTTGTTTGTTTGTTTGTTTGTTTGTTTGTTTGAACGCGCTAATCTCAGGAACTACTAATCTAATTTGAAAAAATATTTTTGCATTAGATAGCCCGTTTAATGAGGAAGGCTATATGCTATATATCATATAATATATAATCCATACTAACTGTTAAAACGCATCTAGGAACGAACCGAGCGAAGCGAGGGTGAGCCGCTAGTTTTTAAATAAAACTAGATTTTCGGATTTTACGCGGATTTATTTTGGTTTTTGGTTCCCGACGTTTCGAATGCTTTACAGTAATCATGGTCACGGGAGAGACTGAGATTTTAGACTCAAAGGTAATTATATGTAGTTGTTATAGACAGCGCCTACCTAAAAAATTACAAAATGATTTCAGAAAACCAAAAATGGCATCAAAGTAAAAAAGCAAGATTTGTTAATTTTAATCGTTTTCTTATGATTTTAATAAGTTTAATAGTTGGATATGAAAATGTTATTTATTTTATTTCACCTGCTATTATTATATTTAAAAGAAAAAAAATAAAGATCTTATTTAGTGTTGCTTAGAGCCTCTAAAACAATATCGAGTATTAAAATAAAAAAACAGACGAAGCCAGGGTAAATTCACAGTGTGCTTAATACGATTTTGACCCCATTACAATTATTATATGTATGTACAATATGAGTGTTAGTTTTGCAATATTTTTTTGCTGGCGCTACATCAATTGTGCCAATCAATATAAAAAACGAGTTCACATTCCGATGAAAAGATTTATGGCCATCGGTTTTTAACCGATTTGGCGAAAAAAGTTATACGTGATATTTAGATAGTGTCAACTTTATTTATGTTTATGTCTGTTTTCTGTTTATTAGTTCGAACGGTGATCGAAATTCTACCATAATCATTATTGTTTGAGGAAAACATACTTATGAAAAGAATTTACATATCTATATATAAAAAAAACGTGTGTGTGTGTGCACTTATGTACTCACGTAAGAAATTATACTTCTTTGGCGTAACAGAACAAAAATGGCTAAAGATTTCATCCCGTATGTCAAAACTCTGTTTGTAAAAGGAATACAGTTAGCTTCATCATGTCGGTTTTTGGCTGTCGGTGTGCGCGCGCATCGTAAAAATTTTACTCTCATATTTTGTCCAAACATGCCAAAAGAAGTATAACAATAAAAATAACAGGTTCCGATTTTTTTATTGAACACTAAATCTCGTCAATAGCTATTAAACAAAAAATAAAAAGAGAAAAAGGTACAGATCTGTTGTCTTTGCCTATTTATATATAGATTTTATAGATAATATTTGTTTTAACACAAAATGTATACTCATATTCTATTACATCGTTGTCTTATGTAATAAAATATTTATAAATAATAATAATAAGATAAAAAGTCCATAGCAAATGTGAAATAAGTATTACATCACCAATTAAATTTTGATACGATCTTTGTTAGAAATATTAGAACTACAAGTAATACAAACGGTAACCATATTGCTTAATTTAGCAAATGCGCGTGCGCAATAAAACAAGAAATGCAATTTTAGTTGTAAAATTATTATTAGTGTGGTCGTGACCGAGTCCCGCGTCCCTAGTTATGTTTTATTTTTTTCAGCAGAACCCTAATTCTTTTTCTAGAATTAAAACATCCTAAGTTACTCCTTATAACATCAGCTATCTGTTAGTGAAAGTCCCATCAAAATCAGTCCAACCGTTTTGGAGATTAGCCGGAACAAACAGAGAGACAAAAATTTTAAAAATTGTGTTTTTCTCATAAATACTACAAACAATTTCATATGCTTTAGCAGACAGACAGATAAACAGACAGACAAAAATAAAAAAAAATATCTTTTTCTTAGAATTACCTAAGCAGTATGTAATTACATAATCATTTAGTAAAAAGTTTTTATTTTGATATTACAAACAGATACTTCAATTTTATTTATCTGTATGTATAGATTTGAAAGTCTTTACAAGTTAAATTTAGCAATTATTGGCAAAATGCGCACGCGCAGGCCGAATATACTAAGGCTGTTTTGCTTTAGGAAAATGTAAGTATTAAATAGAATAAATTAAATACAGTGTAGTAATCTAAAGTGGTTATTTCTTAACCGGACGTTTAGTTTGTGAAGGAAGTCGACATTTAATTCAAACGCTAAGATTATTGTAATTTCTATATTTACTAGGTTTTTTTCACCAACTTCAAAAGTGGAAGGTTCTAGATTATGAAAAGGCAAAAAAAAAACTATTTTTGACAATTTTAAACTGTTTTTCTATGTACTGTGTTATATCTTCTATACTAATATTATAAAGAGGTAAAGTTTGTGAGTTTGTGACGTTGTAGGAGGTAATTTCTGGATCTACTGAACCGATTTAGATGAATTTTGGTAAGAAGCTAGTTTGAGACCCTGGGAACGACATAGGATACTTTTTATCCCGGAAATCACCCCTTGAGGGGGCGAAAATGGAAAAGAGTATAATTAAAAAAAAGAAAAAACGTATTAAAGTTGTATGTAGTTTGTATGGAATAATGTTAAAGTATCTCTAGTAAGAAGAACATCAGATAGAGTATTAGGATCTTTCGTAGCTCTTACTGACTTAGCCTCGCTCGGGTGCGTCCCTAGGTAAGCGGATTTTGCTTACAATTTCATGGGTTTTAATGTATTTGTGCGCGGAACCCTAATTGTTTTTCTAAAATAAAAGTAGCCTATGTTTTTCCTTATAACATCAGCCATCTGTCAGTGAAAGTCCCGTCAAAATCAGTCCAGCCGTTTCAGACATTAGCCAGCACAAATAGACAGACAGATTTTATTTTTTAAATCGAGTTTTTTTATAAGTACCGTATAAAATTTCCTTTGCATTTAGTAAAAAAGCTATAATTTTGACATTAGGTACGTACAGACACTTTATGTGTATGTATTTATCTGTACAGATGTATACCATTCTAAAATTAGCTCTATATCTTTAATTATAAGGTTGAAAATGTAAATAAACTAAGCTAATTACTTAACAAAACTACTAATAAAATATGTGTCAGTTCTAATTTTCATATATAATATATTTAGTTGCTAAGACTTATTCAAAATTTTGATTTGAATTTGAAAACGATTTTTTAGTTAACGAGCGTAAAGTAAGCTTCAAAGATGTTTATAAAAAATATATCAAAACTTCATGTAAAAATCAGTGTTGGTAAAAAAAACTATCTTTTCGGATTTTTTCGCGGATTTATTTAGATTTTTGGTTCCCGACGTTTCGAATGCTTTACAGCAATCATGGTCACGGGAGAGACTGAGGTTATAGACGTCTTAAAGGTCATAATTATACAGAGACAAACAAGAAAATTTAGATAAATAATAAATAAGAATAAATAGTTTTATTACGTCTCACCCTTGCTTCGCTCGGGTTCGTCCCTAGGTTGATTCCCTATACAAACTTTCATCACCATTTTCACCCCCTTAAGGGATGATTTCCGAAATAAAAAGTATCCTATATCCTTCTCAGGGTCTCAAACTATCTTCTTACCAAATTTCATCGAAATCGGTTGTGTAGATCCAGAGATTACCCCCTACAACGTCACAAACTCACAATTCACAAACTCACAAACTTTACCTCTTTATAGATATCAAATGTTTGCGTAAATCTAAGAAAGTATTAATCGATCCAGTAGTTTAGGAGATTATGATTTATATGTACATATGTATGTAAACAGCCCTTTTTTCTGTCCTACTGCTCGGCGTGAGGTTTTCTTCACGCTGGCCAAGTGCGAGTTGGCGGACTTTACATATAAACAAACAAATTTGCCCTCTTTACTATCGCATAAGTTATGTATGTATCAATGCAGTTTCAAGTTTCAACACAGCGTGGTGTGCTGCAAGAACCTGTTTTATGTCCCGATTCATAAGCATTAGATTAACTTCTTTACACATTTTTACGAGTTTTTTAAGAAAGAAGTATTAAATAATCATCGAATGTCATAGATTTTGTTGCTATGGGTATCTATATATATAAAAGAAAGTCGTGTTAGTTACTTCGCTTATAACTCAAGAACGGCTGAACCGATTTAGCTGAAAATTGGCAGGGAGGTAGTTTAGAGCCAGGAGAAGGACATAGGATACTTTTTATCCCGTTCGACCGCGTTCCAATTTTTATGATATTTTAATTTTTGGATTTCTCTTAGTCCGGAATAGGTAAGTATTAAAACATATAATTAAAATGTGAGAAAGAAAGATTTTTTCTTTTTATATCTATTTAAAACGTACCTAGCGACGAACCCGAGCGAAGCGAGGGTGAGCCGCTAGTAATATTATAAATTGGAAAATCTGTATGTGCGTGTTTCGACTAACTGTAAAGGCTAAACAAATTTGAGTGAAATAAATTCGCGAAAAATCCGAAAAATTGGTTTTTTAACACTAACGACTCACCTTCGCTTTGCTCGGGTTCATCCCTAGGAGCATTTTAACGGTTAGTATGGAATAGATAGACTATATATGATATTATATAAATAGGTACAAAATAAACGGTTCTGAACTTTTCTATTTTTCAGCTGTTTTTTTGGGGTTTTCCCAATTTTTTTTATTCTTACACCATCCCTAACACACTCCCGATAAAACAAAAAGGCCGTCGTTCCAGTCATTTTTAAGTTTTAACGAGACTAACGAACGGCAGTTGATTTTTATTTATACTAATATTATAAAGAGGGTAAAGTTTGTGAGTTTGTGACGTTGTAGAGAGTAATCTCTAGATCTACTGCACCGATTTAGATGAAATTTGGTAAGAAGATAGTTTGAGAGCCTGGAAAGGACATAGAATACTTTTTATCCCGGAGATCATCCCATAAAGGGGTGAAAATGGGGATGAAATTTTGTATGGGTAATCAAGCTAGGGACGAACCCGGGCGAAGCGTGGATGAGTCGCTAGTATATACATAAATATATATCATACGTGCGCATAAATCTAAGAAAGTAGATATTATTTGAATTAGCTATACCTACTAAAGGTGGTTTAACACTAATTAAAAAACACTTGTGGGGATGAAAGCATCGGTACAGAGTTTTTATATATCAGTAGGTGCACTAGCATTTTTTAGTTTAAGGTCGAAACCTAGTTTTAATTTACATAACAAATGTCTACCAAATATTACATGTAGTGTTTTTATAACATAAAATGTATGATAAAAAGTGCTCTGACAAGTATACAAGATTATATTTGCATATTGTACACGATAGCCTTGTGCTATCTGTACGTACTTATAGGTGCTTATATGTTAAGCTATAGAGATTGAATTTTTGTTTGTCTGTACGCGCTTAAGCCAGTGATAGCTAAGTGGTAACGCGCTCGCTTGGGAAACCGAGTGAAGCGAGTTCAAATCCCGGGTCTCGCACCTCTGATATTTTCATGTGCGAATCATTTCCAACATGATTACTACTTGTGAGGAAACCTGCATGTCTGAGAGAACCTAGCAAATTTTCGAAAGACACGTAAAGTCCGCCAACCCGTACTTGGCCAGCGTGTTGGACTATGGCCTGATCCCCCTCATATTGAAGGGAGGCTCGTGCCCAGCAGTTGGACGTTAAAAAGGGATAAATACATACATACATATACATACGCGCTTATCACTAAAAGTAAAAGTCGGATTTGAAAAATTCTTGTTTTTTTTATAGCTAACTAGCGTTTTAACGTTCAGTATAGATTTCTCAGAGATGAGATATTAGCAGTAAAAATTATCGTATATGTTGACCCGGATAACCAGCAATCATCAAACCAAATTTCATTAAAATCCGTCCGGTGATTTTCTTGTCATGCGTTCTCAGACAGACAGACAAAAATTCTAACAACTATAGATTCGGCCTCTGTATTGATAATAATGAAAATTTCAATAATATTTTCTAAATAATATTAAATATACAGATTCTACTCAGTTAGAATTTTATTATATGTATAGAAGATTGAAGGTATAACTCTAATATTAGACTGCGACGTTTAGAAATTATACATTCGTATATAAATGAAGTTCAGGCAGTGATAGCACAGTGATAACGCGGACGTTTGGGACCGGTCGCTTAATGAGTTCGCCGCCGCGCCGTGGCAGAGATTGGTCAGAAGGACATCAAAAAAAATAAAGATGCAAAAAATCAATCAATCAATCAAGGTCAACATATTATAAACTAGCGGCTCACACTCCCTTCGCTCGGGTTCGCCTCTAGAACAAAAACAAACCTATCCCACGGGAACCATACCTTTTTCCTGGATTAAAAGCCTGTGTGTTATTCCAGAGTAAAAACTATCTCTGTGTTAATTTCATCCAGATCCGTTCAGCCGTTCTGGCGTGAGAGAGTAACAAACATCCAAACTCACAAATATACACACACACACATATATATATATATATATATATATATATATATATATATAACACAGTGATGTAATGGAATTATGACATAAATCCTCCATAATTCATCTAACATGTTATTCAAATTTTTTTATATAATATATTTTTTACCGGCCAGTGTTGTCACGTTTCGCACATTTAAATATAATTAAAGACCAATCTGTAGATATTAAGATGTTATTACATTTCGATTAAAGGTTAACCATTGCCTTTTTTTTCTGGGCCAAGTTCACTAGGTTTGATTAACGTTTAAAATATTTTGATAGCTTAAAGTAACTACTTTAGCTACAGGTTTTGGCTTCGTATGTGTCAAGTTATTAGTTACTAGCGACTCACCTTCGCTTCGCTCGGGTTCGTCCCTAGCTTGATTCCCCATACAAATTTTCAACCCCATTTTCACTCCCTTAAGGGATGATTTGCGGGAGAAAAAGTATCCTATGTCCTTTCAAGGTCTCAAAATATCTTCTTACCAAATTTCATCTAAATCGGTTCAGTAGATCCAGAGACTACCACCTACAACGTCACAAACTTTACCTCTTTATAATATTAGTATAGACTAACGACTTACTCTCGCTTTGAACCTACTCAACTTCATCTAAATGTGCTCAGCAATTGCAGCGTGAACCAGTAACATACATACATATACAAATATTGACTATAGTAGCGTGATAACTACCTTTGATTTTCAATATACTCATATCCCACGGGATTGATTTGACGCTAGCTACATAGGGATAGGATAATGACATAAGCTTATCCTTCCAGGATAAGCTTATGTCATTACCCTTCATCAAAATAGGCGCTTTTATCAGTAAGAATTTAAAGCTAAAGTAAAGTTTAAGTAAAAGCTTGTAAAAGTTTACATTTAAAAATTGTTACAAATGTAGAAATGAAAGTACCTATGGAGTGTTTTTTTATAAAAAAAACTCTTACTCCCATATAAGACTGGTTGAAAAAAGTAAATGCCTTAATTATAAATGATAAAAATTCCACTATAATTCTTTTTTTTATTGACAGCACTAAAACTCGGCAACAGCTACTAAAAAAAAAAAAAAGAAAATCGTTTGACAAACAGAGGAGAAAAGGGTACTGAACAGGTTTTGTCTTTGCTTACAATTTATCTTAATCTATACATATAATAAAATTGATTTTGTTCCTTTCGGTGTCGAGACCCTTGGTCCGTGGGGTCCTAGCGCTATAAGACTTTTTAAGGAAATAACAAAAAGTTTATTCGACGTCACAGGAGACCGAAGAGCTGGCAGCTACTTCGGAGAGAATTAGTCTAGCTATTCAAAGGGGGAACGCTGCCAGTATCTTCGGAACCTTGCCTAAAGGGACTCCTTTTAATAATATTTTTTAGTTATTATATTATGTATATATACTTAAGGTTTTTTTTTTTTAGTTTAAAGGGATTTATAAGTTGATACTTTTTTGAAGACACGTTAGGCTCAGTTTGTAGTGACCCTACTTGCTGTGCCAGCGGTCGCGGATTCGAGTCCCGCTGGGGGCATTCATTTGTGTGATGAGCACGAATGTTTATACTCCAGTCATGGGTGTTGATACTTAATATGTTTGTATTTAAAGTTATATATGTGTAGTGTATCAACTATCTGGTATCCATAACACAAGCCTCATAGCTTACCATGGAACTAGATGGTGCTGTGTGTCAATGTCCCAACATATTTATTTATTTCTTTAAAAATGAGTTATTCTTGTTAAGTAATATTACAAATGTGAAAGTAACTCTATCTGTTATCTTGTCACGATTCAACCGCTGAACAGATTTTGATAAAATTTGGCGAGGGCATAGATTGCATCCTGGCATCGGACGTAGGCTACCCTTGATGAAACTTAAAACACTAGTAGACTATACAATTAGAAAGCTTTATCTAAATCGGACGACCAGAAATAAGTTTAAAAAAAAACAGACAAACATACAAACAAACAAACAAGAAAGCAAACTCTACAGCAGTATAATACTAGAACGGATACGTAAAAATTTCAATGATATCAGCCTTTCACGATCACGTTATTATTTTTAGTGACAAATACGGTCTCACTTTCGTGAATGTTAAACTGGATTGCAGTGAACGTCTGGTTAAATAAAAATAATAAGCAAAATATCGATTTTACCCGACTGCAGAGCAAGACGGAGGGTTATGCGTTTAAAACTGCATATATGTATGTCCGACTCTCTGTAAGAATATTAAAAATTATTTTATGGTTTTACATAATATAACAATAGCAACACTACCAAAATAATATAGTAATTAATAAAGTTTTTAAAAATTGTAATATTTATAATAATAACAGCAATAATTAAATAAAGAATATTGCTATATTTAATAATAATATTATTAAAAAAAAATTAAAATGTTTAGAAATATAAATGAACAAATCTTATAAGGTACTTTATTGCCATTTTTTTGAATTTTTGAAATCATTTTTGTAAAATAGTGGGTAGACACTGTCTGTAACAAGTATGTGTTTGAGACGTCTAACACCTCAGTCTCTCCCGTGACCATGTTTGCTGTAAAGCATTCGAAACGTCGGGAACCAAAAATCTAAATAAATCCGAGAAATAATCCGAAATACAGTTTTATCTAAAATGTCGAATATTCGCGTAAATCTAAGAAAGTATTAAGTTTAAACAATCAAAATAGCGGGTATATGTATATCCAATTCGAATGGAGTATCGAAATGAAAATTTTAGATTAAAAGGATTGTATCAAAATAAATAAATCTAGCAAGACTCGCAGTAAGTGTTGTCTCCGACTGTATGTTCTATGTATATGTATATATATATATATATATATATATATATAATACTATGTTCCTTTGTCAACTTGCGTACATCTTTTTAGTTTGCTTTATTACGAAATCGGGTTTTTTGTTTAATATAACCTCTTTTTGTTTGTTAAAAAATATAGTAAACTATGAAAAAACTTCTTCGTTCTGGCGTGAAAGAGTAACAAACATCCATACATACATACTCACAAACTTTCACATTTATAATATTAGTATAGACTTCCAAAAACGGTAATAGGACACTGAATTCAGAATAACCTTAAAAGTAATGATTTCATGTATATATATATAGCAATGGATTTTTTTTCTTAAAAATACTGTCCTCGAGCCTTTCTTTTAAATAATTAATTAAATCAATTCACAATTTGCGCAGATTTCGCATAGCAAATATTAAAAAAAAATATATTCGAGTTTAGCACTTCCTTCTTTTATGAAATCGGGTAATTCTCTCATTCCTCTTGGTCCTCGTAAAAAATAATATGAGGAAATTTAGGAAAGTTTTTTCTAACGGGGTTTTTTTTTAATTCTATGAGGGGGCCGACTTCGAAAATATTTTTGAAACCAAAGAATCGTTTATGGCCCGCTGGGGCCCCCTTGAATCGGGGGCCCCATGCGATCATATTGGTTGCATTGGCATAACTACGCCACTGTGGGAGACCTATAATTTCACAATTTCAAGTATTGATGAGAGTGACATAATATTATGCATGCTTTTGTTTTCCTAAACACGCACCATCACTAATCAGGCTACATTATTATATATGAGAAAGTTTGTGTGTTCGTATGTTTGTTATTGCTTCACGCTGAAACGGCTGCATGGTTTTAGATGAAATTTAGTAAATAGATAGATTGTTATCTGGAAAAATACATTATGATTTGGTTCATAAAAATAAATAGAAATAAGTATAAAAACTTACTACAATTTATTTTAATATTTTACTTGAACATTTATGTCATATATTATTTTATTTCCTGAATCTTACTTCCTTCTTAAATATTATGCACAAAACATTTTACAATATCAATTAAATTACTTAGAGATAATGAGGAAAACAACTTATCTATGAAAGATATCTTCCAGTCAAGCAAAATATGGGAGAGTGAGAGTGGGAAGTACAAAAAATATATAAGTAAAATATATACATGTGTACTAGCGGACCCGACAGACGTTGTCCTGTCTACACGTCTTTAATTTGAAAATTTCAAACTTTTTTTAATATATTATTTTCTATTAAAAAAATTGTGAATCTAAACCATTCCCAGATCCCCTTGAACACACACAAAAAATTTCATCAAAATCGGTCCATTCGTTTGAGAGAAGTTCAGTGACATACACACTCACAGAAGAATTATATATATAAAGATATAGCACTTGGGAGATCAAGCTCCACTCGGCGTTACTCGTAAAACATATAAAAATTCCGGTTTTTTTTCAAAAAAGACACCTATGTAGATAAACATAAAAAACAAACCTTATCTAAATACAAAATTTGATCCAAATCGTTAGAGCCGTTTCCGAGATACATTATTTAAATATATATATACACAAGATTCGCTTTTTTAATATTCGATAATATATTAAGATAAGATATATAAATTCTAAATGTCACTTAAATTAACATAACTTAGCGACATCATGTCGTTTATATACAATCATCTGTACATATAATAAAATTTTAAATGAACGCCGTCTGTACATGGAAGATATTTGAGAAAAATTATTATTAGGAGTCTTTATTAACCCAGATTTTCTGTCTGCTTATCTGTGCGTTTGTGTGAGCAAATCTCAGAAACGTTTTAACCGTTTTGGGTGCGGTTTTCCCTAATGTCTTGTGGCAAGCTTCACTTAACATTTAGTATTTATCTAACGACTCACCCTCGCTCCACTCGGGTTCTTCCCTTGTTACGTTTTAACTTTTAGTATCGATTTCTCAGAGACGAGATATTTTCCCGAAGTAAAAAGTGTCCTAGAATCCTTAGAATTTTTGTCTGTCTGTCTTTCTGTCTGACAGTCTGGGAAAGCATTACGAGAAAATCACTTGACAGATTTTGATGAAATTTGGTATGATGATAGCTGGTTATCCGTGTCAACATATAGGATACTTTTAACTGCGGGAAAATATCTCATCTCTGAGAAATCTATACTAAACGTTAAAACGTAGAAAAAAAGGTGAGTCGCTAATCTATCTATAATATAAAAATGAATCGCTGAATGTGTTGCTAAGCGCAAATCTCAAAAGCAGCTGAACCGATTTCGCTAATTCTTTTTTTCGAATATTCCTTGAAGTACGAGAATGATTCTTACGGAGAGAAAAATTTAAAAAATTGCCTGAAAAAGTCTAAAAGCAACACTTTTCTATACTCCCATACAAAAGGTTCGTAATAATACTTAAAAGTCAATTTGAACTTTAATACCATACCATAAAGTTTGAGTGTTAGTGGAGAGGTTCCGGGAACCCCCCCAACATGCGTTCACCTTGTCGTGGTGGGGGGGCTCAGTAGTAGTAGCGAAGCTAAGAAACGCACAGGGAGGTGGCCCACTTCGGTGGGTGGTGGGAGGTGGCCCCCTTCGGAGGGCGGTGTACCATGCGGGTTGCTCCTGGTACTTCTCTGATAGCAGAGTGGACCTTGGAGCAACCCCATGGTTGTGGTGGTCTGCTTCGGCAGACCTGCCGTCGGGGCGTCGTAGTTGAATGCGTAAGCGATCCTGCGACGCCCCATTAAGACGGGGGAAAGTTTTGTTGGGTTTTAGTGGGTAGTACTGGCCGTATTACGCTGGTGAGTCCCACACGTCGTGCGTAAATGCATTTCCCAACGTTAAAAAAAAAAAAGAGGTTCCGGGAAGGCAAAACATTGATGGCAATTGAGTGACGTTAGAATCGTATCAATATTAATGTCAATATTTGTCAATATTATTAACAAAAAAAATATATGGCTAATGCTGGCTAATAACTAGTTATATCTATTTAAAACGTACCTAGCGACGAACCCGAGCGAAGCAAGGGTGAGCCGCTAGTATTATTATAAAACATTATTGTTTGGTTTCATGTTTAGTTTTATCAGACTCTGTCTATATTATTACTTAGTCTATATATAAATAGGCAAAGACAAAACGGTTCAGTACCTTTTTCTCCTCTGTTTTTTAATAATATGTTGGGACATTAACACACATCACCATCTAGTTCCACGGTAAGCTACGAGGCTTGTGTTATGGATACCAGATAGTTGATACACTACACATATATAACTTTAAATACATACATATTATAAATATAAACACCGATGACTTGAGTGCAACCATTCGTCATCACACAAATGAATTCCCCCAGCGGGACTCGAACCCGCAACCGCTGGCACAGCAAGTAGGGTCACTACAAACTGAGCCAAACGTGTCGTTTGTCAAAGGATTTTCTTTATTTCTGTTTAGTGGCTATTGGCGAGCGTTAGTGTTGTCCATAAAAAAAATACAGTGGAATCTCGACCACTGAGAAAACCCTGTTCAAAATAAAACGAAAAAAAAAACCTTAAAAAGTTTAATTTAATAAAGACTAACTTAGCTACTGCACATTACGAGTATAATTTATTACCGCTACTATAACAAAGTTTGTACTTATCATGTCGTAAATGACAATATCCATGCTAATATTATGTAAACAAAAGTAGATGTATCTGTTTGGTTGTCACAGCAAAATTACTGGACGGATTTGTGATGGTATTTTTTAGGGTAATATTTGAAATTTCAAGTTTTTGACTATTTTTAACGAATTTGAGATACTTTCTAAAATAGTAGAATGATAAACGAATTGTACCTATGACTTTGGAATACAGCATTAAAAAATATTTTTTATGTTTTTTTTTATTCAGCCATTTTTTTAAGTCCCACTGCTGGGCACGAACCTCCCTTCCATACGAGGGGAAATGTTTTGTCTTTGCCTATTTATATATAGATAACATATAAAAAAATATATGTTGTCTACATCCATACTAATATTATAAATGTGAAAGTGTGTTTGTTTGTTTTTTTTGTTTCTTTGTTTGTCTGTCCTTCTATCACGTCGAAACGGAGTGACGCATTGGTATGCATTTTTTGTGTCAAGATAATTAGAGGGCTGGAGAGTGATATAGGCTACTTTTTACAGCGGGAAATTATCTAATTCCGACGGGAAAACACGTTATAATACAATAAAAAAAAAAAAATATTTATGATCAGAATTACTTGAAACTTGATTAATTAATGCTTTTCAATAAAATTAAATAAATACGTATTTTAGCATTTTTGGAAATTCATTCTATAAGAGGGAAAAACAGTTGATGAAAGTTTGTATGAAATTACCTTTTTAGAGATTTTTTTTAGTTTTAGCGCGAGCAAAGCCACGGGCTCTACTAGTCTATATATAAATAGGTAAAGGCAAAAAAGTTCAGTATCTTTTTCTCCTCTGTTTGTCAAGATAGACTTTTTTAATGTATTTATCTTTTCTTGTTTAGTAGCTATTGACGAGCTTTATGTCCGATTGCACCAACGTCACCAATCTTAAGGGATCCCCTAAGCATGGTTGCGGGGCTGTTAGGGGACAGTTTCTGCTTCACCGACAGTTATGGGTCACCTAAATATTAAAAGGCCCCCTAAATTTAGGTGCTCGAAATTTGGACTTAAAGACGATCGTAAAACGCAATTTAATTTAGGGGCTAGTTTAGGGGACTTTTAAGCTAGGGATCCCATACGTAGGTGGTAGCTTAATTGATGTTGGTGAAATCAGACATTAGTGTTGTCAATAAAAAATGATTGTGGTCGAATTTTGTTGACTACGTGAACAGCAGTAATTATAAAATAATAAAGAAGTCTAGTCCGTACATTAAACATTACTCAATTTATTTGATTTTTGTTCCAAGTTTTAATGAAAAATATAATATTTTTTGACTAAATTTGTGACTAAAAAATTCGATATGTACGCAAATTGTGTGTATTTTTTGTTTTATTTGTAATTATGTTAAAAAACTCAAGGTTTCCTTTACAAATTAAAAAAAAATGAAGTCGGTATACTTTTTTTTTGTTAAATATTAGTTATAACTCTTGATTAGTGATCATAATCATGATAAAATAGAACATTCGAGGAAAACATGTATGAATAGAATTTAGCTATCTATATAAAAAAAACTGTGTGTGTGTTTTTTTATTAGTCTAAAGCTCATCAACAGTAATTGACAAAATTATAGTTTAAAGAACTCGCTTTAATTTTTTAGTTTAAAATAAAGGCGTGTTTTTTTTTAGTTTTTTAATTATTATTTTTTTTAAATATTTATTGTTTTATCATCGGTCTTTGTTAAATGTACGAAGTTTCAGTTCAATCTGATGTTTTGAAGTGGGTTAAAATCGCATTCAAAGATTCCGTTACATACATACAAAACAAGTAATAAAAGCGTGTTAAAAAATCTGTTGACAAACAGAGGAGAAACAGGTACTGAACTGTTTTGTCTTTATATATTTATTAATTACTAGCGACTCACCTTCGTTCCGCTCGGGTTCGTCTCTAGGTACGTTTTAAGGCTTAGTATAGATTTCTCAGAGATGAGATATTTTCCCGCAGTAAAAAGTATCCTATATGTTGACCCGGATAACCAGCTGTCATCATAAAAAATTTCATCAAAATCTGTCTAGTGGTTTTCTCGTGATGCGATCACAGACAGATAGACAGACAGACAAAAATTCTGAAAACTATAGATACCGCGTATGTATCGAAAATAATGACTATTCTAATAAGATTTTCCGAAAAATATTTAATGTACAGATTTAAGTCAGCATTTTTTTTATGTATAGATAATATTATAGTAAATTATATTATTTTGTATATAATTTTATGTTATCTATTTTAAAGAGCATAACGAGTACTATGTACTACATTGTACAGGCATTTCCCAAGGAGTTCCACTTGACTGAAGAATATTTATAATTGAAGAAGGCTCTAATGCGAACGCTATACTTTAGTCCGTACTTTTATATTTTGCACTATCCATACTAATACTACTGCATGTCTGAGAGAGCCTAGCAAGTTTTCAAAAGACATGTGAAGTCCCCCAACACGCACTTGGCCAGCGTGGTGGACTATGGCCTGATCCCCCTTGTATTGGGAGGCCCGTGCCTAGCAGTGGGACGTTAAAAGGGGTTGAATACGATACTAATATTATAAATGTGAAAGTGTGGTTGTTTGTTTGTTTGCTTGTTTGTCCTTCTTTCACGTCGAAATGGAGTGACGGATTTACGTGATTTTTTGTGTGGAGATAATTGGAGTGCTGGAGAGTGACATAGGCAATAAAATTAAATCAATACGTGTTTTAGCATTTTTCGAAATTCATCCTATAAGGGGGTAAAACAGGGAGTGAAAGTTTGTATGAAACTACCCTTTTAGATATTTTTGTAGTTTTAGCGCGAGCGACGGTGAGAATCTATAATGCCACAAACGACACGTCCCACAGCTGGGGGTGGGCATCCCCTCAATGCGGTGGTATCGGGCCACCACGCTGGTCAAGTGTAAGCGGACTGAGCATGTCTATCGAAAACATGCTACATTCTCTCAGACATGCAGGTTTCCTCACGATGTTTTCCTTCACCAATGAAACCTGGGATTTAACCTGCTTCACTTAGTTATAGAAGGCATTACTACTGGGCTACCTTTTTGATTTCATAGTATTGAATAGCGACTCATCCTTGCTTCGCTCGGGTTCCTCCCTAAATTGATTCCCTATACAAAATTTCATCCCCATTTTCACCCCCTTAAGGGAATATTTCCGGAATAAAAAGTATCCTATGTCCTTTCCAGGGTCTCAAACTATCTTCTTACCAAATTTCATCTAAATCGGTTCAGTAGATCCAGAGATTACCCCCTACAACGTCACAAACTAACAAACTTTACCTCTTTATAATATTAATAATATAGATACCTAATCAAAACTTAAAATATAACGCGAAAAAATCCTCCAAAATGCTATTGTTTCACTGTAAAAGTAATCTGAAGTTTTTCCGCTGAAAAAAAAAATTACAAGAAAAGACGAGTGATGTGGCTAGTTCAAAGTTTATTTTCATTCAGTTAGGTTTCTAATATTTTAATCCAAGGTGAGGTACTTAATTATTAGTAATTACAATAAATTATACCACAATTATAAAGCAAGGATCTATTGTTTAAAGTAATGAAAATACGGATATATGATTTATGACACTAATAAAATGCTGGAACGATATTGATAATATTTGTACGGTAATCATATCAATTAGGCAGTGGTAGCCCAGTGGTAAAGCGATGGGGAAACCATGTGAAAGGGGTTCAAATCTCGGGTCTCGCTTGGATATTTTTATTTGCGAATCATTTCCATCATTATTACTGCTTGTCTAACGGTGAAGGAAAACATCGTGAGGAAACCTAAATGTAATTTTTATTTATTAGGGTTCCGTACTCGAAGGGTGCCCACGGGACCCTATGACTAAGCCTCCACTGTCAGTCCGTCCGTCTGTCACCGGAATATACCTCAAGAACCTGACATTAGTTATTTTTTGGAAAATCTTATTGAAATAAACATTATTATCGATACAGAGGCCGAATCTATAGTTTTTAAAATTTTTGTTTGTCTGTCTATCGGTCTGTCTGTTACCGCATCACAGAAAAACCACTGGAAGGATTTTGATTAAATTTGGTATGATGATAGCTGGTTATCCGTGTCTATATAGGATACTTTTTACCGCGGGAAAATATCTAATTTCTGAGAAAAAATATAAAAACTGCAATGTAAGGAGTAGGTATACTAATATGTAAAACCTAAGAATTTTGTTTTTGGTCATCTGAACGCGGGCGGAGCCGCGGGCAATGCTAGTCACTTAATAATAAGAGTTATGCATATTAAAAGTGTAACTTGTCATCAGATTTTAAAAAAGAAATATGTTATTCTCAATTCATGCAGGCATTTACGAGTTTTTATTTGATACGATTTGACGAGTTTTTGTTCGATAGTTTATGTGAATACGATCTGAATTCATTAAACGCGTTTAGGTTTTCAATTTTTTTTCTTTTTCATAGTTATATTTCTCATATTATTTTCCAGTAATTATTAGTTTTTGTTAATTTTCTCATACGTTTGTTTCTAGTTTTTTTTTTGTTTAATAGTATGTATTATTATAGTTTTAAGTGTTCTTTGTCTTAAGTGTACTCATGCATTTAATAAACATAAGTAGACTTTTTTTTTAATTTAAGTGTATTATTTATTATTAATTAAGTGATAGTGCGATTTGGATAACGTACGTTGTGAAAGCTAAGGCGGAAGCGATGCGTAGCGTATCTCCCGCCTTAGCCTTCTCGTTAGATCTTTTTTTTATTTCAAACCCAGAACCGCTGCTATCATTAGTGCTTTATGTGAATTTAAAATTCGGTGATAGATTTGACTCATTATTTGAAGATCATTTTGGCACTTGGAAGTGACATTTTGACATTTCCAAGTGTCAAAATGACAGTAATGTCATAATAATGTATGGAAATAACTTTAATTCTCAATAACTTTTGACTCGCACACGAGAGTCCGACTCGCATTTGACCGATTTTATAGTTACTATTTCTCATAGTATTGTAATAATTTGCTATTGAGGCTTTATAATGAAAGGTGACATAATAACTTTGTTTAATTTGCCTCTTATTGCATATAGAGCGACAAGAATGGTATTATAAAGTAGCTAATAACCGTACTATTGCAAGCTTCAATCTCTATCTCCATAAAAATCCAGCCATCTTATTATTTTAGTCTAAAACCATTAATTGTTGTATCACGTAGATGCATTGTTGCATGAAATTGAGGTAAATTAAAAAATCAACAAACAAATGCCAGTAAAAAAAAACTAAGGAAATCCGTTTTTTTTTTAAATTAAAACAAGAATTTGTGATGTAAGTTTGACAAATGGCCGTGAAATTGGGCAACGAGAAATCCACAGCTAAAGTAAATATTAAAAAATATACTTAAGGAAAAATATTGTTTATTTCAATTTTATATAATATAAGATTATAAAATATATTTTTTAATCTATAAATCATAAATCGTTTTATATATAAAACGATTTTGGTTTTTTAAAATATCAAAGATGAATGAGGCGAATTAATCGAGTTTTTGTCGAAGACGAATTTTACCTACAGAGGGAGTTTTAAATAAAAATATATTTTATAAATTTCTTTTGATATAGATTTATTTTGATTTTTGCTTCTCGCGACTAGAATGCTTTACAGCAATCATAGTCACGAGAGAGATGAAAACGTCAAAAATTCGCATAAATCTAAGAAAACAACGAAAAATTGATAAAAAAGCTTTCTTCAAATCTATACAAACTAATCGAGCAAAGATGAATAGAAATAAATCCTAGGTTTTATGAAAATGGTAAACAAATTTTCATTAGTTTGAATAAATGGAGTAATAATATTAAAATAATTAAAAATATTAAAAAAAAAATAACAAAGACTTATCGCCATACAGCCTTTACTGTATTGCACATAGAGTTAGATAATAAATTTTAAAAATAAAGTTATAATAAATTTAAAATGATCTAAAAGATCCATGAGATGACATTTAAGACAGCCGCCTGAGATAACACTTTCTTGTCCCACTGGCCTACATCCCCCTCTCTAGTGAAAGCAAAGCTGAACAGATAATGACATAATATTACAATTTCAACGATAATATAATTAAAAAAAACCAATATTATTTGTGGATTATAAACATTTTTGTTAATTTTAATTTTTATTTTTGTCTTAAATTGATAATAATAAAAAATATTATATGAATATACATTTTTTATATATGTTTTGAAATTTTGTATACTAATAAAAAGTTTATTTTTTTTATAATTATTGTATAATAAAATAAATATATAATTATTTTTATACATTATTAACACTAATAAATATCTTATGCACTAACAGACACCTGTAAAAGTTTAAAAGCACGATAAAACACACGCACCTACCTCAAACTTTTTCATAAAACACAACCTGTCAAAAACACCAAAGTAATTTGAACCACAAAATCACTCACATTTCAGAACAGCACTGAAAAAAATTAACTGTCACTGTCAAAAAAAGCGCGAAACGCATGCGCGACGTTCTCAAACAACGCGAGTTACACGACTGATGGTCGACCATCACCATTTCAGAGACTGTTCAACAAACAACAACCAATATTGGCACATTGGCTGGAACTGTAAGTGCAATAATAATAAGTAAAAAGGTTCTATAGCTAAATAATCAGTTATGTAGAAAAATATATTTTATAGGACTACTAGCATTGCCCGCGGCTTTGTCCCCGTTCAGACGACCAAAAACCACACTCTTAGGTTTTACATATTAGTATACTCATTACAGTTACATTACAGTTTTTGTATTTTTTTCTCAAAAATGAGATAATCAAACCAACCAAATCCACCAATCTAAACATTGCCTGAAAATTTCATCAAAATCACTTTAGCCGTTTTGGAATTCATATGGAACATACACATCAATTTTTATATACATATTAGCGACTACCTTCGCTTCGCTCGGGTTCCGGGCCCTAGGTTTATTCCCCATACAAACTTTCATCCCCATTTTCGCCCCCTTATGGGATGATTTCCGGGATAAAAACTATATTATGTTCTTCCCAGGGTCTCAAACTATCTCCTTACCGAATTTCATCTAAATCGGTTCAGTAGATCCATAGATTACCCCCAACAACGTAACAAACTCACAAACTCACAATTCACAAACTTTACCTCTTTATAATATTAGTATACCTAAGTACATTCAATTAACTGTTGGTATGGAATAGGTATGATATATATGTACATAAATGCAAAATAAAATTTTCAGAACTTTTCGGTTTTCCAGCTGTTATTTCGTATACCTTTGGCTAAAGTTTAGTATTTAGGACGTGGCCCCTAGAGGAGTGGGTGCCTTTCCTTTTTTTTATACTTACACAACCCCTGACACATCCAACATAACAAAAAAAATTATGTAAATCGATCCAGCCGTTTTTGAGCTGTAGCGAGACTAACGGACGGCATTTGAGTTTTATGTACATAGATGTAGATAAGTAAGTAAGATAGATGTTAAAAATCGACTGATTGAAAGTAATCGATGGCCACATATTTTAGGCTTCCGACCATATACCATTGGCATTGAAAATGACATCAGCTGTTTATAATACAATTTGCGCTGAGGCGGCACACAAACAGTGTCAGCAAATTTTAAAAATCATATTAGATTTATTTACTCTTCGCTCGAGTGCGTCCCTAGGTGCGAGAATTTTATTCACAATTTCATGGGTTTTAAATTTTTTGCGCGGAACCTCAATTTTTTTTCTAAAATAAAAATAGTCTAAGTTACTCCTTATAATAACAGCTATCGCCAGTGAAAGTCCCTTCAAAATCGGTCCAGCTGTTTCAGAGCAACAAGCAGACATAAAAGTATGTGTATACTTTCATATACATTTAGTATAAAGCTATTATAATATGTACTTTCTTAGATTTACGAGAATATTTAACATTTTAAATAAAACTATCTTATCAGATTATTTCGCGAATTTATTTTAAATTATTGTAAAGCATTCGAAACGTCGGGAACCAAAAATCAAAATAAAACCGCGAAATAACCTGAAAACATAGTTTTATTTCAAAAACCAATAATTTTAACATAACAAACAGACACTTCAATTTTATTTGTTTGTATGTATAAATAAAATTAATTAAAAATCTCACACTCACTCACAATTAAAAAATCTATTGAAGCGCGTTCAATCCTCTTGGTACAGCTATGATATATTCATCGCAATTATACACAAACCTCATTTTCTTTATAGGCATTTTTAGACGTTTTTAGGCATTATTAGGCACCGCTAGCTAATACGGTGAAGAAAAATATGGTGAGGAAACCTGCATGTCTAAAAAAACCTAACTAGTTTTCCGAAAAAGTCCACCAACTTAAGGGGGTGATAAGTGACATATAACTTTGTATGGGGACTGAATCATTTCTCGAGTAAGGGATAATTTTTTGTATTTTTAAAGTCGTTACCTACTTTTGTATACTTATATATGTTCATATTATAATAATAATAAATAAATAATAAATATGTCAAGACATTAACACACAACACCATCTAGTTCCATGGTAAGCTACGAGGCTTGTGTTATGGATACCAGATAGTTGATACATTATACATATATAACTTTAAATATGTACATACATATTATAAATATAAACACCCATGACTGGAGTACAAACATTCGTGCTCATCACACAAATGAATGCCCCCAGCGGGACTCGAACCCGCGACCGCTGGCGCAGCAAGTAGGGTCATTACAAACTGAGCCAAACGTGTCGTCAAATAAATATAATTATGTATGTTTATTCTATACTGTGTATATATAAATAGGTGCCGGCAGTTCATTTATCTTTTGTTGGTCAACCATTTTTTTTGTTTAGTAGCTGTGTATACATTTTATATTGATAAAACTAAAGCTCGTTTGAGCTTTAGTTTTATCAATATAAAATTTATTTCGACCACTGAGCGAATATTAGTAATTATAACACAGGCAGTGGTAGTCCAGTGGTAACACGATCGCTTGGGAAACCGAGTGAAGCGAGTTCAAATCCCGGGTCTCACACCTCTGATATTTTCATGTGCGAATCATTTCTAACATGATTACCACTTGTCTTACGGTGAAGGGAAACATCGTGAGGAAATCTGCATGTCTGAGAGAACCTAGCAAGTTTTCGAAAGACATGCTCAGTCCGCCCGCACTTGGCCAGCGTGGTGGACTATGGCCTGATCCCACTCGTATTTAAGGGATTCCCACCCCCAGCGACGTTAAAAGGGGCTGAAAACAAAGACAAACATAATTACAAATGAACAAACATTATTACTACTTCAATATAAATTAAGATTTAAAACTTCACAACACGATAATAAGTGATTAATTAACATAAAATCCCATGATTCACGCCATTGTTTCTTCAATTCAAGGCTAAACTTTTATTCTTATCGAATACTATTTTGTATGAGTTTTCTCTCTATTTTGGATCCATGTCTACCACGAAAATTATATTGATAAATAACATGATCTAATCTTAATACTTTCATAGATTTACGCGTATATTTGACATTTTAAATAAAACTATCTTTTCGGATTATTTCGCGGATTTATTTTGATTTTTGATTACCGACGTTTCCAATGCTTTACAGCAATCATGGTCGCGGGAGATACTGAGGTGTTAGATGTCTCGAAGGTATATCTTGTTGTCACAGACAGCCTTCCCACAAATAACATAAAAACTTTTTAACAAAAAAATAAAAACCGACTTCAAAAAAGCACTAAAAAGTAAAAAATAACTGATTGGTAGTTTTCATTTACTATACATATCTAATCAAATATTTTTGAAGTAGGTGGGCTTTGCTTTAAAATAAAAACAACATACTTTCAAACAAAACAAAAATTGTCTAAATCAGCTAACAAATGACGGAGTTCTGAGGTAACAAACATAAAAAAAACATACAGCCGAATTGAGAACCTTCTCCTTTTTGAGGAAGTCGGTTGAAAATGAATTTTTTTTGTTATTTAATTAGATTATTTTTTAAAACGATCTAATCTTAGTAAAAATAGGATAATACTCGTAGCAGCGCATATAAAAAAATTTCACTGGTCGCTAGTATTAACGGAACGTGTGCGAATTTACGTATTTCCTTCGTGTTAATAGAACAAATACACATTTTGAAAATGTAAATTACGAGTATATACGTTATATAAAACGTATAGTTTTGTTATTATTAAAAACCTGATGAGCTTCCTTGAATTATTTACGCCTCACTGAGGGTTTATTTTGTTTTTTAGAGATAATTTTGGATTTTTTTTCTATCGAGGAAACTACAAGTAATCGTGTTTCTAAAGTGTACGATTTATAGAATAAATCCTTAAATATCCTACATATTAATTGCATAATTAAAGTTTTAGTAATAACTAGCATTGCCTGAAGCTCCGCCCGCGTTCAGATGACCAAAAACTAAATTCTTAGGTTTTACATATTAGTATACTCTTACAATGCAGTTTTTGTATTTTTTCTTAGAAATGAGAAATTTTGCCGCGGTAAAAAGTATCCTTTATGTTGCCCCGGATAATCAGCTATCATCATACCAAAATTTCATCAAAATCTGTCCAGTGGTTTTCACGTGATGCGGTAACAGACACACAGACAGACGGACGGACGGAGAGACAGACAGACAAAAATTCTAAAAACTATAGATTCGGCCTCTGTATCGATAATAATGTTTATTTCAATAAGATTTTCGAAAATATATTTAATGTACAGATTCGACTTAGTTACAATTTTATTATATGTATAGACAATACAGCAAGGGATCAAACGAACGCATTTATCTCATAATTGCCTCGGTGCGCCCTAACGTATGTCGGAGGACTACTTAGTTACCTTTTTCTGCTAAAATGTACCTAGAACCTTAATATTGTTCAAGGTTACTATGTTATGTTTTATCAAATCAAAATCCAATTAATCCCTCCACGACCGCGGACACGCCGGCGTGTCAGTTAACAATAGATTTCTCATGCCCGATTTCACCAACAACCCATAAGCTACCATCTACGTATGGGATCCCTAGCTTAAAATTCCCCTAAACTAGCCCCTAAATTGAATTTCGTCTTACCATCGTCTTTAAGCCCATGTTTCGAGCACTTAAATTTAGGGGGCCTTTTAAAATAGGTGACCTCTAACTGTTGGTGAAACAGAAACTGTCCCCTAACAGCCCCCTAAACATGCTTAGGGGATCCCTTAAACTTAGGTGACGTTGGTGAAATCGGGCATTAGAATTTTAATTAATTTGTTAGAAATTTACTTGGAGGTGTAGCCAAGACGACTTCCGAGCGGTGTCGATGCGCCATTATAACATTCGTTGGAGACATGCGGCTTGTAATTTTGGTTGATCATCGGAGTGTTGTACGTTGGAATAAGATCGGTGTCAAGAACCCGTTGCTCAATTAAACTGTTAAAATTATCGTTTCAAGTTTATAAAATTGTGATTTCCCGTTTTAAATTGTATTGAATGTTAAATATTTTATTTTGTGCTAGCATTGAGACCTGAAAACGCCCACAAGATTCATGACCACTAAAGATGATGTCGGTAGAATACGTGGTATCCCGTTATGATTTATACTATTAATAGCAATACCCGCGGCTTCGCCCGCGTTCAAACTTCCGCTATAAACATCAGTTTTACAATAATGTATGTAAGTTTGCCCGATTTGTTAACATTTATGATTACTGCTTTGCCCCCGTAGGTGATGAGATATAGACTATAGCCTTCCTCAATAAACGGGCTATCTAATACAAAAAAAAAAATTCAAATCGGATTAGTAGTTGCTGAGATTAACGCGTTCAAACAAACAAACAAACAAACAAACAAACAAACAAACAAACAAACAAACAAACAAACAAACAAACAAACAAACAAACAAACAAACAAACAAACAAACAAACAAACAAACAAACAAACAAACAAACAAACAAACAAACAAACAAACAAACAAACAAACTCTGTCTTTTTATAATATTACTTATTAGTATAGATTATAAAGAGCAAAGTTTATAAAAAAAAATGTTGCTAAATAAATCTCTTTAACTTGCCATAACTAAAAAGTTGTAAATAAAAATATTAACAACAATAACAAAAAACTGAAAAAGGATAACTTTTTAAGGTATCTGGTTTTTTATGATTTTTTTTTAATTATTAATTCAAACTTTTCCATGAGTTTGGAAAAATACCTGATGCGATTAAGTCTTAGGAATATATTTTCTTTAACTTTGTTAGTATTCCTTAAATCAAAAATAATAAAAGTCGGTCAAGTGCGAGTCGAATTCGCACACGAAGGGTTCCGTACCATCATACATGTACTTTTTATTTATATGACTTTTACTCTATGTATGTAGTATATTACTTCGATGATCGATTACGAACGTTAGCAAAATGTTTCTTCTATTATTATTTTTTTAATATTATTTGTTGTTATAGCGGCAAAAGAAATAAATACATATTCTGTGAAAATTTCAACTATCTACGTATTACGGTTCGTGAGATACAGCCCTCTGACAGACGGACGGACGGACGGACAGCGGAGGCTTAGTAATAGGGTTGAGTTGGAACCTTTCCGGTACGGAACAATATTTATTCTCTTTCATTTTTTAATATATGTCTGTTATAGAATTAAGTGACTTCATCTACACTAATATTATAAAGAGGTTAAGTTTGTCAGTTTGTATGTAAGAGGTAATGTCTGAAACTACTGATTCGATTCTACAAAAATCTTTCACTAATAATAATCGTCGAATGCTATACGCTATCCATACTAATATTATAAATGTGAGAGTGTGTTTGTTTGTTTGTCCTTCTTTCACGTCGAAACGGAGTGACGGATTGGCGTGATTTTTTGTGTGGAGATAATTGGAGGGCTGGAGAGTGACATAGGCTACTTTTTATCGCGGGAGATCATCTCATTCCCAAGAGAAAACACGTTATAATATAATTCAAAAAATATTTATGATCAGAATAACTTGAAACTTGGTGTTAATGCTCTTCAATAAAATTAAATATATACGTGTTTTAGCATTTTTCGAAACTCATCCTATATGGGGGTAAAATAGGAGATGAAAGTTCGTATGGATCTACCTTTTAAGAGATTTTTTGTATTTTTACCGCGAGCGAAGCCGCGGGTTCTTCTAGTTACATATTATGCTTTAACTCAGCTGTCCTGGATTTTGACCGACGAGTCGGAAATATCCCATGTTTTGCGTACACTGCCTTCATGTTTAGTAAAAATTGAAAAAGGTGTATGGAAAACACCTCTGATCTTTTGTTTCTGTAAAGAAGTCCGCGATTTACCTTTTTGTACTAGAATTTTTATAGATGATTTTATGTTTAAAATTTTTGACTAAGTAATATTTAGCTGTTTGTTTAAATTTAAAAAAAGAAAACGCCATGATTATTATATAAATAAAATATTTTAGCTTCACAATACTTATTTAATATTTTATACTTTATATTTTTTGGTTGGTTTGGTTGGTTCCCCATACAAACTTTCATCCCCATTTTCACCCCTTTAAGGGATAATTTCAGAGTTAAAAAGTCCATTCATCCATCCACATTTTTTTTTGTAAAATGTAGATTACTAATTAATATTTTTAAAATTGTAATAATTATAATAATAACAGCTCAAATTAAATAAATAATATTCCATATTCAATTATAAAGCTAATTAAAATTATATAAAAATGTTTGAAGTTAAAAGATAAAATATTGTAAGGTACTTTGGTGCCATTTTTCAATTTTTGAATTCATTTTGTTATTTGTGGGTAGGCTGTCTGTAACAACTATACCTTAAAGACATCTAACACCTCAGTCTCTCCCGTGACCATGATTGCTGTAAAGCATTCGAAACGTCGGGAACCAAAAATCAAAATAAATTCGCGAAAAAATCCGAAAAGATAGTTTTATTTAAAATGTCAAGTATTCGCCTAAATCTAAGAAAGTATTAAGTAAAAAAATTTTCAACCGTGAGCAAAATATTTCTGTGACCTCCCCGTGCTTACCACTTAAGTAGTTGTTTTGATTTTACCACCCTATTCTGTTTTAAATTATCAGTTAAGAAATGACCAGTGCGACTCTTAGAGGCTGCAAGTCCTAAATCATCTTTTAAAATACGCGACATGGTTCTAGGTGCTACTTCATCTCCCGAGATAAAATCTTTTGCTTTGGGACAGGATTTCTTCGAATTCTTTCCCTTACTGCTTCGATCGCCTTTTACGTACGAACACTACGTGGACGGCCATATCTTTTTCTGTCACGAGCAGAGGAGGTTTCATTGTACCTATCAAAAGCCCGGTATACAAACATTTAACTAATACCAAGCGTGTGGAGAGTTTTAAAAATTGTAATTTGGCTCCATACCTACTTTGTGAACTTTAATCACAATGATTGGTGCTCTTTATCACCCCACTCCATTTTAATATCACAAAATATTTTACAATGCATTGGCGCGAAAATGACAAAACACAGTTGACTATCGTATAAAAATGACAGATTCCAAATTCAAATGTAATATTTTGTTCATTTTTAATTGTAACAATATTTATGGCCAGACTATGTATAGACGAAGTCCGCCAAAATAAATGTCAAAGTCAAAAATAATTGCTAAATTAGATGTTTATGTTATTATTCTCGATTATACCATAGAGGTCGTTTACTTTGAAGTTTTATATATGTCATAGTTAAATTTATATTAATTTTTGGGAACAAAAATATATGAATAGTAAAAAAAAACTTTTGTATTTATTAAGCATTAGTTTTCTTCCCCTAAAGAAAAGATAGCACAATCTACGTTTTTTTAAATTTATTATAACAAAATCCGTTACCTATTTTTATTTATTAACATTTATTTACTTATCGCTCAGTATACATGTTGTTATTTGTGAACTATTTTAAAACATTTTTTTTTCTTTATGGCTTAGAGCAGCGTTAACAGACGCAATTCATTCTGCCAGTGTCACGTTTTGTGAGGAAGACACGAATGAATTTGAGCGGTAACTTTGAAATTTAGCAGCTTTAATGAGGAATTAAAACTATAAGTGAATGATCGGTCTACAGGAGAAACCTACAACAATAGAAAGATAATTACGCAATACATAGATGGTACAATGAAAACACATAAATAATGAGAACTATCTTATAATTAGGCAGTGGTAGCCCAGTAGTAACGCGCTCGCTTGGGAAACTAAGTGAAGCGGGTTCAAATCCCGGGTCTCGCAGCTCTGATATTTTCATGTGCGAATCATTTCTAACATGATTACCACTTGCCTTACGGTGAAGGGAAACATCGTGAGGGAACCTGCATGTCTGAGAGAACCTAGCATGTTTTCGAAAGACATGTGTAGTCCGCCCGCACTTGGCCAGCGTGGTGGACTATGGCCTGATCTCCCTCCTATTGAAGGGAGGCCCACCCCCAGTAGTGGGACGTTAAAAATGGCTAAATAGAATAGAATGTTATAATTTAATTAATGTACTATAAATTTTACTATTTTTTTTTAAATAGGCTAAACAAAAAGTCTAATTATATAATTTTGTCTTCATGCCACCGAAATAAAACGAAAGATCGTTGCTTCGATTATAATAATATGTATTTTTTACCTTGTTCCAATCTTAAGTACTGAGACTAGCCATACGCACAGGTGTATAGTACCCAACTGTATGAATAAATAAATAAATAAATATGTTGGTACATTAGCACACAGTACCATCTAGTTCCATTGTAAGCTACGAGGCTTGTGTTATGGATACCAGATAGTTGATACACTACACAATATATAACTTTTAAATACATACATAAATATAAAAACCCATGACTGAAATACACACATTCGTGCTAATCACACAAATGAATGCCCCCAGCGGGACTCGTACCCGCGACCGCTGGCACAGCAAGTAGGGTCACTACAAAATGAGCCAAACGTGTCGTCAAATATGCTAAAACACAACGTGTACCTACTCTTCTCTTTTCACTCTTAAAATCAGATGAAACGAACGATGAGTGAACGATAATTTGACATGAACAGTAAGAGACCAGACACAGGACCCCACAGCTTCCCAACTCAATGCTGTTACTGAGAATTTCTTGGCAGGAACCCCAATACTTGGCCGGACTCGAGACTCGAATCGAGGACCTTCAGATAGCCCTACAGCTGGCCATTAGACGAACGACAATCAAGATAACTGTATATTTTAACATTTTTAATGCTGAGAAATGCATGTACGCATACCACCTGTATACTTACAGGTGGTTATGTGGGACTCACCGAGTAGAAAAATAAAACCCAACAGAACCTCCCCCGTCAAAGCCAGATAAGCCAGATCCTGTGAGCAAAGCCAGGTCCGATCACTAGTACTGTGTAACAGTAACAACCGGTCCCGAAATGAATTAAGATTCATGTAATTTTTAATCCTTGAACTTACCGAAATTTACGAACTCACACGTTTATGATAACATCGAAAATAATTTATATGTAAATTGTACGCAATTATGAATTTATAAAAACTAGGTTTCGCTGTGACTTTGGATGGCTTGGAAACTTTTAAGAGCTTTTTTGGAAGTTTCAGTAACCCATCTCGCTTCGATTAGGTCTTAACGACCTCGTCCTTTAATGTTTTTATAGGAAAGGTCAACGGGTGTAGTTATTTTATTATGCTTAAACTAGTAACTTTTTTCGCTTCAATTAGGTCCTAAAGACCTCGTCCTTTAATATTGGTACTTCCATAGAGTGAAGTATCCTCTGAGAATTTTAAACTATTGAAACAAAAAAGTTGCATGGTGGTCTCATCATCTTTGTGATGGGATATTTACGGGATACTTATGTGCTAATGCGTATATATTTATATATATATATATATATATATATATATATATATATATATTTATATATATATATATATATATATATATAGGTATATAATTGGATTTATAATATTATGCAATTATACGTTATTTTATTTCAATATTTTTTATTCAATGGTATTTCTAAGGATATTTGTATTATGTAAACTGATGTTTAATGATATTTTATTACATCTATACAGTATACATATAATAAAATTGTAACTAAGCCGAATCTGTACATTAAATATTTTTTGGAAAATCTTATTGAAATAAACATTATTATCGATACAGAGGCCGAATCTATAGTTTTTAGAATTTTTGTCTGTCTGTCTGTTACCGCATCACAGAAAAACCACTGGAGGGATTTTGATGAAATTTGGTATAATGATAGCTGGTTATCCGTGTCAACATATAGAATACTTTTTACCGAGGGAAAATGTCTCATTTCTGAGAAAAATACAAAAACTGCATTGTAAGAGTATACTAATATGTAAAACTAAGAATTTGGTTTTTGGTCATCTGAACGCGGGCGGAGCCGCGGGCAATGCTAGTTATAAATATTTTTGCGGTCAGCGTACTAAGGCTAATTGACAAATGTATGAAAATTAAGAAAATAAAAATTAATCGTTTTCAACTCGATTACAAAATTTAATTATAAAAATAAAAAACCCGACTGCGTAAAAAGCGAACTAATAAGTCAAGATTATCGATATATATATATATATAGTTTTTTATTAAAAATTTTTGTGGCCAATTAAATATTTGAAATTATAATTTGCAATTTCTTATTCTAAATTGCTTTTAAACATATAAAATACAATTATTTTTGTAAACGCCTCCTAGAGTTTTAGAGAAAAAAAATTTTAAACACACGAATTGGCGTCTGAAATCCGCCATTTTAATTTTTAATAATATCTACATACCCTATGACACTCGCGTTATAAAGACAAATCTAACAACGTTTGAATCACCAAAATCGGTTAAGCCGTTTAATAATTATAAGGGAACATATGGTCGGACATACATACATTTAACTGCCTCGGTGGTGTAGCGGCTAGCATGTACTGCTGCACACCCGGGGGTCCTGGGTTCGAGTCCCGGGTCGGGCCAAGTTTAGTTATTGAGTCTTTCTGTATAGTAAGCCTCAGTAACAGCCCGGAGTTGGGAAGTTGGCGGTGTTTCACCCCCGTACCTGGGAGAGCACGTAAAGCCGTCGGTCCTGCGCCGACACTCTCACTGGTCGTGTCTCGTGTCGTCCCACCGGAGTATGAGAGTGACAGGAATAGAGAGTGCACGTTGTGTCTGCGCGTACACTTGTGCACTATAATATCTCCTGCACAGTTGGCTAGTCTCAATGAGATAGGCCGCCGTGGCAGGAATCTGTCGGGAGAACATCATCATCATGTATACATGCATTTGATATTTAAAAGAGCAATTGTTGAGTTTCTCTTGAGCTTTTCTCAGTAGAACTGCTTTCCGAATCTGTGGTAGCTTCCACACGGACTGACTACACTGATGCTCTTTAAATTAAATTGACGATTCAAAAGTGTCGCCCGACCATGATTGTTGTAAAGCATCCGAAACATCTGGAACCAAAAATCAAAATAAATCTGCGAAAAAATCCGAAATGATAATTTTATTTAAAGTATCAAATATTCGCGTAAATCTAAGAAAAAGTAATGTTTGCGAGTTAAAATGACACACAGACGAACGTGACGAAATTATAAGAATACCATTTTTTCTATATGTATATATGTATGTATGATATAATTGTCTTTTATCATTTCAATACATTTTTTTTAAATTTCGATTGTAGTGAATACTTACGTCACATCAATAAATACAAAAAAAAAATACAAAAAACAATAGTAAAATCTTTATCTTTCGCTTGGCTCAGTTTGTAGTGACCCTACTTGCTGCGCCAGTGGTCGCGGGCTCGAGTCCCGCTGGGGGCATTCATTTGTGTTATGAGCACGAATGTTTGTACTCCAGTCATGGGAGTTTATATTTATAATATGTATGTATTTAAAGTTATATATGTATAATGTATCAACTATCTGGTATCCATAACACAAGCCTCGTAGGTTACCATGGAACTAGATGGTGTTGTGTGTTAATGTCCTGACATATTTATATTCGACCGGGATTCGAACCCGGACACCTGTAATTGTCAATCTTGCGCCTTCGCCGCTTGAGCAAGATGCTTATGCATGAATAATGCGACAGAAAACTGCATGAAAACTTGACAACACGCGTTTTCCCAGAGATAAAACTAATCTAGATCGATTTTTCGACCCCAAAAACCCCCCACGTACAACAGCGAAATCTTTAAAGCCGTTTTCGAGATTCTCGGTATAAATAAATAAACACGAATTAAATTTATTAGATAAAAATTTGATTGTGGAAATTTAAACAACTAATGACGCAAATACTCGTAGATACGTTCGTCATTTCGTTCAACGAAGTTATTGAATATATTAATTGGTCATTTGAAATTTATTAAAAAAAATAATAAATTATTTTAATTTTGTATTATTATATATTATATTGCTAAATGTTAACAAATGTAAAGTTATAGTTTTTTTTTAATCAGATATAGGAATATTTGACATTTTAAATTATTATTCTAAAATGTAAATGTAAAATGGAATATTTATCCAAAAAGATCTGATGACGTACGTTGTAAATGAAAAACCCCGGTCAAAATTTTAGTAACATATATAATACAAGGGACTTGCTCTCGCTTGACTCGGTTACGTCATTAGCTAGGTACGTGGATTTTGATCGCAATTTCATGGGTTTTAATTTTTTTGCGCGGAACCATAAACCTTTTTCTTATATAAAAGTAGCCTAAGTTACTCCTTATAATATCAGTTATCTGCCAGTGAAAAATCCCTCAAAATCGGTCCAGCCATGTCGGAGATTAGCCAGAACAAACAGACAGACAAAAAAAATTAATTTGTTTTTTATTATAAGTACCTAAAAAGCTGTTTTTTCACATTACAAACCGACGCTTTAGTTTTATTTATCTGTCTATAGATAATTGGACAAAAGGACTACAAATTTTTTTTACGAGTAATACTTAGTAGTATTAGTAGAGAAATTAGCATTTCAAACGTATTGGCTTGTGGTTTTGAATTAATCAATCTGCCTCACCTAAGATACATTTCTACATCTTGTGTCATTTGAGTAAAACTATAAAATATTTATAACTAACGTCTAATCGTACCTTCGCTTGGGTGTGTCCCTTGTTGTTTAGCGGCTTAGCCTTCTCTCGTGTGTCCTAGGACCCTAAATATTTAACAGTAGTCTATGTTCTACTCCAGGTAATCGATATATATAATAAAATTGTAACTAAGCCGAATCTGTACATTAAATATTTTTTTGGAAAATCTTATTGAAATAAACATTATTATCGATACAGAGGCCGAATAAAAAGTTTTTAGAATTTTTGTCTGTCTGTCTGTTACCGCATCACAGAAAACCACTGGGGAGATTTTGATGAAATTTGGTATGATGATAGCTGGTTATCCCGATCAACATATGGGATACTTTTTACCGCGGTAAAATATCTTATTTTTGAGAAAAAATACAAAAACTGCATTGTAAGAGTATACTAATATGTAAAACCTAAGTATTTAGTTTTTGGTCATCTGAACGCGGGCGGAGCCGCGAGCAATGCTAGTAATAAAATATAGTCAGATATTTTATTATAACAAAGCATATATGCTAATTTAAAGTATCATCTAAATAAACATTTATAATTTTAATTATTCGTTTTATGTTTGACGTTGCCGTCCAATTTAGACATGACACGTTTTAGCCACACCTGTTCTTTTATTTAACTAGAACCATGCTTTGCTCGGATACGTCTATGAATGCCTTTCGAATTTATAACAGTACAAGTAACGTTTATTCGCAATTTTTGTTTTCTTTTTCAAACGTTGGGAAATGCATTTACGCATACCACCTGTATACATACAGGTGGTTATGTGGGACTCACCGGCTAGAGAAGCCAGTACTACCCACTAAAACCCAACAGAACCTCCCCCGTCTTAATGGGGCGTCGCAGGATCGCTTACGCACTCAACCACGACGCCGCAGATAGCGGCCTGCTGAGGCAGACTTTAACAACCAAGAAATGAGAGTAGCGGTGTAAAGCCTTATGCCACGCTTTGAAAAAATGTGTGGAGATCACCAAGCTCACACTTCATATTGATTAAATTTCTATTGTGTTTTATTTCCTTTTATTTCTTAATTTTAATTAAAAAATGCATTCTTTTGTGTTAATATAAATATAAAAACGCAGCTTCATTAAAATTGGGTAATATTTATAAATATAATTCAACTATTTCTGGCCGGATTAGGGTTTGGGTCCAGAGAGGTCTCATGTCTGTAAACATTTTGAAAATATCCCTCGTAGCCAAACGCCAGAATTGGAAATAATGGACGCCGAACCTAGTAACAATGTACTACTGTACACAACAAACCCGTTTAGATGACAAGTCGTATCAAAGTCAAATGGAACAGATAATAAAAAAACCGGAAAAAAGGTACCTGAAATTCTTACAAAAAAACGAGACTGCAACTTCTTTCTTAATGTTGCTCTTCAGTTTGAAGCATTTTAAGTTTGTTTTATAATTATAAAATCTAAGAATTAAAAAGATGTAAGAATTTAAATTTATGTTCATTAAATATAGATTTTTACTAAAATTGATTTTTTATTTTATTGATATACCTCATCAAATATAAACTCGATACTAATTTTATTCTGAGAAGTCTTGAAATCCCAGGACGTCCCGGGACTATGATTATGGGTGATCTCGTGTCCCAGGACTTTGAGGAGGTCAAGACTTCGGTTTGGTAAAGTATTTTATACAAGAAACGTTCCTGACATGTTATTTAAACTCGACTCTTATTGATAGTGTGAATTCACTCATTGTTTCTTGTATAAAAATACTTTATCAGACCGATATCTGACCGAGAGCGAATCGAGACCGGCACTAAAGTGTCGATCGGGCCTTGATATCCCACTGCTGGGCACGTGCCCTCCATGCAAGGGGCGATTAGGCAGCGTACTCCAAACGATTCATAACTGCTTAGAACACTTAATTCCTTCGAATACTTCAGTCTACATTCCCCAACGGATTCTTCTTTAGTGATTATTATTATATAGTAATAATAAACAGAATATCACCGTAGGGGAGACAATATCCGAGCGAGGGACTGAGAAATCCTACCATTTTATTTGTAAGACGATTTGATGCATTACGCATGTTTTTAATAATATACATATACTAGCAGCACCCGCGGCTTCGCCCGCGTCCAAACTTTCGATCGCTAACAAAATTCACAGGATCACCCGCTGGGCTAATCTGAAGATTACCTGAAAATTCCATCAAAATCGCTCCAGCTGTTTTGGAGTACATAGGAAACATAAATACACACATAGATTTTTAATTTATTTAATCAACAAACTAAATTTATTTATTGCTCGGAAAATAGTCTTTTATGAAAATTTTGTGACAAACCGACTGCAGCGCCACCTACCTGATCCCTTTGTAAATTCAAACCTTGCAGGGACCACTCGAACATACACAAAATATATTATTAAAATC
This sequence comes from Brenthis daphne, assembly GCA_947093115.1. Lineage (NCBI taxonomy): Eukaryota > Metazoa > Arthropoda > Insecta > Lepidoptera > Nymphalidae > Brenthis > Brenthis daphne. Next base: position 937,925 of record OX352478.1, on the reverse strand, counting down.
GTCCCTGCCATTTAGGAGATGATCAGTGGCACAACGACTGGAGCGCCATCTATCGGGTTTAATTGTGTTTTCAAACCATCCAGGAGCCCATTGAAATATACACACAAAATTTCATCCAAATCGGTCTAGCCCTTTAGGAGGAGTAGGTTAACAAACACACGTACAGACGAATTATATATATTAAGATTATGAAAATCAGCCAGTTATTAACAAATTTTATGACATTATTTTAACAAGTTCGGGGAGAATGACGATTTGATCCAATCCATCCACCACCATTATAAGAAAAAAAAATATTTTTGTTTAATATTGGATATGTCAAGATTAAATCTTAGAACAATCTGTTAGTAATAAATTTTAGACTATCGCCATTTTGACATGTTCCGTATGAGGCCACAATTATATCTACCGCTGTCAAATTCTCATAGAAAAAAATATATGGGTGCCTCGGCCTTTGGCTTTTTATTAATTATTAAAAAAAACTGTTTGGAATGAAGAAACTTGTTCTCATACTTTAGTTCGTTTTTTTTTGCAATTAAAAGAACGTATTTGCGTCATAATATAAACATGACAATTTTATTCAAGACTTTTAATTTGAGTTCATTCGATCTTTTTTGAAGTCGAAACCTGATATATTCATTATATAATATATACGAGTATCTATACTTATAGAGGTAAAGTTTGTGAGTTTGTGATGTTGTAGGGGGTAATCGCTGGATCTACTGAATTGATTTAGATGAAATTTGGTAAGAAGATAGTTTGAGACTCTGGGATGGACATAGAATACTTTTTATCCCGGCAATCATCCTTTAAAAGAGTGAAAATAGGGTTCAAAGTTTGTATTGGGAAGCAAGCTAGGCACGAACCCAAACGAAGCGAGGGTGAGTCGCTAGTCCTAAATATCTTTATAACCCAATACGCGAGTTTTTTATGGGAACACAAAAAAGGCGCAATTTTTTTATTGCAAACCGGTAATATACAAACAAATAACTTAATTTTAACTCATCAAATTATCGGCCAAACAGACTTTGTATTCAACATTGACATTTTCGAAATACACTTGTTTGTCAAAATCTCTAGAAATACATACATACATAATTCGGATAAAACATATCCTATATTTAACATTGGGAAATGCACTTTCGCATACCACCTGTGGACATACAGGTGGTTATGTGGGACTCGCCGGCTAGAAAAGTCACTACTACCCACTAAAACCCAACAAAACCTCCCCCGTCTTAATGGGGCGTCGCAGGATCGTTTACGCATTCAACTACGACGCCCCGACGGCAGGTCTGCCGAAGCAGACCACAACAACCATGTTGCTCCAATGGTCTACTCTGCTATCAGAGAAGTACTAGGAGCAACCAGTGTGGCACATCGTCTACCAAAGTACTCTTCAACCCCAGATAAAATCTACCTAATACTTTCTTAGATTTACGCAAATATATTTTGACATTGTAAATGAAACTATCTTTTTGGATTTTTTCGCGGATTTATTTTAATTTTTAGTTTTTCTTTATGTTTATAAATATTATAATGGCAACACTAAATATAAATTACTAATTAATATTTTTTTCTAAGAAATTGTAATAATTATAATAATAATTTCATTTATTTTTTTTTCCCAAGGAGGGTTGACGTCAGGCAGGCGTGAGGCGGCCGGTCGTAAAACTTTTGCCAAATCCTTTCAGCAGTACAGAAGATGTACTGCGCCGACCCCAAGTGATAGGGAAATGGGCAGGGTAAAGAAGAAGAATAATTATAATAATAACAACTAAAATTAAATAAATAATATTCCATACAAATTCCATAAAATTATAACAATGTTTAAAATGTTCAAAAATATTGTAAGCTACTTTGGTGCCATTTTTCAATTATTTGAATTGTATTTGTTATTTGTGGGTAGGCTGTCTGTAACAACTATACCTTCGAGACATCTAACACCTCAGTCTCTCCCGTGACCATGATTGCTGTAAAGCATTCGAAACGTCGGGAACCAAAAATCCAAATAAATCCGCGAAAAAATCCTAAAAGATAGTTTTATTTAAAAAATCTACCTAATTAATATAATTAGAGAATATAACTCTCGAATTTTGGCATATCAAAATTTATCATTTACCACTAAGTTACATGGATGTAAATCACAAGTTACATTATGATTTTTATTATTGTGACATTTAGTTTCAATTATAGATAAATAATAGTTGCCATTATTTTAATTGTCACGTTAAAGACATCTTACGTAACGAGATCAGTTAAGTTTAAGAACTTGCATTGGACCGCAGCATCACGTACTTTATTTTGATTTTAAATTAAAACTCGGGATCCCAAAAATGGGATTAATGTCATGGTTGGGATCAGATTTGCAATTATAAAATTCTTGCCCTCGTTTGCATTTTAAGATAAATTTCGTCCTGCTATCCCGCGGGAACGTTACATATTTTAAATAACGACTAAAACGTTAAGTAATAATCATGTTCAATTACATAAAAATCTTTGTTGTTTCCGCGTAATTTATATTATTGTAACTCACTCTCGCTTTGGTGATTTTTTTTTATAATTTACATATCGTTTTTATTGTTGAACCGATTGAAATACATTAGTGAAAACCGCACCCAAATAGGTTATGCCGTTTCTGAGATTAGCGCGTACAAACGCACAGACAAACAGACAAAAATCTAAAAATGATTGTTTTGGGTTCTATAGCGTAAATAAATACCCACAATAATAGTTTTTCTCAAATATCTTCCATGTACAGATAGCGATCAGTTACACGTTTATATATAATAATATAGGTAGAAGATGGTCCATCTTAATTTTCCTAAGGGGTCACTTATCAAACATATTAGTCCAATATGATTTAAGTAAAAAATCCAAGAATTCATCGAACATGCCAGTAGATATTTGATTTAAATATTAACACTTTTTGCAAAAAAATAAGACAACACAAAATAAACACTTCGCTCTACTGCACTGTCACGAGATTAAAGAATAATTAAAAATCAAGTATTGATGACAGTTTGGCAGGTTTGGCTCAGTTTGTAACGTCCCTACTTGCTGTGCCAGCGGTTGTGAGTTCGAGTCCCGTTGGGGGAATTCATTTGTGTGATGAGCACGAATGTTTGTACTCCAGTCATGGTTGTTTATATTTATAATACGTATGTATTTAAAGTTATATATGTGTAGTGTATCAACTATCTGGTATCCATAACACAAGCCTCGTAGCTTACCGTGGAACTAGATGGCGCTGTGTGCTAATGTCCCACCATATTTTTCCAACATATATATTATGTCACATAATACAAACATTTTGTATTTGATTATTGACGCATGCTATTATGTTACTGACATAAAAGCATGCAATCACCAATGAAATTTGATTCAAGACGAAGACATAAGACTAATAGCATACCATCCTCAGTCCAAAGAAAAAAAAATAATAATAACAAAACTTTTTAACAAAAAAATAAAAACCGACTTCAAACAAAAGCGCTAAAAAGTAAAAAATAACTGATTGGTAGTTTTCATTTACTATACATACCTAATCAAATATTTTCGAAGTCGGTGTGCTTTGCTTTGTATGGGCTGGCACCGATTTCGAAAATATTTGATTAGGTATGTATTTAAAAGGTAGGCTTTAATTACTTAGCCAAAGCACACCGACTTCGAAAATATTTGATTAGGTATGTATAGTAAATGAAAACTACCAATCAGTTATTTTTTACTTTTTAGCGCTTTTGTTTGAAGTCGGTTTTTATTTTTTTGTTAAAAAGTTTTTATTTTTCCCTTTTTAGTGTAGACAGTAGTAGCAAAGTAAGAATTCTAACGTATTAGGCTTGTCAAATCAAACAAAATAAGCCCAAACTCAAAGTATCTACTATTAGCCGTTGAAGAGTTCCACCTATCCACTTTCTGGCCTTGCCATCAGATCAGGTCAACAACACAGAACCACTATACTATCAACGGAAATAGAAATACTTGCAAACTTTCAAGTCAATATGACAATTAGAAGTAGGTTAAATTCATCATTTGTTGTTTTTCCACCCTTAGGGGTGGTATTTTTTTTTGAAATAAAAATGGGACCAATCTGGAACTATACCCTTTCAAACAAAACAAAAATTGTCCAAATCGGTTAATAAATGACGGAGTTCTGAGGTAACAAACATAAAAAAAAAAAAAAAAAAAAAAAAAAAAACATACAGTCGAATTGAGAACCTCCTCCTTTTTGAAGTCGGTTGAAAATGAAATCTACTAAGCCGCAAACAACGCTTAACCCATTTTTTTGAAGTTATAATTCTTTTGGTACGTTTGAAAAAATCTATGAAAGTAAGATTTTTACGATGCGCGCGCACACCGACAGCCAAAAAGCGACATGATGAAGTTAGCTGCATTCCTTTTACAAACAGAGAGTTGTGACATACGGGATGATATCTTTAGCTATTTTTTATCTGTTACGCCAAAGAAGTATAATTTCTTACGTGCGTACATAAGTACACACACATTTTTTTTATTTAAAGTACAGTTTTTATCCTGCTATAATTTTATTACACGTATATATTTTTTATGCCATTAATTGCCGTATGAATTTCAAAGTAATTTCATTTGTTTGTTAATACTCCGGAGGTCGTAAGTTCGATATACGGATATCAAATGTAATTATTTAAAAATCAGTCAAGTGTGAGTGATACTTAAGCACTAAAGATTCGTACAACTACAAAAGACTACCAATAGTACAAATTAACTACTAAACCAATTTAGATGGTAAAAGATAGTTTGAGACTCTGAGAAGGACTTAAGATAGTTTTTATTCCGAAAATCATCCCTTAAGGGTGTGAAAATGGGGATGAAAGCTTGTATCAGGAAGCAACCTAGGGACGAACCCGAGCGAAGCGAGGGTGAATCGCTAGTTTTCAATAATTTTAAGCTTAAAATATATCACTAGGTAATAAAGCATATTACTTATAAGAAAAACAGAACTTTTTTTGTCTATCTGTTTGCTCCGACTATTCTCTGAAACGACTGGACAGATTTTGACTGGTCTTCACTGGCATATAGCTGATATTATAAGGAGTCTTTATAAGATTAGCTAATGTTATAAGAGCTGTTTTTGAGGTTCTCATTGATGGAAATGTGTAGAATTAAGATAAATTAAACTTGGTATACTTTTTTTTATTTGTTTACCGTATCGAGGTCTCTGGTGTTAAAAATTGCCAATCGTGAACAAAAAATAGGTTTAATTTTCACTAAATACATTATTACTAAACACCAAAATCTCGTAATACAAGATGCTGTGAAAATACTCCTAACTGAGATAAAACGGGTATTGCTATCGACGTTCGTTAGCTGGCAGCTGCTAAAAACGGGTTCCACTGAAGACCTAAATACAATTTTATTGCTCTAATTTTCCACATTTTCTTTCTAGCTTCTTTCTAGCTACGGAACCCTAAAAAAATGGTTGAAGGATATAAATAATGTACAATATAATTAATTCTAAATGTACCTCTAATTATTTTGAATGCCAGTGACATTGCTGACCTGTTAATCGTTTCGGAGTAACGCGTGATTGCTTTATAACTAGAAAATTGTTAGATATATCACCTATACATTTTATGGTTTGATATGTTTTGTTGCCAAAGAGGATTGACATCAGGCAGGCCGGTCAGAAAACTTTTGCCAAAACGGATAAGCTGTATGGAAGGGAATGAGTACATAAGAGGCAGCTTAAAAGAAGCACGAGTTATAGAGAAGTTGAAAGGAATCGTCTAAGCTGGTATGGACATGTGAAGAAGAGGGATAAAACGCATGTGACGAGAAGAGTGATGGAAATGAATGTAGATGGATGGAGAGGTAGAAGAAGACTGAAGAAAAGATGGATGGAGTGTGTGAGACAGGACATGAAAGAGAAATGGGTGAATGATGAGATGACGAGTAATAGGGGAGAATGGAAGAGGAAAACTTACTGAGCCGACCCCAAGTAACTTGGGAAATGCGTAGGGAGAAGAAGATATGTTTCGTTCAAAACCTAACAATTTATAAATTTTTAAATGATAGCGTTTCATAATTACAAAATAATTACACTACGGTACTTAACGCGTGAATTCGTAAGTGGCTATATACCTTGTTCCCGACGATGTCGGATGTCGGTCGGATGATGTTCCAGTCGAAACATCGGGAACAAGGTATATAGCCACTTACGAATTCACGCGTTTAATTGTGACTGACATTTCCTCCTATCCTATTGAATACATTTGGTAATTGAAGAAAATACTGAAAATGATGTTGTGGTTTTAGATGATATTCAGGCTGCTTAAATTATATTATCAACTGGCGACTTAACCTCGCTTCGTAAGTAAATCAACACATACGTGCATTATAATTTTTTTACTTGAGCAGAACCCTTATTCTTTTTCTTAAAAAAGAGTTGTCTTACCTACTCCTTTTAACATCAGCTATCTGCCAGTGAGAGCCCTGTCAAAATCAATCAGACAGACAGACAAAAATTTAAAAAGTTACGATTTTCTTATAAGTGCTGTATATAATAATTTCATATGCATTTAGTAAAACGCTATTATTTTGACATTACAAACAGACACTCTAATTTTATTTATCTGTATAGCAAATGCTAAAATTGCGCTAATTGAATAAAATAATACAACAAAGTATTGTTTCTCATCAAACACTACAAATTCGACACAAATATCTAGTATACAGATAATAAAATTCTGGGTCGAATCTGTGCATTAAATATTTTTTGGAAAATCCTATTGAAATAGACATTATTATCGATACAGAAGCTGAATCTATAGTTGTTAGAATTTTTGTCTGTCTATGACCACATGACGAGAAAACCGCTAGACAAATTTTGATGAAATTCGATATGATGACAGCTAGTTATCCGGGTCAACATATAGGATACTTTTTACTGCGGGAAAATATCTTATCTCTGAGAAATCTATACTAAACGTTAAAACGTAAGAAGGGACGAACTTGAGCAGAGCGAGGAGAGTCGCCTGTCACAAATAAGAATAAATTAACATAGTTTCTGACGTCACGTTTTGTTGTAAACTAGGCACTATTCCGTAATTTCGGTTTTTCCACGCATATAATTTAATATCGCAGCTTTAATTTGCCATTGTTATTTAAACAACACAGACGACAGGTTTGGCTCAGTTTGTAGCGACCCTACTTGCTGTACCAGTGGTCGCGGCTTCGAGTCCCGCTGGAGGCATTCATTTGTGTGATATGCACGGATGTATTTACTCTAGTCATGGGTGTTTATATTTATAATATGTATGTATTTAAAGTTATATATGTGTAGTATATCAACTATCCGGTATCCATAGCACAAGCCTCGTAGCTTACCATGGAACTAGATGGCGCTGTGTGTTGATGTCCAAACATATTTATTTATTTATTATTTAAAAATAATAAGATAATATATGATAGTACTAGCGTCAGCCCGCGGCTTCGCTTACGTTTTTTTATATATTTATTTATGTTTTAAATAATCGCTTTTTAGCTGATACCTACACCCTATAAGGAGTATTAATATCAATTTCCATATTTCTTACTTTAAAACGACAAGTCCTGAATTCACATCATCCCCTATTTTTCACCTAAAGGGCTTGAACTACCCAAAATTTTAAATTACATTGCAGTCGTTATTATTTTGTTGTCCACTGTATGTATGGCCGTTGCGGCAATATTAGATTATTTAAATCTATTATAATTAAAATGGAAATAAAAATTATCGTGCATATAATTATATATTAATAAAAAAGGTCTTGATGAAAAATGTAAAAGTATTAAAAGTACGTGTGTGTGTATATGTGTCTATATATAATGATGTTCTCCTAGCCGATTCCGGCCACGGCGGCCAATCTCATTGAGACTAGCCAACTGCGCAGGAGATATTATAGTGCTCAAGTGTACGCGCAGACACAACGTGCACTCTCTATTCCTGTCACTCTCATACTCCGGTGGGACGACCGCTCGCCACGACCGGTGAGAGTTAAGGCGCGGGACCGACGGCTTTACGTGCTCTCCGAGGCACGGGGGTGAAACACCACCAACTTCCCAACTCCGGGTTGTTACTGAGACTTACTATACAGAAAGAAGCAATAACTAAACTTGGCCCGACCCGGGACTCGAACCCAGGACCTCCGGGTGTGCAGCCGTACACGCTAGCCACTACACCACCGAGGCAGTTGTATATATATTTATCGAGGTGTATATATATCTGTGTGTACAACTGTAACTTTTGTTATTTAAATATGATGGAATTTCACTTAAACTTTTTACCCATTTTTTAATTCCTTTAGAGGTTAAATCAAAAATCATTTCGTATCAGATAACGATATTATATGACGATTGTACTTGTAGCAGCCAAATTTTTAACCGACACCAAAAATGAGGAGGTTCTCAATTCGTCGTAATCTTTTTTTCAACCGACTTCAAAAAGGAGGAGGTTCTCAATTCGACTGTATGTTTTTTTTTTTTTTTTTTTTTTTTTTATGTTTGTTACCTCAGAACTCCGTCATTTATTAACCGATTTGGACAATTTTTGTTTTGTTTGAAAGGGTATACTTCCAGATTGGTCCCATTTAAATTTCAAAAAAAAATACCACCCCTAAGGGTGGAAAAACAACTAATAATGAATTTAACCTACTTCTAATTGTCATATTGACTTGAAACTTTGCAAGTATTTCTATTTTCGTTGATAGTACAGTGGTTCGGTGTTGTTGACCTGATCTGATGGCAAGGCCAGAAGGTGGATAGGTGGAACTCTTTAACGGCTAATAGTAGATACTTTGAGTTTGGGCTTATTTTGTTTGATTTGACAAGCCTAACACGTTAGAATCCTTACTTTGCTACTACTGTCTACACTAAAAAGGGAAAAATAAAAACTTTTTAACAAAAAAATAAAAACCGACTTCAAACAAAAGCACTAAAAAGTGAAAAAATAACTGATTGGTAGTTTTCATTTACTATACATACCTAATCAAATATTTTCGAAGTCGGTGTGCTTTGGCTAAGTAATTAAAGCCTACCTATTAAATACATACCTAATCAAATATTTTCGAAATCGATGCCAGCCCATACAAAGCAAAGCACACCGACTTCGAAAATATTTGATTAGGTATGTATAGTAAATGAAAACTACCAATCAGTTATTTTTCACTTTTTAGTGCTTTTGTTTGAAGTCGGTTTTTATTTTTTTGTTAAAAAGTTTTTATTTATCGTATGTTCCCCGATTACTCGAAGACGCCTGAACCGATTTGGAAATTTTTTGTTTTGTTTGAAAGGGTACTTTTAAGATATGAATATCTAATAGGTAAATATGTATTTTACGTATCGAAATGTATTAGATTTGTTTTGCATTGGCTGGCACCGACTTCGAAAATATCTGATTAGGAATCTATTCTAAATGAAAACCACCGTTTAGTTATTTTGTACATTTTAGTGCCTGGAAGTCGGTTTTTTTAAGTTTCTAGAAGTTGTACTTTCTGAAAATTCTTGGTCTATGGTGGTATTTCACTTTTATCGAACTCCAATTAATAATGCAGATTTTTTTCAAATGCAACACTTACAGTGGTAAGGCAGTGGTACTCGGTTTCAAATCCGGGTCTGATATTTTTATATGCGAATCATTTCAAACGTGATTACCACTTGAAGAAAAACATCGTGAGGAAATCTGCATTTCTGAGAGAACCTAGCAAGTTTTCGAAAGACATGTGAAGTCCGCCTGCACTTGGCCAGCGTGGTGGGCTATGGCCTGATCTCCTCGTATTGAAAAGAGGCCCACCCCCACCAGTGGGACGTTAAAATGGGATGATACTTACAGGATCAAAATTAAATTATGTAAAGTACCTACCTTGTTTTAAAGTTTTCTCTTCTATTTCATTATATTTGTGGAATGAAAAGATTTTTTTTCTCAGTAAGTAAGATATCGTAGTATTAATTTAAGATAACTTCCGCAAATGGACCTAGAAGCAACAACTAGTTTTTTTTAAATAAATAAAATACTGTTTGTTGGTAAATCCATCATTTAAGATGGGCTGGGCTGATCTGGTTATTTGTTTAAACGATTTGTTGCTAGGGAAATAACGATATTCGAAGAACTAAATGCTTAATATTTCTTTTAAAGATAAACAGATCATCAAATACTGAAAATGGAACAGGTGAACACGAGTAATCTAGATTTTAAAAAAACAATTTTCAGCGAGATTATATCAAAATTGGCGCAGTAAAGTTAGGGAGCAAGAAATAACAAACAGACAGACATAATATAGTTATAATATTAAAATAGTATCAATTAAACAAGTACGAACACGCTTCAATCGTACCAAGAATATGTCGGATCATTCCCTCACGTTTTCCTATTGACAACATAATTAATTATCTATCTTATAGTATTACTGATTTACTTGGCCTTAATGTATATGCACACTAAACTGCCATATAAACTGTGTGTGGAGGTAAGACATTGATGACTTAAAATTCAAATTCTATATTAACGTTTAGTATAGATTTCTCAAAGATGAGATATTTTCCCGCAGTAAAAAGTATGCTATATGTTGACCCGGATAACTAGCTATCACCATACCAAAGTTCATCAAAATTTGTCCAGCGGTTTCTCGTGATGTGGTCATAGACAGACAGACAAAAATTCTAAAAACTATAGATTCGGCCTCTGTATCGATAATAATTAATATTTCAATAAGATTTTCCAAAAAATATTAATGTCCAGATTCGACTCAGTTAGAATTTTATTATATATATATATATATATATATATATATATATATATATATATATATATATATACACTACGCGAGCAAACCGCATTGACAAGCGATTTTGGAAGTTGGTCTGCTTCACCCTTAATACATGTTATATAAATCATAAACACTGCATTGTTATGGGTCATATGGTCATATTCAATGAAAATCTATTAGTATTTCTGTACACAGATAAAAATTAATTGTACAACTGTAGGATAAACTGTGACGCGGTTTCTTTGCCGTCCATCTGATCTTAAATAAATAAATATGTTGGGACATTAACACACAGCACCATCTAGTTCCATGGTAAGCTACGAGGCTTGTGTTATGGATAACAGATAGTTGATACATTACACATATACAACTTTAAATAAATACGTATTATAAATATAAATACCCATGACTGGAGTACAAACATTCGTGCTCATCACACAAATGAATGCCCCCAGCGGGACTCGAACCCGCGATCGCTGGCACGGCAAGTAGGGTCAATACAAACTTTTTTTTTATTGAACGATAGGCTTGCGCTTGACTACAATCAGCGCTGGGAAGCACTGATGAGGTCTAGGTTGAAGCGCGCTTGCCTATAAAAATGCCTGTTCACTCTTGCCTTGAAGGTACTTGGATTGTAGGTGGCAGGAAACACGGATGCTGGAAGGGTGTTCCACTCCTTAGCAGTTCGATTCAGAAACGTAAAACTGAAGCGTTTCGTGCGAGTTGGTTGGATTTCTACCACATAAGGATGCCAGCGCTCACGACTTCTCGCAGTTCTGTGGTAAAACGGTGAAGGGGGCACAAGGTTGTGAAGTTCCTGCGCGCACTCCCCAAAGTATATCCGATAGAAGATCGATAGACAGGCGACATTGTGTCGATGCTGTAGATTAAGCATTTTCGTCTGCGTTAGTGTTTGATCACCTATGATACGGCGAGCTCGGCGATCTATCGAGTCTAATACATCGAGTTGATACTTGAGCCTGATAGAGAGTCTATCAGGTCAAAACTACAAGTCTTATGGGAAAAAGTAAAATGGCAAAGTTGTAAGTAATAAAAAGACCTACAACTTTTGTATTTACACTTTTTTCACATAACCTCAAAATTTATGAAAAAGTTCAAATAAATAAGTTTTTGGCTTTTTTTTTCTTTTACAAAAAAAAAATATCTTTTCACGAAATTTAGTGAAAACTTACCTATTTATGTTCCAAACATACTGTAATTTTTCTGATTTACAATATTTATCTTTTCACCTTATTTTGACTTAATATCGAAAAACCACCCAAATTTTCAATCGAAAATTCTCGCGTCAAAATATCTGCTTTTTAAAAAAGTCGATGGGTTTTTTGTTCGTTGAAAACTCTACTTTCTGATGGTGTAAAAAAATATACATTACTATGATAAATTTTCTCAGAAAATGCAATTAATAAAATTAATATTTAATATGACATTTACAATATTTTGATAAAGTTGTAGAATCTTCTTTAAATTATATGCCTAGATGCTTATTTATTGCTATTTTTAGATAACTTATATACCTGAGTGACTTACGGAAAATTTTAGCCCATCAAAAGGTATTTCATAGAAAAGTGGGGTCTAGGAGGGTCTGGCCTATACCTACTTTTTGCATTTATTTTATTATTATTTATTCGATTAGTGGGTGGTACTGAATATTCTAGCTGTTAGTCCCATATAACTACCTCTTTGTATGTAGGTGGTACGCGTAAGTGCATTTACCAACATTAAAAAAAAGGTATCAAGTCACTTAGCACTCATAAATCCCTAGATGACTAAGGCTATATAAACGGAAGCTTATACATATATGTATGTGTGTATGTTTGTTACTCCTTCAGACTGAAATGACTGAACGGATTTGTATAATCTTCTATAATATAAAAATGAATTGCTGAGTGTGCTGGTACACGCAAATCTCGAGAGCAGCTGAACCGATTTCGCTAATTCTTTTTTAGAATATTCCTTGAAGTACGAGGATGGTTCTTACGGAGAGAAAAAATTAAAAAATTGCCTGAAAAAGTCTTATAACAACACTTTTCTATACTCCCATACAAAAGATTCGTAATAATACTTAAAAGTCAATTTGAACTTTAATACCATAATATAAAGTTTAAGTGTTAGTGGAGAGCTACACGAATACTTGACATTTTAAATAAAACTATCTTTTCGGATTTTTTCGCGAATTGCTTGATCCCATGACCACTACCATCGTCATAGGATCCTGTTATTAATATAATAAAATCTAATAATAAATCTAAACATAACAGATAGGTAGATGTAGTAAGTTCTTACTGTGTAGATCAAAATGATAGCATTTCTGATTAATAATATTTTTCACTTTTTCATTTGTAAATTAATTATTATTTTTAATTAATTTTTAATTAATCTTAAGTTTTTCAAATTACACATAGATCAATTGTGGCTTAAATAATTAATATATTATGATTTTTTCATTATGGTTATAAATATAATAATGGCAACACTAAAAATGTAGATTAATAATTAATTTTTGAAAATTGTAATAATTATAATAATAACAGCTCAAATTAAATAAATAATATTATATATTCAATTATAAAGCTTATTAAAATTATATAAAAATGTTTAAAGTTAAAAGTTAAAATATTGTAAGGTACTTTAGTGCCATTTTTCAATTTTTTGAATTCATTTTGTTAATTGTGGGTAGGCTGTCTGTAACAACTATATAATACCTTAGACACATCTAAAACCTCAGTCTCTCCCGTGACCATGATTGCTGTAAAGCATTCGAAACGTCGGGAACCAAAAATCAAAATAAATTCGCGAAAAAATCCAAAAAGATAGTTTTATTTATTTAAAATGTTAGTGGAGAGGTTCCGGGAAGGCAAAACAATTGAGTGACGTTAGTATCGTATAAATATTAATGTCAATATTTGTCAATATTATTAACAAAAAAATTTAAAATCATATGGCTAACACTGGCTAAGAACTATTTATATCTATTTAAAACGTACCTAGCGACGAACCCGAGCGAAGCGAGGGTGAGCCGCTAGTATTTAGTATAAAGATATACAATGACCGGACCGAATGATCGATTTACTTTACTTTTACTTCAAGAGTTATTCGCATTCATTTAAACAAACATACAAACACTTCTTTTATATGTATATTAGATACTTAGATAAACAAATGTAACAAGTGTACGACAGTAGTTTTGCTAACAGTATACCTATAATTTTACGTGGACAAAAAACAACAAGTCGACAGCATTTACACTGATTTTAGCAGTGCCTTTGACAAAGTCGATCATAATATCCTAATTTTAAAGCAAGGGGGTACGGGATTCACGACCCATTACTGTCGTGGTTTAGATCATATCTCAGCAATAGAGTGTTGAGAGTAACAGCTAAAGGCTACACGTCAGATCCGTTTATCGCAACATCTGGTGTTCCCCAAGGATCTCACCTGGGCCCTATTTTATTTACACTATTTATAAATGACATAACAAATCACATACGGTACAGTAAGTGCTCCATTTTTGCAGATGATCTCAAAATTTATCTTGATATTAAAAAACCAGAAGAAAGCGATCTATTACAAAAAGATCTTTCTTCAATCCAGAAATGGTGTACTGATAATAGAATGACCCTTAATGCTTCAAAATGTGCTCACATAAAATTCACTCGGAATAGGAGGAAGATTGACACAGCTTTTTACATCCATGGTCAACAACTGCAAGAGGTCTCAGTTGTAAAGGATCTCGGTGTTATGATTGACTCAAAACTTACTTTCTTAGAGCATCAAAATCAAATTATTTCCAGGGCCTGGAGAATGCTTGGTTTCATCAAGCGTAACACTCTTAAATTTAAAGGGACTGATTGCATTATTACAATATTTAATGCACTGTCAAGAAGTATCTTGGAATATGCTTCACCGGCATGGAACCCCCATTATAAGAGTCATATCGCTAGAATAGAGAGTGTCCAGCGTTCCTTTACAAGATACTTGTCCTACAAAAATCACTCTTGTCCCTATAGAGCCGACTACGCGACACGGTTGAAACATTTTAGAATAAGAACTCTGGAAAAACGGAGGCTTGTGAGTGATCTAGTTACTCTGCACAAAATAATCCACAATGTTCTGGATACTCCCGAAATTCTTTCTCAAATAAATGTGAATGTCCCGCACTCTACTCCTAGATTTCCTATAAAAAATATATTTTCACCTAGCACTTCCAGGACCAACCTTGGCAAATATTCCCCAATAAACCGTTTAATTAATGCGTACAATAGTTTACTAAATACCGACAATGGCATTGAAATTGATATTTTTAACGACACTCTAAATAACTTCAAAAAAAAAATATATTTGTATGACTGAACTAATGTAATAATATAATTTTATAAGTAATTTTATAAGTATAGCTGTTTCAAATTATAAATACTAATAATTATTTTTATTGTACATATTATTCTAATTTTAACATTAATTTATATTATGATTATTTAATTATAGTAATATGTGTAATTCTTTAATTTAATTTCATCCATTATAAATATTTATTAGACATTGTATTTAACATTTTATATATTATTGTTTTATAACCGGAAATGTTATTAATGCTGTGTATGCCTATAATTAATGCTTGTACTACAATAAGTAATCTTATAATATAATAATTTAGAATGTAGGTACAATGTATTGTTGGCATATCTTTCAATAAATAAATAAATAAAAAAAAAAAAAAATTTTCTTGACGTAAGTACGTTTAACCCATATAAATATTTGCTGTGCAGGTGTCATACGGCCTTTACCGCATTATACCTAATTATTAAAAAAAAAGATTGAAGGAGGGTTCTGCATATTATAAATAATTTAATAATTACAAGATAATGGAACCTAAAATTGGACAAATCAAATGAAATCCGGAATTCTTTTTTAAGCTAACTCACACTTGACCGATTTTTAAGGCATGGTGTCTTAAAAATCGGTTAAGTGCGAGCGTGTGTTAGTGATTTAAATATTACCCTTATGAAAAATATGTTCACATAATCTATTTGATAGATTTTGATCTTGAAAAGTATTAGTCTAATATATTTTTATACCCCAATTTTCTAATCTAAAATCAAAAATTTCCTTATATTATAAATAAATATGTCCGTACATTAACACACAGCACCATCTAGTTCCATGGTAAGCTACGAGGCTTGTGTTATGGATACCAGACAGTAGATACACTACACATATATAACTTTAAACACATACAAACATTACACATTAAATAAATATAAACATCCGTGCTCATCACATAAATGAATGCCCCCAGCGGGATTCAAACTCGCGACCGCTGGCACAGCAAGTACGTTCACTACAAACTGATCCAAATGTGTCGTCAAAATGGCAATAGTTATAACAAAGTTGACTATGACAGACGAATATACAAACTAGAAGACACACAAGTAGTTAGGGATTCATATTTATTAATAAATAAATAAATAAATATGTTAGGACATTAACACACAGCACCATCTAGTTCCATGGTATATATGGTATATTGTGTTATGGATACTAGATAGTTGATACACTACACATATATAACATTAAATACATACATATTATAAATATAAACACCCATGACTGGAGTACAAACATTCATGCTCATCACACAAATGAATGCCCCCAGCGGGACTCGAACCCGCGACCGCTGGCACAGCGAGTAGGGTCACTACAAACTGAGCTAAACGTGTCGTCGATTTACATCGGACATTATAATATCTCTTCAGAACAATTATAGAGGACAATCTCCATGAGTACTCGCAAACACAACGTGCACTCTCTATTCCTTTCACTCCCTAAGTCCTATGGAACGATACTTCGACACGACCGGTGAGAGTTAAGGCGCAGAACCGACGGCTTTACGTGCTCTCCGAGGCACGGGGGTGAAACACCGCCAACTTCCCAACTCCGGGCTGTTACTGAGGCTTACTATACAGAATGGCTCAAGAAAAACATAATTAACCCTGGCCCGATCCGGGACTCCGAGTCGGGACCTTCAGATGCAAAGCCGTACCTACTAGGCTCTACACCATCGAGGCAGTTAAAACTAAATCAATACTTATTATCATTTAAGATATACAGAACCTTAAAAGTGGCACAAACAAACATACCTATATTAAATGATGACTAAATAATGATTTTCCGGGAAATTACCGCGGTAATAATGAACGTTCGCAGTAATTTCTTTAACAAGGCAGGTTATTCACATTTCTAACTATATATTATCTTTTATATATATATGTGGTCGTAGGTAAAAGTTATTTTTTAACTTTCTTCATTCGTAGATATACAAATTGCGAACGTCTTTTTGTGAAATTTAATCACTAATCTATATATATAAAAGAAAGTCGTGTTAGTTACACTATTTATAACTCCAGAACGGCTGAACCGATTTGGCTGAAAATTGGCGGGGAGGTAGCTTAGAACCCAGAGACGGACATAGGATACTTTTTATCCCGTTCGACTGCGTTCCCGTGTGATATTGTTTGTCTGTTTGTACGGGCTAATCTCCGAATCTATTGGACCGATTTAAATGAAATTTTGCATGGTGGTACCTTATATCCCCGGACAACGTCTTAGGTATTTTTTATCCCGGAAAATATAATGGTTCCCGTGGGATAGTTAAAAAACTATTATAACTTATACAACTTATGCACCTAATTTAATAAAATTTAACATTCTGATACCTTATATTGCCGGTCAAACAACCGGTTACTTTTCATCCGGGAAAAATGAACGGTTCCCGTGGGAACTAATAGATTTTTATTAGTGTTTTTCTAGAGGCGAACCCGAGCGAAGCGAGGGTGAGCCGCTAGTCAAAAATAAAAATCCTATTGACATAATTCGTTGGCTCACTATTACAAGGTTCTATGTTACAATTTTAGTACTTATTTAGTTATTAATGCTACAAGGTTCTATGTGTCATTAGCTACGGTTTTGCAAAAACAACCCACTAGATAGCGGCACTATAACTACAAAATATTCAATTTTACATAGTTCTATGTTGTTGTTTTTTACGATAACAAAATAACGAAGTTCTATGTAAAAATTACTAAACTTCATTAAAATTAACATAGAACCTTGTAATAGTAAGCCAACGAATTATGATTGTTACTGTCAACATTTAACTGAAAAAAGTAACACAACTAAGTCATTAAAGAAAAAAAACGTGTGTGTACTTATGAACGCACGTAAGATGTTACTTCTTTGACGTAATAGAACAAAAATAGCTAAAGATTTTCATTCTGACTCAACTTCATCATGTCGCTTTTTGGCTGTCGGTGTGCGCGAGCATCGTAAAATATTTTACTCATATTTTTTTTAAACGTGTTAAAAGAAGTATAACTTCAAAAATTATAATCGGCTACTACCAACTTGCCCTTGCTTCACTCGGGTAGATGCCCTAAAGATACCTAAATTAGTAGCCTTCGTGTGACCCTAGATCATAGCCTATCTATCTACTGAATTTCATCCAAATTGAATTCGTCATTTCAAATTGAAGAAACAAACACACACATATATATATATATATATATATATATATATATATATATATATATATATATATATATTTAAATTTTCTCATTTATAATGCATTTCCCAAGGAAAAGGTTATACTGTGATTGTAAGATATAGCCTATGATCTTCCTCAATAAATAGGTTATAAAACACAAAAAATATATTTCAAATCTGACCAGAGACAAGCGCATTCAAACAAACTCAAACATTCAAACAAACCAAATCTTTGGCTTTATATATATATATATATATATATATATATATATATATATATATACTAGTATTGCCCGCGGCTCCGCCCGCGTTCAGATGACCAAAACCCAATTCTTAGGTTTTACATATTAGTATACTCTTACAATGCAGTTTTTGTATTTTTTCTTAGAAATTAGATATTTTCCCGCGGTAAAAAGTCCTATATGTTGACCCGGATAACTAGCTATCGTCATACCAAATTTGATCAAAATCTGTCCAGTGGTTTTCACGTGATGCGGTAACAGACAGACAGACAGACGAAAATACTAAAAACTATAGTTTCGGCCTTTGTATCGATAATAATGTCTATTTCAATAAGATTTACCAAAAAATATTTAATGTACAGATTCGGATTAGTTACAATTTTATTATATGTATAGATTAAGTATAAATGCTACCTAAATTCAAATTACATGTATGTATATCAAGAAGGAAAATGTCATTAAGACATCCGCTGTTAGCAAAAAATACCTAGATATCTACAACAGGAACTACTTTTGCTTACTATTGTTGTTACATGGAAATTGTCATTATTTGTTCACATATTATATGTAAATATCCTAGTGGTCTAGTGGCTAGTGTGTACAGCTGCAGATCTGAGGGTTCTGGGTTCGAGTCCCGGGTCAGGCCAAGTTTAGTTATTGAGTCCATCTGTCAAGAAATTTTCAGTGACAGTTAGGAGTTGGGAAGTTAATGGTGTTACACCCCCGTGTATCGGAGACCACGTCTTCTGTCAGTCCTGTGCCTTATCTCTCAATGCACTCAAGTGTCGAAAAGTCGTTCTACTGGACTATGAGAGTGGTTAGCGTGAACGGCTGCAGATGTGAGGTCTTGGGTTCAAGACCCCGGTCAGGCCAAGTTTAATTATTGAGATTAATTTTCAAGAAATTGTCATAAGTGACTCGAAGTTTTGTTCTTGGCTATTCACTCTTCTACATCGGATAACATGTAAAGACAATCCTTTACCTGATTTGTTTGACGTCCGTGTCCATTTGCCCTCTGTATCGATAATAATGTCTATTTCAATAATATTTTCCAAAAAATATTTAATGTACAGATTCGGCTTAGTTACAATTTTATTATATGTTTAGATTTCTGCACATAAGAACTAGATTCGCAATCTCTTTGTTTTCTCTCTGTAAAGCGAAAAAATCAAGTCTGACGAACGTCGCTAATTAAAGTGCAAACTTTAAACTCACAGAACAATATAAGCAAGCGTGTGTCTGTTTGTTTTTTTTTTATTTATTTATTACTTAAATCGCTAACAGATCTTACAGTTGTACATGTTTATAAGAATAAGAAGATCTAAACCAAATGATTCCCTATAATAACTAAGCAACACTGCATTCTAACTAAATAACAACATAATCTATACATATAATAAAATTGTAACTAAGCCGAATCTGTACATTAAATATTTTTTGGAAAATCTTATTGAAATAGACATTATTATCGATACAGAGACCAAATCTATAGTTTTTAGAATTTTTGTCTGTCTGTATGTCTGTCTGTGACTACATCACGGAAGAACCGCTGGAGGGGTTTTAATGAAAATTGGTATGATGATAGGTAGTAATTTAATAATAATAGTTTTCATTAGTGAGCAAAAATAAAATGAAAATAAAAGTTAACAGTATGTATGTACTCAAACAAAAACATAAAAAATGTGTTTTTTTTTAATTATTACAATAATCAATTAACCATTGATAGTATAATGAATGTTAAGTTTTACGGTTTTCTTAAATTCATAAAGAGAATCAGAAAAAATATCAAAAAATTTTCTGAAAAGAATAGAAAAAAATTTTTTTTTTCTTTGTTATTAAGTGGCGCATTGTGACCCATTTTGGTTTTACACAATTTTTCATGAAATTATTAAATATTCTTAGATCTAGCTAGTTTTGATAGTATGGCAAAGTCGATTTGGGTTAATACCCATTCGGCGTGAAATACACCTCTTACAAGCTATAATATATATACAGAAAAAGCTCAAGCATATGTCAATGATCTGATAGAGATTGCATTTTAAAGTGTTTCAGTCGATCCTCATAATCTTATATATATAAAAGAAAGTCGTGTTAGTTACACTATTTATAACTCAAGAACTGCTGAACCGATTTGGCTGAAAATTAGTGGGGAGGTAGTTTAGAACCAGGAGACAGATGTAGGATACTTTTTATCCCGTTCGATTGCGTGTCCGTTGTGACGTGACATAAAACTCAAGAACGGCTAGATATTTGAATTTTTGGATTTCTTAGTTAGTCCGGAATAGGATAATAAATATTAAAACATCAGAAAAATTTACGAAAAAAAAAATTGTATGGCTAACGCTGGCTAATAACAATTTATATCTATTTAAAACGTACCTAGCGACGAACCCGAGCGAAGCGAGGGTGAGCCGCTTGTCTACGTATAGATTTAGATTTGTTATCTGTCTCTGACAGTTTATTTTTAGCCGACTTCCAAAAAGGAGGAGGTTCTCAATTCGTCGGATTTTTTTTATGTACCTATTTTACATATCGAAATATATTAGATTTCCTATGCGTCGGCTGGCACCGACTTAGAAAATATCTGATTAGTATCTATTCTAAATGAAAACCCCGTTTAGTTATTTTTTACATTTTAGTGCCTGGAAGTCGGTTTTTTTTAGTTTTTATTGTAATGTATTTTTTATTTTTTGCACCATAAGAGTGAAATTGTCGCAATAAATTTTATCACTATATAAATGCAAAAGTTTGAATGTATGGACGTTTGTTACTCCATCACGCCAGAACGGCTGAACGGATTTGGTACACAGATAGATTATAGTACAAAATAGCACATAGGCTTTTAATCTTGAAAAAATGTTAGGTTCCCGCGGGATAGGTTTGATTTTTTTTTACCCGAGTAAAGCCAGGGTGAGCCGCTAGTTTAAAATAATCATCAAGATAAGGGATCGCTTTCAACAAATTATATTATGACAAAATAATTATTTTTAACTAAAAAGGTACAACGACGTCAAAAGTACTTTAACAGTAATTGTTCTACCGTAACGAGTGGATATAATTTTCTCAAACTTTTTATGAGACCATTTTACACCACGCCAAGTATAATAAAAATATGTTTGAAATATTTCTTACTAAATTATAATGGAAGCATGAAAATTCATGAGGGAAAAATTGTCACTACAATTAAGACTGTGGACTTGGATAATAGCATTAATTCCATTGCCTATACATATAATAAAATTGTAACTGAGCCGAATCTGTACATCAAAATATTTGTTTTTGAAATCTTATTGAAATAGAAATTATAATCGATACAGAGACCAAATCTATAGTTTTTAGAATTTTTGTCTGTCTGTCTGTCTGTCTGTTTGTCTGCCTGTTACCTGCTACTACGTTACTGAAATTTGGTATGGTGATAGCTGGTTCTCCGGGTCAACATATAGGATACTTTTTACCACGGGAAAATGTCTCATTTCTGAGAAAAAATACAAAAACTGCAATGTACGAGTATACTACTATGTAAAACCTAGGAAATTGGTTTTTGGTCATCTGAACGCGGGCGGAGCCGCGGGCAATTCTAGTAGAATATAAAACGGAAATTTATTATATATTCAAAATACACGCAAATTTTATTTTCAAGGTGAAATCTAAGAGAAAAAAAATGTTTTTCGCGTTTATTGTGATAAATATTGACATGAGAGAAACGTGTTTTCGACAAAGGTTGTAGGTCATAATAATATTGATATTTTTTGTTCAACACGTTGTACGTTAGTGCCTGTAGTTTGGGAGTAAAAACCCCCATAATCTCTCACGCCTTAGTATATCCGCGAAAAAACACGACCTATCTAAGATAAGGTACATGATCGACATCACGTGCTCTCTGAAGCACAGGGGTGAAATACCGCCAACTCCCCAACTCCGGGTTGTTACTGAGAATTTTCTAACAGAAAAACGAAATAACTAAAAGCCCGACCTAAGACTCGAACCCATTACCACAAATCCGTACTTGCCACTACACCAACGAGAAACTTAAGTTAACATCTACGACTCTATTGAAATATCCTTGCATTATACTCGTTGGCTAATAACAGATAATGATGGCTGCCCTATGACTTTGTTTATTAATTTGAAACGCATTAGACGCTGGTAATTTATTCTTCTAAATGTCATACATTGTTATATAATGGTTTAAAGTCACAGTTAATTGATAGTAATTCTTCTATACTAATATTATAAAGAGGTAAAGTTTGTGAGTTTGTGACGTTGTATGGGGTAATCTCTGGATCTACTGAACCGATTTAGATGAACTTTGGTGAGAAGATAGTAGTACCTTGGGAAGGACATAGGATACTTTTTATCTCGGAAATCAACCCTTAGGGGGTGAAAATGGGAATGAAAGTTTGTGCTGGGAATCAAGCTAGAGACGAACCGCTAGTAATCTATACAGATAAATAAAATTAAAGTGTTTTTTTTGTAAAGTCAAAATAACAGCTTTTTACTAACTGGCCTGATTCCACTCGTATTGAATTTCTTCAAGTGTTGCAATGGGATTTTAAAAGAAAAGGCTGAATATGAAATTATATATACAGTAATTATAAGGAAAAAAAAAACAATTTTTACGGTGTATGTCTGTCTGTTTGTTTGTACCGGCTAATCTCCAAAATGATTGGACCGATTTTGACGGGACTCTTCAGATGACCAAAAACCAAATTATTAGTATACTCTTACATTACAGTTTTTGTAGTTTTTCTTAGAAATGAGACATTTTCCCGCGGTAAAAAGTATCCTATACGTTGACCCGGATAACCAGCTATCATCATACCAAATTTCATCAAAATCCCTCCAGTAGTTTTTCTGTGATGCGGTAACAGACAGATAGACAAAAATTCTAAAAACTATAGATCGGCCTCTGTAACGATAATAATGTTTATTTCAATAAGATTTTCCAAAAATGATTTAATGTACAGATTCGGCTTAGTTACAATTTTATTATATGTATAGATTCCTTAGACAACCATATATTTACCTTTTCAACAATGTAAAGTAAATTACTCTGTTCAAGAGTTTCCTATCGATGGAATTGTGTGGAATGAAGATAAATTAAATCATTTCCGGTATAGCTATAATGTTTTAAATACTGTAATTTGATTTCTAAATAGAGCACTTGTTGAGTTAATCCCTCCACGACCACGGACACGCCGGCGTTGCAGTTAACAATAGATTTCTTAGAAATTTAATTATTTTACTTAGAAATTTACCTGGAGGTGTTATCCTGGTGACGCTCTACGCAGCAGAACTGTCTTCCGAGCCAAGGTAGCTATCTCCAGGACCGACTACACTGAATATCGTTAAATTAAATTGCCAGTTCAAAAAACTTAAAAAAAAACCGACTTCCAGGCACTAAAATGTAAAAAATAACTAAACGGAGGTTTTCATTTAGAATAGATACCTAATCAGATATTTTCGAAGTCGGTGTCAGCCGATAATATTTTAAGATATGAATGATAGGTAAATATTATGTATTTTACGTATCGAAATATATTAGATTTGCTTTGCATCGCTGACACCGACTTCGAAAATATCTGATTAGGTATCTATTCTAAATGAAAGCCCCCGTTTAGTTCATTTTTGCATTTTAGTGCCGTAAAGTCGGTTTTTATTATTTTTTTTAAGTTTTTGTTACATTTTGGTGCCTGGGTTAATTTTTCCATTTTTAGTGTAGACGTAATAAGCAGGTAATTTGTAAGAAGAGAGCTTTTAGTAACATATTCGATTAAGCAATTTATTTAAAAAAAAATTTATTTTTTAATTTTTCAAAAAACCGCTCGACCGATTTAAATAAAATTTAAATGGGACCTTTGAAGTATATATACCCTTCGAAACAAAAAAAAATCCAAATCGGTTCAGGCATCAAGTAATCGGTGAACATACATAAAAAAACAAAGATTCCGACGAATTGAGAACCTCCTCGTTTTTGGAAGTCGGTTAAGAAGTGTTTGTATGAATCAATAAAGTTAATATTCATTTCATCATTCACATTTTTTTTAATCTTTTTAAAGGGCCCCAAAATTGATGTGTGCCCAAGGGCCCCTGCGTTGTTTAAGACGGCCCTGTAACTTAGGCTACTTTAATTTTAGAAAAAGGATCATGGCTCCGAACAAAAAATACAACCCATGAATTTGTGAACAAAACTCGCGTACAATAGGGACGCACCTGAGCGAAGCGATTGTAAGTTAAGTTCGCTAGTATATACTATGTTAATATTATGTAGAGGCACAATTCGTTTGTTTGTTTATTTGTTGTTTGTTTGTTTGTTTGTTTGTTTGTTTGTTTGTTTGTTTGTTTGTTTGTTTGTTTGTTTGTTTGTTTGTTTGTTTGTTTGTTTGTTTGTTTGTTTGTTTGTTTGCTTGTTTGTTTGTTTGTTTGAACGCGCTAATTTCAGGAAATACTAATTCTATTTGAAAATTTCTTTTGCATTAAATAGCCCGTTTATTGAGGAAGGGTATAGGCTATATATCATATGATATACAGGGTCATTTATAATTTACTGAAAACCTTTTGGGTATACACTATTTACAACATAACAACAACATCTGTAAGAAAAAAAAATATATCTTAAATTTTTATATGCCATAAGTTCCATGGCGACTTAATAGGACAACACCATATAAAAAATTGTAATCATATTTTTTTTGCTAGTAACACTTAAGCTCGTCGCTAACTAATAAACATAACAAAACATACTGAACAAAAGGTACTGAAGTGTTTTGTTTTTACCTATTTATATATATAGACTAGCATTACCCGCGACTCCGCCCGCGTTTAGATGACCAAAAATCAAATTCTTAGGTTTTAAATATTTTAGTTTTTTCATTGCAGTTTTTGTATTTTTTCTCCGAAATGAGATATTTTCTCTGGGTAAAAAGTATCCTATATGTTGACCCGGATAATCAGCTATCACCATAGCAAATTTCATCAAAATACCTCCAGTGGTTTTTCTGTGATGCGGTAACAGACAGACAGACATACAGACAAAAATTCTAAAAACTATAGATTCGGCCTCTGTATCTATAATAATGTTTATTTCAATAAGATTTTCCAAAAAATATTTAATGTACAGATTCGGCTTAGTTACAATTTTATTATATGTATAGATGTTTGTTGGCAAGGTTTGTGACCTACTTTAAAGAAAGAGCTTCATAATTAATCCTGGTGGTGTTTTTCTGAAGGAAAATATCGTGAGGAAATCTGCATGTCTGAGAGAACCTAGCAAGTTTTCAAAAGACATGCTCAGTCCGCCCGCACTCGGCCAGCGTGGTGGACTATGACCTGATCCCCCTCGTATTGAAGGAAGATTCGTGCTCAGCAGTGGGACATGTGAATGTCAGTGAATGTAAAGTCGGTGTACGTTTTTTGTTTTTTTTTTTCTGTTTACGTACATATTACCTATCCATATTCTATACTAATTTTATAAGAGGTAAAGTTTGTGAGTTTGTGACGTTGTAGGTGGTAATCTCTGGATCTACTGAACAGATTTAGATGAAATTTGGTAAGAAGGTAGTTTGACACACTGGGAAGACCATAAGATACTTTTTATCGTGGAAATCGTCCTTTAAGGGGGTGAAAATGGGGATGAAAGTTTGTATGGGGAATCAAGCTAGGGACGAACCCGAGCGAAGCGAGGGTGAATCGCTAGTAATATTATAAATGTGAAACTTTGTAAGGATGTTTGGAAGGATGTTTGTTCCTCTTTCCTTTTCGTTTTACAGTTCCCATGGGATAGATTTGTTTTTGTCTAAGGACGAAACCGAAGCAAAGCAAGGGTGAGTCGCTAGTACTCAATAAAAGGTTCATGGGCTTTCACAAAACTTTTACAAACTTAAATATTTTTTCAATTCTATTTTAATAGAGCACTTTTTACCCCAAAGCATGGTTTATCTGGGAAACTAAATTGGTGCAGATAGAGATGGATGAGTGGGAAATAAATATCGCATGAAATAGCGAAGATGATTTTTCTAAAGTTACTAAACGGATCTGGATGAAATTTGGCAGAGAGATAGATTATAGTCTGGAATAGCACATAGGCTACTTTTTATCCCGGAAAAGTGTATGGTTCCCGTGGGATAGTTTTGTTTTTGTTCTTTACTAGGAACGAACCCGTGCAAAGCGAGGGTGAGCCGCTAGTAATTTATAAAGATATAGTAATTAGTAATACAAAATTGAATAAAGCCGGGGGAAAACGCTATTATTGAATAAGCATAAGACGTGTGCAAAAAGTATCTTATAATGTAATTTTCCACTTTTCTAGAAGTATTAGCAAATTATATATTAGTTTACTACGATGATACGACATGGATTATATTTTTTATCTGTACCGATTTTTACTGCTACCGTTTATGTACTCGTATCACTTCATGTCACAGTGAAGTAATCTATACATATAATAAAATTGTTACTAAGCCGAATCTGTACATTAAAGATATTTTGGAAAGTCTTATTGAAATAAACATTATTATCGATACAGAGACCGAATCTATAGTTTTTAGAATTTTTGTCTGTCTGTCTATCTGTCTGTCTGTCTCTTACCGCATAAAGGAAAAACGACTGGAGGGATTTTGATAAAATTTAGTATGGGGATAGCTGGTTATCCGGGTCAACATATAGGATACTTTTTAATGCGGAAAAATATCTCATCTCTGAGAAAAAAATACTAAAACTGCAATGTAAGAGTATACTAATATGTAAAACCTAAGAATTTGGCTTTTACTCATCTGAACGCGGGTGGAGCCGCGGGAAATGCTAGTATACCTATATAATCTATACAGATAAATAAAATTGAAGTGTCTGCTTGTAATGTCAAAATAACAACTTTTTACTAAATGCACAAGAAAGTTTTACGTTAGTTTTAAGTACCTACTTATAAGAAAAACATGAATTTTAAAATTTTTGTCTGTCTATCTGTCTGTTTATTCCGGCTAATCTCCGAAACCGCTGGACCGATTTTGACGGTATTTTCACTGGCAGATAGCTGATGTTATAAGGAGTAACTTAAGCTACTTAGTCAAAAAAATTAAAACATACCTAGGGATGGTAAGTCGCTAGTTTGTCATCTATACTAATATTATAAATGTGGAAGTTTGTAAGTATGGATGTGTGTTTGTTACTCTTTCACGCAAAAACTACTGTATGGATATTGATGAAACTTTACAAAAATATAGCTCATACATCAGAATAACATTTAGACTAATTTTAATCCCGGAAAAATGTACGGTTCCCGTGGGATAGATTTGTTTTTGTTTTTCTAGAGGTGAACCTGATCAAAGCGAGGGTAAACGGCTAGTATAAAAATATAGATATGTAATTTCAACAAGTAACAGCATGGAACAAAAAAAGCAAAAAAAAAATACTTTAAAAAACCATATTAATGTGTTCACTCACCTCGTGTCTCCAATCTCCATCACTCAGACTTTAATATTATTAATACGGAGTCCGCCAATTGTTAAAGCCAAAAATAGTAGCCTGGTTTGTTGTTTGTGTACTATTCTCGATTTTACCATACAGATCTGAGTTTCTTTCGCCAGTTCTTCTCAGGTCTGAGGCTTCTTCTTTCCCAACTGGTAGTAGACTCATGACGTTCAGTAAACAATTGTAATAATTTAATGCTGAATAAAATATTTTGAATTTGAATTTGAAAGATCGTTCAATTTCCGCCTCTATTGGTGACAGGAGAGCTGGCTCGTCCTTCACCCAAAGAATCGGCATTGCCATTCAGCGGGGGAATGCGGCTAGCATTCTTGTCACTATTCCACGACATGACTTGTACAGTAAAAATTAAGTGTACATTTATCTATCCATACATATAATAAAATTGTAACTTAGACGAATCTGTACATTAAATATTTTTTGGAAAATCTTATTGAAATAAACATGATTATCGATACAGAGGCCGAATCTATGGTTTTAGAATTATTGTCTGTCTGTTACCGCATCACGGAAAAACCACTAGAGGGATTTTGATGAAATTTGGTATGGTAATAGCTGGTTATATTGGTCAACATATAGGATAATATTTACCACGGAAAAATATCTCATTACTGAGAAAAAAAATACAAAAACTGCAATGTAAGAGTACCTATACTATGTGTAAAACCTAAGAATTCGGTTTTCGGTCATCTGAACGTGGGCGGAGCCACGGGCAATGCTAGTTTTGTAGATATAATTAGGTATATTTGTAATATTCTTTATTGTTAATTAAATTCTTCATTCCATTATAATAATACTTATTGATTAAACCTTTATCAATTGTATTTAATGTCTTTATATTAACTCTTTTATTGTTGTTTCTACAAATATATAATATTGATATGCAGGAAATATTTTTGGACGTATTATTTTTGTTCTGTTACGCCAAAGAAGTATAACTTCTTACGTGCGTACATAAACACACACAAACTTTTCTTCCGTGGGTTTCATCACAAACTAAGAAGAATTAGTTCAAATAAATGTCAACAGATGACGTTGCATGTATCGATTTGATATAAGTTGTGTTAAATTAACAAAAGATAAATAATAGATCCCAAAACGGTACCTATATTATTGTTTTAAAATATATTCTAAGTGAAGGGAAACTAAATAATGCCTCGTAAATTGAATTTGCGTGATTTTACTGATTATTGAAATATCAGCAATCAGATGATAGGTTTGTAGTGTATATCCACAGATGGTGCTCTTACTTTTTATGAATTGTTTCACGTTTTAAAATTGTCGAAATTATTGAAATTTGTTTAATCGAATGCAGGTTGAATTTTACAATATTTACCATACATTGATTTGCACATATTTTTAAAATAAAACAGTTTAAGTATTTGAAAATCAACGACATCTATTATCTATTCAAGCTAACAATAATAGTCCGAAAAATAGCTCGAATTATTTGTGAGTAATTTTTTAAAACGGAATGTGTATTTACATAGAAGTACCTTTGTTTGATACAAGATGGCGTTAATTTTTTAATGCAAAACTATATATTGCTTTTAATTTGCAGTATATTAAATATTTAATAAATTGTGCTCATTTTTAGTAATAATTATAAAATATATACATATAATATTTTTAATTGTTTTTATAAAAATAAAATATTTTGGTACGACTATCGCTTAGAAAGAAATTTCCCTATTTCGTAATCAGTGTTTATCTTTAAAATAATCTTTTTCAACAAAAATCATGATTTTAGGCAAAAATCTTTATCAGATAAATGAATTTTAATTATTACAAGTAATTTTCTTAAATATTTATAAAATATAAAGAGAAAAATATCACAAAATATTAATAATATATAATTAATAAGTTATAAGAGATATAGTTATTTATTATTAATAAATTTAAATAAATGCTTGTATACAAACAATGTCGGCGGATTTTGTTAGCTATCTTTTATCTGGCAATCTCAGAGTGCCATGCCCTCGCGATACGAATGAAGTCAACTGTTTTGTAAACTTTGTGACAAGTGCAAGTTTATCGTGTTTTGTAATAGTTTTATTACATTTCTTGCAATTAATATTTTACGTTAACATCTACGAAGTGGCTACTTAATATTTTAAACGTGATTAGGACAATAATCGTGGTTATTAGTAAAAGAAAAATAATCAACAGGTTGATTACATACAGCTACATCTGTTTTTGTGTTCCAATTAAAAAATTTAATTTCGTGTTGGAAAGTGTTTCAATAATATAACAGTACGTGACGGTTTAATGTTAATTATAAAGTGATTTCGTTCTCGAAAATGTATTTTAAATATATGAAATAATGTTGGCGCAGCCTAAAAACAGAGTACAAGCTATTAAAAGTAAATTTGAGAGTTTGAGTACAGAACCAGATTACGTTATTAGGAAAAAGTCGTTGAAACAGGATTCCATACAAACCACTGAAAAAGATAACGTACGTAATGAAAATGACCATAATTTATTTAAGGAAAAGCACAATAATGAATCAGATTCTGACGAGTGGTCGCCGAAACCGAATTCAAGTTATTTGTACAGTAAAAATGACGTGAAACGTAGTTTAAGTGATACAAAATCATCTCTAACGAGACAAACCAGTGATCCAGGGAAGAAGCTACACAGAAGCCACGCTTTCCGCTGTGACAAAAGCCAGAAAATTAACCCAAGTCCGAAAAGGCACGGTAGCTGTAACGGTAGGTCTGAAACCAGTGATTTTTCATTAAAAATGGGTGAACAGAAATTAAGTAAAGAACGGTTAAAGCAGCTTGGGAACTTTCTAGAAGATCAAATGAGGAAGGATAATTTCAAGCCGAATTTAGAGGATTGTGTTATTGTGGGTGAAGTCCAGGAGGTGAAGGCTGTGGATTCCATACCTGACGAACAAGTCCCAAAGCATATATTAGATCAGTATGCCAAAGTTATAAAAAATAAAAAACCTGAAAATCGGCAGGATTCCATGACTGATAGTGGCGTTAGTTCAGAAACTGAGAATATTGAAGAAGAAAAAAGTAATAAAATTAAAAAATTGGTATCCCAGTATGAAAATCCAAAAATTCTAGTTGAATCAAAACCTAATTTGGAGATAATGAATGATTTATGTGCATCCAGTGAAACAATGAAATTAGAACGTAAAAACCCTCACCTTATTTTAACAGATACTTTGAAAAAGGCTTTAAAGCAACCATTGCCGGCTGGCCCACCACCTAAGAAACCACCTAGAACCTTTTTAAACCCATCCACATCTGAACCTCCTGAAAAAGATAAGAAAGATCCAAAAAAAATGTTAGAAAAACTTGAACAAGTGTTACATAAAAGAGAAGCACAACATCAAAATACTAATCCCAGTAAAAATATTTATGATATAGCCGAAATAGATGAAAATGTCAAAAAACCAAAAGAAATGCATTACTTATGTACTGAATTATTAGACATTACACAACGGAATTCTAGCAAAGATCCATTTTCTAAATGTTTTAATTCCTTAAACTGTGCCATACTAACGAATAATTCAACTCTAAGCTTGCCATATACAAGACTAAGTTCCAATATATGTTCATGTAGCAACGAAAATTTGAATAATATGACAACGTTTTTAACAGATAAGTGTATTAAGTGCCAATCTAACGATAAAACTTCAGGCTTTAAGTGTCACTTACATTGTAAGTGTAAGAAGGAAAAATCTGAATTTTTTGTGGAAAAAGAACATATATATGATGTTCCTTTCGACAACCAGTACGGGACTCTGAATTCACTTAAGCTGAATCAAAGTCGGAGCATGGAAGATTTGAAGCTGAAAAGTGCTGATGATGTAAGTTTTTCCCCTATTTTGTATGTAATAAGGCTTATTTATTTTATCAATGCACATTTTGTTCTTTTTAATACAAGCGAGACCATCCTAGAATGTTGGTGAATTTATTCTTGTGTAGTACTATTAGATAATCGAATATGTTACACATTGCGTAGATTAATGTTAAGATTGTTTAATAATAATAATAATATTCTTTATTGTACACCAAAAATAAATATAAAATAAAAAAAACAACACAAAGAAAAGATGCACAGCAGGCGGCCTTATCGCTGGAAACGATCTCTTCCAGGCAACTTTGAGGTGGAGGAGTAAATGTTCATAAAAACGGTAGGCGGTGTACTTGCTTTAACACCTTTTGTCTCGCTAGATCGTAGACCTTATCTGTGCCTTCGAGCTAAGATAAAGGTCAAGAGTGAGCCCATTTCTAATAAAAAAAAAATATATATATGTTGTATGTTTAATTACTCATTTTAATATCGTTAGTTATATGTTGAGAGGCAGTGGTAGCCCAGTGGTAATGCACTTGCTTGGAAAACTGAGTGAAGCCGGTTCAAACCCCGGGTGTCGCACCTTTGATATTTTCATGTGTGCATCATTTCTAACATGAATACCTTATTTCACGTCGAAACAGAGTGACGGATTGGCGTGATTTTTTGTGTGGAGATAGTTAGAGGGCTGGAGAATGACATAGGGAGAATGATATAGGCTACTTTTTACCATGGGAGATTTTCTCATTTCTATGGGAAAATATGTTATAATACATTATAAGTACTTATTATGATTTAAAACAGTAGGTTATAATAATGTGATTCATTTCTTACTTATAATAAGGTTAATTTGCTTATAACACATGACTAAGGTTTTGATCGATAGTCAAGTGACTTTATCTTTTATAAAATAAGTTATTTTCAAAATAAAATAAGTTATGTTTGTATATCTGTTATGTAATATGAACTAAATTTGGACTATACTATCCTTTAGTGAAAATTCTATTAGCATCAACATAACCATTCATGGTATATGAGCTGTATCAAAATGACTGACAAATGGTTAATTATATAGCTATTCAAGAGTTTGCTACGTAAATAAACATGTGAGATAACAAAAGTCATTAATTATATATTATTAATAACACTAACCGCTTACCTTCACTTCATGCCTAGGTTTGTTGTAATTTTTTTGAGCGGAACTCTATTTCTTTTTCTAAAACAGAAGTAATCTATGTTACTCCTTATAACAACAGCTATTTGCCAGTGAAAGTTTCGTCAAAATCGGTCAAGCCGTTTCGGAGACTAGCTGGAACAAATAGACAGACAGACAAAAATTTTAAAAGTTGTGTTTTTCTTATAAGTACCATATATAATTCCATATGCATTTAGTAAAAAGCTGTTATTTTGACATTACAAACAGACACTTCAATTTGATTTTTCTGTATAGATTAGAAAGATGTCTATTTATTTATGTTATACAAAGAAATGTACCCATTTTACTATTTCAATCGCTCTTACATAATAGTTTATTATTAAAACTCAGTGGGTTCGTTCCCCACTAAATTGTTCTTCAATTTGATTGTTCGCAAAGAGATAGTGGACACTCTGAAGAGTGACATGGGTGCTTTTATGAATCGAACAGTTGTTTTAGTTAAACCAAATAAAATTGATCAAGTGCGAGTCGAATTCACACACGAAGGGTTCCGTACCATTGTAGATGTAGTTTTTATTAATATGACTTACTCTATGTATGTAGTATATTAACTTCTTACTATCGATTACGAACGTTAAAAGAATGTTTCATATATTTTTATTGTTTTTTTTTTTGGTTATAGCTGCAATAGAAATACATACTCTGTGAAAGTTTCAATTCTCTACCTATTATGATTTATGGTTCATGAGATGTAGCCCTTTGACAGACGGACGGACGAATAGGGTTCCGTTGGCACCCTTCGGGCACGGAACCCTAAAAAACGATTCACAATAACATGAATCAAGCTTGTTAGTTTAGAATGTAACTTCAAGACGTATCTCATATTTAGTTACATTTTACCCAATCCATCTCCAACGGAGCTCGAAGGTCGGAAGCGATACGTCACGCGCGGTTGAATGGGAACCTACCCTTGGTTTATATTCCAAGTTTTTTTTTTTAACTGGCTATGGCATATGGGTTTACGTTCAAAGAGGTTTATCAATGTTTTTTTTTAATGCAAATGCCTTGAGATTTTATGATCATGTACGATAAGTAAAATGAATTAATGTACGAGTAAATTTTCATTCCCTTCTTCACTCCTTTAAGGGATGATTTCCGGGATAAAAACTACCCTATGTCCTACCCAGGGTCTCAAACTATCTTCTTGCCAAATTTCATCTAAATCGGTTCAGTAGTTTCGAAGCTTATTCGATACAAACAAACAAATAAATCATTCCTCTCTATAATATTAGTAAAGATAATGATTATATATTTTAAAAGTGTGTTTGTTTGTTATCACCAGGAAATGAATTGTTGTGATTTTTTTCTATACAAATACCTAGATGTAAACGAAAACGTAAGTAGTGTTTGACCGATTTCAGAGAGAAATAAATGAGAAACCGACTTCAAAAATATCTGATTAGGATATATGTATATATAAAAACTATATTTAGTTATTTTGTACGTTTAGACTTTGAAGTCGGTTTACAATTTTTTTTTAAAACTTATAATTATGTACATAAGTAGTACTTAAACTAAATGTTTATTTACATTGAAATTCAGCAAGTAGCTCTCGCATATCCACATATTAGTTCAATAGACGGACATACTTTCGTCTTGATAATGTTAGTAAGTGTAGTATAAACAATATCTCATATCAATTGCCTAATGTGAATCCATTGAAGCTCGGAGGTCGTTCCGCTTCATTGTCCAGAACTTCGCGTCTGTCTTAATCCCAGTTCGTAACAAAAACGTGTCAACTTGCGATGTCTAATGTTCAAAAATCAAAATCGGTTAAACTGTCAAAGAAAACAATTATATACACACAATAACAGCACTACAGAATATTATATTTATAAAGAACTAGCGACTTGCTCATATTCGTCCCTAGTTACGTTTAAAAGTTTATATAGATTTCTCAGAGATGAGATATTTTCCCGCAGTAAAAAGTATCCTATATGTTGACCCGGATAAGCAGATCATAATACTTCAAAATCTGTCCAATGATTTATTCGTGATGCGGTCACAGACAGACACGAAAATTCTAAAAACTATAGATTCGGCCTATGTATCGATAATTATGACTATTTCAATAAAATTTTCCAAAAAAATTTGATGTACAGATTCGATTCGGTTAGAATTTTATTATGCTAAGCAGTACACGCGGCATCGGCATCTTGCAATCAAACTTACTGTAAAAATTGCCTGAAAATTTCAGCGACATCGCTCCAGCCGTTTTGGAGTCCATAGGGAAAATATATACACACACATCGATTTTTATATACATATGTGGATGAACAGTCAGTCTCCAGTCATAGTTACTGACCGTGACCAAAAAAGTTAAACTGCGAGAAAATCCGAAAAAAATAGCTTTTTTATATAATTCTCTAACAAACTCCCATCATAATTGGCTTAGCTATTTTTGGCTAAGAAAACTAACAATTTATTTTTGTAACTACGGTTCTCAATGACGTATTATACTTATCATCTAGGCCATGGGTACTTATTGCCTGTAGTGAACCGCTGTTGCTCAAGCGGTAGTCATCTGTATAAAAAGTGACATATGTATCTCTCTCGTTCTGTCCAAAAAATTAAGTCAATCTGCTGTTGTTAGAGAAAGACAAAAAAAAACGTGTAATATGTTGAGACATTAACACCATCTAGTTCCATGGTAAGCTACGAGGCTCGTGTTATGGATACCAGATAGTTGATATACTACACATATATATATAACTTTAATAAATACGTACATATTATAACTATAATCAGCCATGACTGGAGTACGAACATTCGTGCTCATCAAAGAAATAATGCCCTAAGCGGGACTCGAACCCGCGACCGCTGGCACAGCAAATAGCGTCACTACAGACTGGGCCAAACGTGTCGTGTGTTTACATTTATCATGTATTTATATCTTACTGAAGATTTACAATTCCTTCGGTCGGATGCGTCGTGATGGGCTCGTTAGCTTCCGGCAATCCAGCTGGACGTGAAACCAAGAAAAGTAATGGGTGGTCGGTTGCTCCTGGAACTTCTCTGATCTAAGTGAAAAAAAAATACCTAGGAACACTACCTTATCTTTTTACTACCTTTCTGTACCAACTACTTTCTGTACAGAAATAATTTCTAGGTCCAGAAAGTATCTATGTCTATACGCTACTTCGTGGTACGCGTAAATGTATTTCCCAATGTTAAAAAACATCATATCGTATCGTCGTATCAGTGTAGGTACTAAAAATACACACATTTAAAAAAAAATATAATTCATGGGATTCGTCAAAACGAATCTAATGGCTGACCTACATGACAGAATCCCAAGAACAAACTTTTTTTTAAAGGGATTACCGTAAAAACTAAAAATCTATGGTTCTAAGTTATTTATTTTACGAATATTTATTATAAAGTATCTATAAATTTCCGTTTTTTAATTTTTCTAGTTTTTTTAGTTTGCCCTGCATGGTCGAAATCCGACCATGCCTAATCATTAATGTTTTATACCATAATCAAATTGTTTTCAAATTTTTTTTATTGACAACACTATCAACGTCAAAAGCTACAAAACAAAAAAAAAAGAAAATCGGTTGAAAAACAGAGGAGAAAAAGGTACTGACTGAACTGTTTTGTCATCGTCTATTTATATATAGATTAATGAATTTATATTTTATTTTTGATATTATTACTTATATCATATTTTTTATAATCTGTTATTAATACAGAATTTTCGAAAGTCGAGAAACTTCAACCTGTGCTCTCAAACTTTAACTGTAGATTTGCATACGGTGGGTTAATGTATGATATTGATGATAGATGATGACAGATAGCCACCGTTACCCGATATGAACTCAGTGATATTTGTCGCAAATATAGACCAATTTACAAGAATATTTTTACACAAGCAATGCTCGCGGCTCCGCTTGCGTTCAGATGACCAAAAACCAAATTCTTACGTTTTACATATTAGTATATTCTTACATTACAGTTTTTTTTTCTCCGAAATGAGATATTTTGCCGCGTTATATGTTGACCCAGATAACCAGTTATCATCATACCAAATTTCATCGAAATCCCTCCAGTAGGTTTTCTGTGATGCGGTAACAGACTGACAGACAGACAAAAATTCTAAAAACTATAGATTCGGCCTCTGTATCGATAATAATGATTATTTCAATAAGATTTTTCAAAAAATATTTGATGTACAGATTCGGTTTAGTTACAATTTTATTACTTATATGGATTTAAAAATCCATCTTTTCGGATTCTTTTTTGCGGATTTATATAGATTTTTGATTCTCAATGTTTCGAATGCTTTACAGCAATCATTATCATGATTTCTTCACGATCTTTGGTGAAGGAAAACGTCTTGAGGAAACCTGCATGTCTGAGAGAACCTAGTAAGATTTCAAAAGACACGTGAAGTTCGCTAACACGCACTTGGCCAGCGTGGTGGACTCTGGCCTGAACCCCTCGTATTGAAGGGAGGCCCACCCCCAGCAGTGGGACGTTAAAAAGGGCTGAATACTAAAAAAGCTGAGCTTTTTAGTCTCCAAAGTTGGCCGATAGCCGTAAATTGTTACACCGTTTGGAATAATACCGTTTGTCGAAATGACAATTTATGCATCGAAGTTTCGCACGCACTTTGCCTAAATAAAAATTAGCTTTAGCACCTTAGCATAAGATTCTTTTTCGTATAACAGAATTTAATGCAATATCATCAAGAAACAAATTAACAGATACAGGTCGAGTTTATTTAAATGAGACTTAAAAAACTATATCATGTGAAAATTTTGCCTTTAGATAATTCAGTACTGTTAATACTGCCTGTTCACATACATATATAACTATACATATAATAAAATTGTAACTATGCTGAATCTGTACATTAAATATTTTTTGGAAAATCTTATTGAAATAAACATTGTTATCGATACAGAGGCCGAATCTATAGTTTTTAGAATTTTTGTCTGTCTGTCTGTTACCGCATCACGGAAAAACCACTGGAGGGATTTTGATGAAATTTGGTATTATGATAGCTGGTTATCCTGGTCAACACATAGGATACTATTTACGGCGGGATAATATCTAATTTCTGAGATTCGGCTTAGTTATAATTTTATTATAGTATAGATAAATGTTAGCTATAATTATTTCTAGTACAATTTAATATCAACTTGAAGTACTCATACACTAAATGTTTGATGTATAAGCACGAGTAGATTAATTTTAGAAAACCCAACTTGTATCAACCGGAATGATTACAAAACAAAGCGAAGCTAAGCAATATCCAGCTATAAACTATCAGACAGGATGTGAAACCGGCTTGCCAAGGCAACCATTTAGTAACCTCTGTTCAATATAAACTCGATAGCTTTGATGGACCGATACATTGTATTGTTCTGCCAAATTTCTTGATAGTCTAGTGGCTGTACGAATGATTCCGGGTTTGAATCCAGGCTCGAACAAAGTAAGGTTTTTGTCAAGGAATTCTTAGTAGCAGACTTGAGTTGGGAAATCGATAGTGTGGGGATCCATTCCTGTGCTGATAAAAAGCACATGGGTGTAAGGTGTTACTCCTGATCACTCTATAGGTGTTTTGATTTGTCGTCTGATTGCATATTCAGCTATATAATATTAATTTTACACTAATGTATTCGGCCTTTTTT
Organism: Brenthis daphne; assembly: GCA_947093115.1. NCBI lineage: Eukaryota > Metazoa > Arthropoda > Insecta > Lepidoptera > Nymphalidae > Brenthis > Brenthis daphne. Next base: position 899,191 of record OX352478.1, on the reverse strand, counting down.
AACGTCCCACTGTTAGGGGTGGACCTCCGTTCAATACGAGGGGGATCAGGCCATAGTCCACCACGCTGGCCAAGTGCGGGTTGGCGGCTTTCAAAAACTATATCTAGGTATATAATATATTATGAAATTTACACTAATAACTCAACCTTACTTCACTTAAAGTCACTAAACAACATTTTTCATGCTATAGGAGAATATAACATACATATTTCATGCGAACCTTTGATTGCTTTTCCCAAAAAGCGACTTTATAGTAACTACATATTTGCTTTTAAAATTTTGCACACCTCAATAAGATAACTCATATGTATGAAAACTTAAAAAAAATCGACTTCCAGGTACTTACTAAAATGTAAAAAATAACTAAACAGAGGTTTTCATTTAGAATAGATACCTAATCAGATATTTTCGGAGTCGACGAAAAACATTATATCGATTCGTTTTATTTATATATATCTCAAGGACAAGAAATTACAAATATGACAATTTGTACTATTTATATACTTACAAAAAATAAACGAAACGTAAAGTTGTTTTTTTATGATTCTAGTTGGCAAGCGTAGATACTCGTAGCTTATTATACAAAAATTCTAGTTTAGTAAAGTGTCCTCAAAAAGAAGTGCACAAATCGAAGTTATGCGCTTTTTTCAAATATCTTTTGTTCATTGCTTTTTGGATGACAAAATTAAAAATCACGTTGCTTCGATTAAAAAAGTACTTCATGTTGTGTGTGTAAGTTCGAATTTGTGTTTTCACAATTAGAACTTTAGATTTTTGTATTTTATTCTTTGGTTTGACTTAACGTCACATGTCGACGCCACTTTTTGCAGAGACGTTTGTTGCAAATGTGTTATTATTGCCAAATGTCTTGATAGTCTAGTGGCTGAGATGTACGGATGGCTCTGGGTTTGAATCCTGGCTCGGACAAAGTGCGGTGGATTTTTGTCAAGAAATCTGCCAGCCATGCGAAGTTAATAGTGTCCATCCTCGTGTTTCATCTCTATGTTTTTATATATATATTTTTTTTATAGTATTCTGAATTAGTGCTTGACTACGTTCCACCTTGGTAAGTGGTAACGCAGTCGTAGATGGTAAGTCGCACTAATTCAGTAGCCACCTATTCACTCTTGCCTTGAAGACACCCATGTTGTAATCGGACGGAAACACCGACGCAGGCAGGTTGTTTCAATCCTTAGCCGCACGTATAATGAATGACGTTGCGAAACGCTTCGTCCGGACGGGTGGAATGTCCACGACATAAGGATGGAGACCAGCCGTTCGTCGGGTTGTCCGATGGTAGAAAGGGGATGGAGGAATCAAGCCGTGTAGTTCCTGCGCACACTCTCCGAAATGTAACCTATAGAATACACAAAGGCTGGCAACCCTACGTCGGTGATCGAGGCTTTGTAAGTTAGCTTTTACCAGCGTAGGGTCACCAATAAGCCTGAGAGCACGCCTCTCAATTGAGTCTAAGGCTGACAGATGGCACTTCGCAGCACCAGCCCAAATGTGACTACAGTATTCCACACACGACCGGACTTGAGCTTTATATAAAACAAGAAGCTGTCCCGGTGTGAAATACTGTCGCACCTTTGCTAGTATGCCAACTTTCCTCGCTGCGACATTAGCCTTAGACTCAATGAACCGCCCGTAGTTCATATTGGGGTGAATGTCCATGCCCAACAACTGCAGACGGTCAGTGTATTCCAGAGGTACATTCCGGAAAGTAGGGGTCAAGGCAAAAGGACTCCGTTTTAATGTGAACAGGCACGCCTGTGTTTTGGTGGCGTTGAAACTCACAAGATTGGCATCACCCCAAGTGGAGACTGTCCTGAGTGTGAGATTTAATATGTTTATTATTATGTTTAATATGTTTATATTTATCAATGTTCTTCTTCCTCTTTCCCTCACTGAAGAGGATCGTAACCACTTATGATATTTTTCCAGTCAATTCAGTTCAACGATGTCTGGAATGCTGCATGGAGAGTAGCGCCCACTGCCTTCTTTATCGCGTCCGACCACCTTATAGGTGCCCTTCCTCGTGCGCGTATACCCTCAATTTGGCCTAAGATAATAAGTTTCTCTAGACTATGCTTGGATGATCGCATAATATGTCCAAAAAAACTAAGGGCTCTTTTTTGACAGATATCAATGTTAGACAGCTATAATTATTTCTAGTACAATTCAATATCAACTTGAAGTACTTATACACTAAATGTTTGTTTAACAAGCGGCTCATTGAATGTCGATATTACAGCGAAAGCCACTTTAGATCATCGCGTGAGTGGCGTATTGAAAGCGACTTTAGGGTTGTCATACAATCAGTTTTTAAATATCCTATTGATTTATATTGATTAGCTATAAGCGCGGTAGATGTGGAGCGATAATTTGTCACTGGATAGATAACATGCGCATGGCTTTACGCGCTCTCCAAGGCATGGGATTGTGATTCTTCCATCGCCAACTTCCCATCTTCGCAGTTAGAAAGTTGGCTCCTAGTGAAAATTTATAGACTACTAGCAGAACCCGCGGCATCGCTCGCGCTAAAAATACAAAAAAAAACCAAAAAGGTAGGTAGTAAAACCAAAAACTTCCATCCCCTATTTTTCCCTGTTATGAATTTCGAAAAATACTAAAACACGTATTTATTTAATTCTATTGAATCGTTTTCCCGTGGAAAGGAATTAATCTCCCGGAATAAAAAGTTATCTATGTCACTCTCCAGTCCCCCAAGTATCTCCACACAAAAAAATCACGACAATCCGTCACTCTGCTTTGACGTGAAAGAAGGACAAACAAACAAACACACTTTCGCATTTATAATATTAGTATGAACTAGCACCCACCCGCCTCAAGTTTCATTTTTGTGTCAAAAAGCCTATGTCCTTCTAGGTGGCATCCATGTCTGTACCAAAATTCATCAAAATTTGTTTAGCGACTTAGGTTTGAAAATGTAGCAGACAGACAGTCAGACAGAGTTATTTACGCATTTATAACGATATGGATGACCTGGAGTAACACATGGGCTACTGTTAGTAATATTTGCCAATTAATTTCTTTGTGTAAAATATATGTGTATACCTATAATAAAGAGTAACAAACACCTTTTTTGCGAGGTTCTATCGAGTCATCCTTCAGAGATACATCAAAACAATGTACTAGAAAATTGTAGGTGTATTGAAAAAGCCTGCAGAAAGTCCGCAATAGTATATGTCTATCTCCAAATATACACTCGCAATAACTATTTTTATCTATTTAAAACGTAGAAGGCGAGTCGCTAGTTATAAATACAAAAGGCTCTTGGGGAGTAAGTTAGTTACTAACAAATAAACATAGATAGCGCCATGTGGAAAATATATTTTTTTTTATTATTATTATGATTAAAACTAGTTTTAGCTAGTTTTTGCTTTATGACCCATTTACATCCACCCATTTTAACAATATGCGAACGTAAACGGACTAATAAAAAAAATTAGTGGACATGTTCAAGTCTGTTCATTATATTACATCACTAAATGTACAAGTACAGTAAAAAAAAATATTTTTTTTTTAATTTTTATTCAGAGTTCTTTTTTAAAGCAAATTTAAATATTTAAAGTGGCAACCCTATCGAGATTGTAGTGGAATATATTTTTTCTTACGGAATCATTGCGTATTAAATATACCGTTACGATTTTAAACGACTAAGTACTTATGTAAAGTGTTATATTTTATATAATATCTAAACACTGCTAGTGAAGTTCTAGTTACGATGAAATTCTAAAACTAGAAAAGAAAGTCGCCAGATTGTCGCCATTTATAATCTATACTAATATTAGAAAGATAAAAGATATGTTTGTTTGTACCGAATAGGCTCTGAAACTACTGAACCGATTTAGATGAAATTTGGTAAGAAGGCAGTTTGAGACCCTGGGAAGGATTTAGGATAGTTTTTATCCTGGAAATCATCCCTTCAAGGGGTGAAAATAGAGATGAAATTTTGTATGAGTAATCAACTTAGGGACGAACTAGAGCGAACCGTGGGTCAGTCGCTAGTATCCTATAAAACGTCACTTCTCGCAACTTCCATGGTGTTTTAATTTACCACCTATAGAATAGAACCTACTATTCACGCTATAGCGTGATGTGTTTTGTTTACAAAACACTAAATTATATTTAACTTATTCTATTTAGAGTGTTATGGGTTTTGAAATGACTTTGGTTTTAATTATAGATTATGTAGGGAGGGTTTATTTATAGCGAGCGCAACATGTAACATGTGTTTGACTCAGCTGTTAGATGTTGAATCACGTTAAAGTTTAACTAACAATATTTTCCGATTTAACCCAGAATTTGCTACTAATACGGTATTTAACACTATTTCCCACGTACATACATGGGTTGACTGGAAGAGATCTCATATAGAGATAAGTCCACCTTTGTCCACGTCACTTTCTATGTATTTTCTTTTTTATAACTTATTTGTGCTATATATATATATATATATATATATATATATATATCTATATATATAAAAGAAAGTCGTGTTAGTTACTTCGCTTATAACTCAAGAACGGCTGAACCGATTTAGCTGAAAATTGGCAGGGAGGTAGTTTAGAGCCAGGAGAAGGACATAGGATACTTTTTATCCCGTTCGACCGCGTTCCAATTTTTATGATATTTTAATTTTTGGATTTCTCTTAGTCCGGAATAGGTAAGTATTAAAACATATAATTAAAATGTGAGAAAGAAAGATTTTTTCTTTTTATATCTATTTAAAACGTACCTAGCGACGAACCCGAGCGAAGCGAGGGTGAGCCGCTAGTCTATATATATAAAAGAAAGTCGTGTTAGTTACTTCGCTTATAACTCAAGAACGGCTGAACCGATTTAGCTGAAAATTGGCAGGGAGGTAGTTTAGAGCCAGGAGAAGGACATAGGATACTTTTTATCCCGTTCGACCGCGTTCCAATTTTTATGATATTTTAATTTTTGGATTTCTCTTAGTCCGGAATAGGTAAGTATTAAAACATATAATTAAAATGTGAGAAAGAAAGATTTTTTCTTTTTATATCTATTTAAAACGTACCTAGCGACGAACCCGAGCGAAGCGAGGGTGAGCCGCTAGTATATATATATATATATATATATATATATATATATACCTCCAGGTAAATTTCTAAGAAATCTATTATTAACTGTAACGCCGGCGTGTCCGCGGTCGTGGAGGGATTAATTAAAAAAAAACGTGTGTGTGTACTTATGTACGCACGTAAGAAATTATACTTCTTTGACGTAACAGAACAAAAATAGCTAAAGATTTCATCCCGTATGTCACAACTCTCTCTCTCTTCTTCTTTTCTCTCTGTTTGTAAAAGGAATGCAGTTAACTTCATCATGTCGCTTTTTGGCTGTCATGTATAATTTACATACGTAATACTAAAGTAATGTAAGCGCTTCTGCTGACAGTATATTTGTTTTTCAAATTTGGTTGAATCATTTGTTTAACAATAATGCTACTATTTACCGATTCAATAAAAATCATCAAAATAATTTTTTTAATTAAATTTTTTTTTAAAGTTTGTTTTTTTTTTAATTTAATATCGTTATTAAGTAATAAAAATCTTTTATTGTCTTTCTTTATCATGAATTCAATCGCGACAAATCCTTTATTAAATTTTGTTTTTATTTGTACATATACAATACACATATATACTTGTTTTTGTCCGCGGCTTCGCCCGCTTGGTAGCTAGAACGTTAAAAAGTAGCTTATATGCTAATTCAAGATATAATGCTATATCTATTTCGAATCAATATCCATTCAAGTCGGTAAAGCCGTTATAAAAAACTCAAAAACATAAAATAAAAAATTATAATATTAACTAGCAGAACCCGCGGCTTCGCTCACGCTAAAACTACAAGAAACACTAGATAGGTAGGTTTCATGCAAACTTTCATCCTCTATTTTACCCCATTATGGATTGAATTTCGAAAAATCCTGAAACACGTACCTATTTAATTGTATTGAGGAGCATTAATACCAAGTTTCAAGAAATTCTGATCATTTTTATTTTTTTGGGCTGTGCAATAACGTGTTTTCCCGGGTGAATGTGATGATCTACCACAAGTAGCCTATGTTACTCTCCAGTCCTCTTACTATCTCCACACAAAAATTCGCGCCAGTCTGTCAATCCGTTTCGAAATGAAAGAAGGACAAACAAACAAGCACATTTTCACATTTATAATATTAGTATGGATGTAATGTAATAGAGAATATTTTATTACAAATACATTATTTTTATAATTTAAGTACTGGCGTTTTTTTAGGCTCATTAGAAAAAATCATTGTAGGTAATTTAAAAAAAAAACACAACATAGTAAGTCCGTGAGGAAGCTACCACCGCCTGTAATGGCATTTCTGCAGCTTTCTAAAACTTCACAATCTAGTCCTCCACCGTAAGACAAGTGGTATTAATGTTGGAAATGATTCGTAGATGAAAATATCAGAGGTGCGAGACCCGGGATTTGAACCCGTTTCACTCGATTTCCCAAGTGACCGCGTTACCACTGGGCTACCAATGTTAGAATTAATGCTACACTAAGTAAGGCAGATGCTTCCTTGTGATCTAATTTAGGTGTAGAATAAACAAAGAGATGACGCATCTAGGTCTCTGACCTAGGGTTTAAGTGGTCTAGATAAGGTCCTTATTGGAAATTAATCTGACGTCAGCTACGGTATGTGATAGAGTGACAGACATACTAACAGATAACACCCTTTGATTTACCGCTGTTGTTTATTTGTATCTCTTTATTTTATTTTCTATCTCATTGGTCTAGTGGTTGTGTTACTGCAGATTCAGAGGTCCTGAGTTCAGTTTCCGAGTCGGGTCAAAATAGTAATTGGGTTTTTCTGTCATGAAACTCAGTATTTCATTTTAAAAGATTTATTCATTTAATTCTGAACTAATTCTTATAATAAAACATTTGGTTTATGTTTCAAATAAAAAAAAAATGTGTGCAATAACTTGAACAAAAAAGTACCTAAATGTGTTTTAAGATTTTAACATATCTCAACTTTAAACTCATATTCTAAGATCCGTGTGGGATCACACGGATTTTTCGCGGATTTATTTTGATTTTTGGTTCCCGACATTTCGAATGTCAATCAAAAATCAAAATAATTCCGCAAATAAATCCGAAAACAGTTTTATCAAAAATGTCAAATCTTTATATATATAATTCTTCTGTGAGTGTGTATGTCACTGAACTTCTCTCAAACGACTGGACCGATTTTGATGAAATTTTTTGTGTGTGTTCAAGGGGATCTGGGAATGGTTTAGATTCACAATTTGAATAATAATTTTCATCAAAAAAATCATTAAAAAAAGTTTGAAATTTTCAAATTAAAGACGTGTAGACAGGACAACGCCTGTCGGGTCCGCTAGTATTATATAATATCCCACACGTTTATATGAAGTCAAAACTTTTTTCAACCCTCAATTACATGTAATGGAGAAACACCCCAATCTATACTAATATTATAAAGTGGTAAAGTTTGTGACGTTGTAGGGGGTAATCTCTGGATCTACTGAACCGATTTAGATGAAATTTGGTAAGAAGATAGTTTGAGAATCTGGGAAGGACATAGGATACTTTTTATCCCGGAAATCATCACTTAACCCGAGCGAAGCGAGGGTGAGGGCGAAGGTTTAACAATAAAAATAGCGGATATTCGAATCAACTTTACCACCCATTTTTACCCCTTTACGGGATGAATTACAAAAATGTTATAACACGTGTTTATTTAATTGAATTGAAGATCATTAATACCAAGTTTCATAGAAACTTTTATCCCCTATTTTATCCCCTTAAAGAATTAATTTTTAATAAAAAAGTGGTACTGTAAACTTTTGCTCTAACCGAGTGCTCATATATCAATTTTAACATTTCTAACGTCAAAAATGACAAAGTTTCATACAAACTTTCATCCCCTATTTTAAGCCCTTAGGGGATGAATTTCCAAAAATCCCTTCTTAGTGCACACTCACATCATTTAAGGAACATTTGTGGAAAATTTCATGCTTCTAGACAGAGCGGTTTCAGCTGTGCGTTGATTGATCAGTCATAAATCAGTCAGCCAGTCAGTTTATTACTTTATATATTTATATACTATATTATACGAAAGTTTGTATGTGTGGATGTTTGTTACTTCTTCATGCTGAAATGGCTGGACGCATTTAAGTGAAATTTAGTACACAGATAAACGCGAGCGAGGATAAGTCCTAGTGACTTATTAAAATATATTTTATTCACTAGCATTGCCCGCGGCTCCGCCCGCGTTCAGATGAACAAATACCAAATACTTAGGTTTTACATATTAGTATACTCTTACAATGCAGTTTTGTATTTTTTTTCAGAAATGAGATATTTTCCCGCGGTAAAAAGTATCCTATATGTTGACCCGGATAACCAGCTATCATCATACCAAATTTGATCAAAATCTGTCCAGTGGTTTTCTCGTGATGCGATAACAGACAGACAGACGAAAATTCTAAAAACTATAGATTCGGACTCTGTATCGATAATAATGTCTATTTCAATAAGATTATCCAAAAAATATTTAATGTACAGATTCGACTTAGTTACAATTTTATTATATGTATAGATTTATTGGACTATATAGTATTTTCCTTTATAAGTACACTATATGCAAAGATGGAATGTCTCCTCGAGATATTCCAGATACAGACAATTTGTACGGAGATGCAATATACGAGTGCACGTAACAGGAAACAGCTGTTTTGTAGTTTTCCTCCTTTGTCTGTAGATATTGTTGATGTTCGAAATTTCTTTAAATACATCTACAGTCTTCTCGTATATAGATCTACGTATATGTATGTATCTATTGAATTATATATAGTTTGCTTATATTATTTATAGGTACAGTATTTATTATGGTATGTATTGTTATTATCTATACATATAATAAAATTGTAACTAAGCAGAATCTGTATGTTGAATATTATTTGAAAAATCTTATTGAAACAGACATTATTATCGATACAGAAGCCGAATCTATGGTTTTTAGAATTTTTGTCTGTTTGTCTGTCTGGGAACGTATCACGGGAAAACCACTGGACAGATTTTGATGAAATTTAGTATGATGATAACTGGTTAGGCGGGTCAACATATAGGATACTTTTTACTGCGGGAAAATATCTCATCTCTGAGAAATCTAGAGAGCGGAGCGAGGGTGAGTTGCTAGTCTATAAATAGGCAAAGACAAGATACTTCAGTATCTTTTTCTCCTCTGTTTGTTAATCGATTTTTTTTCTTTTTTGTTCAGTAGCTATTGACGAGCTTGAGTGTCATCAATAAAAAAATTCGGAAACAGTTTTTTTTTTAATATATGCATAGGTAGATAAATTTCATTCATATATGTTTTTCTCAAATTTACAAATATGACTGGAATTTGGACTATTAGATGGAAAATCATCTATATAGTAAATTATAATAAGGCTATAGAGAATGCAGATAAGATATAGCATTATAAGTATGTAAATGTATGCATGTATGTACGTACATATGTGTAAAACTCCGATTGATTATTGGAGGAAAGTTTTTTGGATTTTTAACCTCCGACGCAAAAACAACGGGGTGTTATAAATTTGACGTGTCTTTGTGTGTGTGTCTGTGGCATCGTTGCTCCCGAACGGATGAACCGATTTTGATTTTGTTTTTTTTTTTTTGTTTGAAAGGTGAATAAAATTAGCGAGGAGTGTTCTTAGCTATGTTTGATGAAAGTCGGTCCAATGGTCGGTTTTTTTACATTTTTAAAGTATTTTATAATTAAAAATACTCTGGTAAATTCGAAGCACAGTGTGCTACTAGATATCTTCTAACATTAAATGAACAATTTTCGTATGTATATCATTTCGTGTATCTCAGAAGCAGCTCTAATGATTTGGATCAAATTTTCTATTTAGATAAGTTTCTCCTTTTCAAGTTTATCTTAAGAGGCCTATCACAAAGTATACTGAGTTCTATGGTCATCAGTTCGAGCGGCCGACGCATCGCTGTTTCTATCATTTTCTGCAATTGTAATTAATTCTATGTAAAGTAAAAAATATCTAGTTTCGTTTCTTTTGAACTGACGTACATTTTGGTATAAATTTTACTTAATAATATTAACGCTGTAAGGATATATTTACAGCTAATTCTGAACATTTTTAATAGTTTTTAAGGTTTTGAAAAGTATGTTTTTTTGTAGAAATCCAATACATATTTTCAAATTCCGAGGCCGCTATTAACTCAACCACTATATACGAGATATTACTATATATTTTTCATTTCCTTTGCTTAGTATAGTATTTATTTCAATCCATGAGCTTGAAAAAAACTTGCTTCGGAATTTTGGCTTTATTTCAATTAATAATGAAATTTGCAAAAAGAGAGGCCGCCATGAACTAACTATATTAATAACTATTATCCACCATACAACAAGTCAAAATTGTCGAAGAGTTTCAGTTTCTCTGAATAAGAACGCCAAAGATGACCATTAAAATCACGGTTATAATGTAATAGGCCTCTTAATAGGTATCCTTTCTGAAAAAAAAACTTGATATTATATAGCTCTATGAAAAAAAATTTACTAACATATATTTTTACAAACAGGTATCTATATAATAAGTAGGTCGATTAGATTTGTCATCCAAAGATAAAGTATATGACCGATAAAGGGCTAATTGTGCGATATATGTATGTCTCATATTATTGTATCTTCACAATATATATACATTATATGTATCAACGAGTACGAGGAAAAGAGGAAGTATGACTCACTAGTGGGTAGGTACGTTTTAAATAGATTCTACTCAGCCCTTTTTTTAACGTCCCACTGCTGGGGGTGGGCCTCCCTACAGTACGGGGTGGATAAGGCCATAGTCCACCACGCTGGACAAGTGCGGGTTGGCGGACTTCACATGTCTTTTGAAAACTTGCTAGGCTCTCTCAGACATGCAGGTTTCCTCACGATGTTTTCTTTCACTGTAAAGACAAGTGGTAATCATGTTAGAAATGATTCGCACATGAAAATATCAGAGGTGCGAGACCCGGGATTCGAACTCGCTTCACTCGGTTTCCCAAACGATCGCGTTACCACTGGGCTACCGTTGCCTATATTTAAATAGATATTGCGATACCTTAGGGTTTAGGAGAAAGACTTGCTGTTGCAGGATAACTCGATAGAACCATTTATTGTATTTCCCGTGGAAATGAAAGATTTTTCTGTAGTAAAAGGTAACCTAAATGTTGACCCGAGTAATATAGTTTAGTTATCACTATACAACATTTAGTTAAAATCGGTTCAGCAATTTTCATCGATTTCGCTAAGTTACTGCTTTATTATATGTATATATTAATCGTTTTTCATTTGTTGATATGTAATTATAGATAAGTTAACAAGAATATGTTGACACGGATATTTTAGCCTGGATACGTTAACACAGCTATATTAACCCGGATATCTAAATAAAGATTTGTTAATTCGGCTATATTCGCACGGATATGTTAGCACGGATATGTTGGCACGGATATGTGGACACTGATATTTTTGCATGGATGTGTTAACAGTTAAAACGGATATATCATCCTTTATATCTTAGCGCGAATATGTTAATCCGAATATATTAGATCGGATATGATCACACGAGTATATTAGCATGGATATGATGACTCGAATATTATTTTTCTCTATAGCGTAGCAACGTGATTGTAGGATTTTTAATAGATTGTTTGAAAGCACCTCCTAATTTTTATTAAATCGGTCAAAACTTTGTTTATTTATGTACATATCTCACTTATTTTACGACACGTTTGGCTCAGTTTGTACCTACTTGCTGTGCCAGTGGTCGCGGGATCGAGTTCCGCTGGGAGCATTCATTTGTGTTACGAGCGCGAATATTTGTACTCTAGTCATGGATGTTTATATTTATAATATGTATGTATTTAAAGTTATATATGTGTAGTGTATCAACTATCTGGTATCCATAACACAGGCCTCGTAGCTTACCATGGAACTAGATGGTGCTGTGTGTTAATGTCCCAACAAATTTATTTATATTTATTTACTTATTATATTGTTTACTTTATTTAATTAGAATATGAACTTTGTGATTGATGTAATCAATTACTAATCAATTATAGGTTTTATGTGTTTTTTATCAAAGGCCGTGGCCCATCGTATCAGCGCGACATTGGCTTGTAGGCAAACGTTCAATGTTGTACCGCTTTCGTCTATTCGTAAACATTCTACTGTTCTTTATAATATGTCCTTAGTTAAGTTTATGTTTAAATTATTAAATCGAAAACTAAGTCGAATCTGTACTTTAAATATTCTTTAGAAAATCTTATTGAAATAGACATTATTATCGAGACGGAGTCCGAATCTGTAGTTTTTAGAATTTTCGTCTGTCTGTCTGTCTGTCTGTCTGTCTGTTACCGCATCACGAGAAAACCGCTGGACAGATTTTGATTAAATTCGGTATTATGGTAGCTGGTTATCGGGGTCAACATAAAGGATACTTTTACCGCGGAAAAATATTTCATTTCTGAGAAAAAATACAAAAACTGCATTGTAAGAGTATGTTTATATGTAAAACCTAAGAATTTGGCTTTTGGTAATCTGAACGCGGGCGGAGCTGCGGGCAACGCTAGTAATATTATAAATGTGAAAGTTTGTGAGGATGAATGTATGGATGTTTGTTACTCATTCACGCTAGAACGGCTGAACGGATCTGGATGAAGTTAGGCATAGAGATAGATTATAACGAGACCTGACGACACGTTTGGCTCAGTTTCTAGTGACCCCACTTGCTGTGCCAGCGGTCGCGGGTTCGAGTCCCGCTGGGGGCATTCATTTGTGTGATGAACACGAATGTTTGTATTCCAGTCATGTTTATAATATGTATGTATTTAAAGTTATTATATATTATTATATATTTGTAGTGTATCAACTATCTGGTATCCATAACACAGGCCTCGTAGCTTACCATGGAACTAGATGGTGCTGTGTGTTTATGTCCCTACATATTTATTATTTATTTATTTATAGTCTTGACTAGCCATGGGTTCCTTTTTATCCGGAAAAAATGTACGGTTCCCGTGGGATAGGTTTGTTTTTGTTGTTCACTAGGGACGATCCCGAAGCGGAACCAGAGTGAGTCACTAGTAAAAGTTGTTTATCACGACTGAAAAACAGACCGATTTCCTTAGTTTTCCATGTTTTTGCATACAATCGCGTGTTAGCTATCAAAGAGATAAGTTATGCCGATTAGCTTTCTACTTGTAGATATTGCGAACTATCGAATAATTTTAATCTACAAAAACTCGTCGATCTATTCGATCGATTCAAAACTAAACTTAGCTACATTGAAAAAACACTTAGGAATCCCAATATAAGTTATCTGTTTTAATATGTTTTTGTACTTGCAGAAGAAATTTGACAAAGTTACTTACCTAGGTACGTTTTAATTTTTGTTAGCAGAATCTTAATTCTTTTTCTAAAATAAAAGTAGTATAAGTTACCCCATATAAAATCAGCTATCTGCCAGTGAAAGTCCCGTCAAAATCGGTCCAGCAGATTTTTACAAACACACATACAGACCGACAGACAGAGAAATAAAAATTGTGGTTTTACAAGTACCGTATATAATTTAATATAATATGCATTTAGTGAAAAACTGATATTTTGACATTACAAACAGACACTTCGCTTTTATTTAGCTGTATATAGATAAAAAACGAATTTCATTCAATTTTCTTGTTAATGGCTTCAAAACGTGCCAGTAGAGCACAGATTAGCTTGCTAGAACAAATAAAATAACGAATTAAAAACAAGACATTTTGGACCTGACATTTAAGTAGCCAAAATTAAGAACTGTTAGATCTTTATCAAAATCTGTTTATCATTTATAAAAGATATATCAAACTGTGAATGGCAGTTGTTTAGATAAAATATATGAATGGTTCACATAATAATAATTTCTTAGATTTACGCGAATATTTGACATTTAAAATAACACTATCTTTTCGGATTATTTTGCGGATTTATTTTGATTTTTGGTTCCCGAATGGCTTGACTTTGGCTTCAAAGCATTAGAAACGTCGAAATTCACTTGAAAATTGCACTAGTTTGCAATAAAATGGTAGGTATAGTACCAATTACTATATATGTACCTACTCGTATTATAAAGTCGATAGAGAGATTTATTATCAGTATTAGAGGTATTATTTTTAGAGGTATTAAAGGCAGTGGTAGCCCAGTGGTAACACGCTCGCTTGGGACACCGAGTGAAGCGGGTTCAAATCCCGTGTCTCGCACCTCTGATATTTTCATGTGCAAATCATTTTTCAACATGATTACCACTTGCCTTACGGTGAAGGAAAACATCGTGAGGAAACCTGCATGTCTGAGAGAACCTAGCAAGTTTTCGAAAGACATGTGAAGTCCGCCAACCCGCACTCGGCCAGCGTGGTGGACTACGGTCTGATCCCCCTCGTATTGAAGGGAGGCCCGTGTCCAGCAATGGGACATTAAAAAGGGCTGAATACATACATTAGAGGTATTATGTAGAGAGGTATTCAGCCCTTTTTAAAGTCCCACTGCTGGGGGTGGGCTCCCTTCAATACGAGGGGGATCAGACCGTAGTCCACCACGCTGGCCGAGCGCGGGTTGGCGGACTTCACATGACTTTCGAAAGCTTGCTAACTTCTCTAAGACATGCAGTTTTCCTCACGATGTTTTAGGTTAGGCAAGTGGTAATGATGTTGGAAATAATTCACATATGAAAATTTTAGAAATGCGACACCCGGGATTTGAACACGCTTCATTCGGTTTCACAAGCGAGCGTGTTACCACTGGGCTACCACTCCTTCCAGAATGGTTACAAGCTATAATTTATGAATATTTGGCTAAAATAAGCTATACTATACCGGTATGGTGATAATTGTGAAATATGAACATACAAAACAGCATACGAAATCTGTTCGTTTGTTATCGCTTAATATGTATAAATCTCTCCACTCTTAGTTGTGGATTTTTTCTTTAAATTTTACACAACTGGGATTTTCAGTATATGGCATATTACTAATACTAGCATATATATATATATATATATATATAATTCTTCTGTGAGTGTGTATGTCACTGAACTTCTCTCAAACGACTGGACCGATTTTGATGAAATTTTTTGTGTGTGTTGAAGGGGATCTGGGAATGGTTTAGATTCACAATTTTGTCCGCTGGACAATGTTTTTTTTAATTAATTTTTAATTTATTAGTAGTTGTTGATTTTGGAATGTTTTACATTGGATCCGACAGACGGCGCTACCATCGCAGTGTCAAGTTTTAAATAATATTCGAATTTTAATTTTAGTCTGTCCCGACAGTTAGCGCTGCGATCAAATTAAAAAAAAGTTTTGTTATCATTGTAGACAGGACAACGTCTGTCGGGTCCGCTAGTATATATATATATATATATATATATATATATATATATATATATATAGCATATATACTATACCAGATGGTCTTCTATGATTATTCATATATTTCGTAAAGATTAATATTATAGTAGGTAATATAATAACAATAATGTGACTCGGTCACGTCGTCCATTGTTCTCAATGCAGATTTTTATCTATGTAGGTGATGATAAGTTTGTAATACTTGAGTTCGTGGTGTTATGAGGGAAGATGTAACAGCTAGAGAATGTAGAGTGGCCCAATTTTGATGTAATTTAGACTAAATAATAAGTTTTTTTTTAGATTAAATCGCTTTTAAGTTATTTTAGATTGTTACTGACAATGATAATGGCTGCGCTCAGTATATGGGACTGATATATTCTTAGTCTGAGAAGGAAATATAGGTACTAGTAAGTATTATCTAAAACTTCTTATTATGAAACATTATGCCAATCTATGCAGTAATTCTAGACTATGACCGCAAAAACCGCTAAGTTCAATAAACTCTGGGCAATGTGTTATATTGAATTGTACCTCCTTATCTATACTAATATTATAAAGAGGTAGAGTTTGTTTGTTTGAACGCGCTAATCTCAGGAACTACTAATCGCATTTGAAAAATTATATATATAATTATATATATAATTCGGACATTGACGGGCGTAGAAAATGGCTTGTATATACCATAAAGTTATACTTTCCAAGACTATTAGTATGTCATCCGCATAGGAAGACATAACAATAGGTTCTATTTCCGTTTGGAGTGCATATACATAATGGCCTACTGCTATCTCTCCACAAAACATACTTGGTACAATATATCTCTGAATCTACTGAACCGATTTAGATAAAATTTGGTAAGTAGATAGTTTGAGACCCTAGGAAGGACATAGGATACTTTTTATCCCGAAAATCATCCTTTAAGGGGGTGATAATGAAGATATTATAAATACAAAAAGCACCTAAGTGCACAAGCTAAGTGAGGATAAGACGCTAGTGTATAAGTTAAAATTAGCAATATTTACTCAGAATTTTTCATGTTACACGAGTATGTTTTAGTTGGTTAAAACATACATAAAACATTGTTTCGTGACAAACATACATAATAACAAAATTGAAGTATTAGTAGTACCTATATAATTGACAGTTAAATAGCAATTACGATTTAGAAAGTTCAACAGAAAAAGTAAATATAGCTACGTTTAAACTAGAAAGTGGCTCTCACCATTTCCTTTTATGTGTCGTTGTAGCCTAGGACAGGTATGGTGAACCTTTTCACGTAATGTACTTACCGGTGTACTTAAAAAAAATCAACACACAATAAGATTGTAAATGCAAATTTTTTTAAGTATGTTTGTCGCGTCGTTTTCTGTAACGCTTTAACAGATGGAGGTAGATATATTCTTTTTTTTTCACTCGCATACATACAGTTAGTTACGAGTATGTAGGACTCACCAACTTGAGCAGCGGTACCCAATTTTTTTTGGCCACGGAATCCTAATTGTTTATAATTTTTCAACGGATCTCCATTTTGGTAATTAGAAAACTGATCGCGTTGTAGTTAGAATACTCTCTTGTTTGACTTGAAAATAAAAATCATAAATGAAAAATATTAATACTTATAATAATATTTATTGTTCTCAAAAAATATAACATAACGATATAATATGATGAATGATTTTATTTACATACTTATTTATAATAACATTAAAATTAGGCTTTATGTCTGACATCGTTTTGTTTAATTCTCGGTCAGAACTCGGAACCCCTGTGGTCCTTCCACGAAACCCTAGGGTTCCGCGGTCCACCATTTGGGAACCGTTGAGCTAGAGCAGTCGGTACTACCCACTAAAACCCAACGAAACCTACCCCGTCTTAATGAGGCGTCCCAGGATCGCTTACGCACTCAACCACGACGCCCCAGATGCCTGCCGTAGCAAAACACAACAACCAAGGAGTTTGCTCCCACGGTCCACTCTGCTATCAGAGCAGTCCCATCCCTTTATGATGAGATTTTTTTTTTTGTATCGACAAAATCTTAGAGGAGCCACATGGCCATCGATAAGCCATCTTGACTGAAAGTTGGTCAGGATGATATACACCAAATTAAATCCACATTTACTCAATCTATATTTTTATTTCAAATACCATAGGTTTTTCTCCGCTGGCCTTATACTAAACTTGCAGTGTCACTTCTAAAATTTTGTTTCACTTATGAAAGTATTTAAATAGGATGGTATCGATATTTGACTGAATTGAAATTAAATGTTCATTTACTTAATAGTATCGATGTCAAATACGTTAGAGAGTATTTTTTGACCGACTTCAAATAAGAGTATGTGCTAAAATCAGATGTACATAATATGTTTTATTTGTACGTATTAGGCGATGAATAAGGTTTCGAATGTTTTACAGCAAATATGGTTACTGGGTGGAATTATTTCCAAACTGTGAAGCTCAATTATAATAACTTAGGTTATTTGGTGGTATTTTTATTTGCTTATATCATTTTTCTATAGTTTTTGTGAGTCAAGTACCATATGACTCACTCTCACTTCCCTAGGGTTCGTCCCTAGGTTGATTATCCCATAATAACTTTCATCCCCATTTTTACCCCCTTAAGGGATGATTTTCAGTATAAAAACTATCTTATGTCCTTGCCAGGGCCTCAAACTATCTTCATATCAAATTTCATCTTAATCGGTCCAGTAGCTTCGGAGCTTATTCGGTACAAACGAACAAAATCTTTCCTCTTTATAATATTACTAGGTACGTTTTAAATAGATATAAATAGTTATAAGCCAGCGTTAGCCATATAATTTTTTTTTGTTAATTTTGTGTTTTAATACGTATTATCCTATTCCGGACTAAGAGAAATCTAAAAAATCAAATATCATTAAAATTGGTCCAGCCGTTCTCGAGTTATAAATGGTGTAACTAACACGGCTTTGTTTTATATATATATATATATATATATATATATATATATTATAGATAACTAAAACTATTGAGACGTCAAAAACCATAATCTCTCCCATGACCATTATTATGTAGTTCATCCTTATCGTCTTATCGTTCATTTTTGAAAATGTATAAAGTGACGTGAAAAATCTATTGGAATCAAGTATATTTTGTTTTGATTTGTTCGCATCATTAGCATGTAATATATGTTACAAACAAACATACATTTATTTTAAACTAGCATTACCCTCGGCTCCGACCGCGTTCAGATGACCAAAAACTTTGTATTTTTCTCAGAAATGAGACATTTTCCGGCGATAAAAAATAACCTATTTGTTGACCCGGATAATCAGCTATCATAATACCAAAATTCATCAAAATCCCTCCAGTGGTTTTTCTGTGATGCGGTAACAGACAGATAAAAATTCTAAAAACTACAGATTCGGCCTCTGTGTCGATAATAATGTTTATTTCGATAAGATTTTCGAAAAAATATTTAATGTACAGATTCGGCTTGGTTACAATTTTATTTTATGTATAGAATACGTAAACAAAAATACTACTAGAAAGTTTTTTTATTTGTATTATATAAGCTGTGACTAAATTATTGTATGCGAAGTTTTTAACAGATTTTAACTGTTCATAGTGTATCTAATTTACCGGTTGTATGGTGAACGGGTGTTTTATTTTGATGATATTTTGTTCAGAGGAATAGACATATTTCATAGCATTTTAATGTAGTTTAGAAAAAATGTTTTTCTTGTATGTTTTGATAGATCATAATTACTATTTTAAAAACGAATGGCAAAAATGGATTATAATTTTGCTTTATTCCTCTGTATGTCTGTACGTAACATGAACGTAACTTAGTAGAAGGTAAACGGTTCTTAAGCCTCGGGTCCCCACATGAAGGCCACTGTTGTAGACACAATAAGTGCTTTAAAGTTTTTTTGTGATGATATTGTTTAACCATTTTTGGGGTCGGTAAATTTGGCAAACTTAAAATAGGGAGGAAGGGAGTCCAGTGGTGTATTCAGAATACCGTATTCTATAATATATATATCCCTATATATATATATATATATATATATATATATATATAAATATATATATCCATATATATATATATATATATCCCTTAAAGGGAGAGCCTAAAGAACTTGGTTAATTTATTTGCAATATTATTAGAAGCTTTCCACTCCTTAATTACCCCAGGCTTTTAAATCCGGTACCGATATTGGAGATAAGAACAATTTAAAGGGCTACAGCCCCTTTGTATGGTGTACTCATGGTATTAGCAATAAAAAAAATTAATTAGTTAAACGAAGTTAGTTTTTATGAGCTATATAGAAATATAATATATTTTAAATTTAAATCTTCCAATTGTTTGGTTGTGATAAATCAAAATATTTTTTTTTATTTCCAGGATCAGAAAATATACGACGTCCCATACGAAACACCACGTCTTCCCACTCCAGAAGTTCAAAAAACAGAGTTCCAGAAGTTAAGAGAGAACTTTGAAAATGCAGTGCTGAACCAGAAAACAGATGGAGAGAAAGAAAAGCAACCACTTAAACCAATTTTAAGTGGCAAAGTCTGGAAGTCAACAGAGAATGTGTCCAATGATTTCAAAGTTCTACAGAAGAATATGGAGAAGAAATTCGCGACTGAAACCAAGAGGTATAAAAAGAACGACAGCAAATTAGCCTTCAGTGTTCCCAAAAGAGATGCTCAACTAGACGTGGATAGAGAGAATGTAAGTATTGTAGGTTTCATATTTAATTATACGTTTTATAATTTTACTTTTTATCGTTTATTATAGATTTCTCAGAGATGAGATATTTTCCCGCAGTAAAATGTATCGTACATTTTGACCCGGATAACCAGCTATCATCATACCAAATTTCATCAAAACTGTCCAGTGGTTTTCTCGTGATGCGGTCACAGGCAGACAAAAATTCTAAGAACTATAGATTCCGCCTCTGTATAGATAATAATGTCTATTTCAATAAGATTTTCCAAAAAAATATTTAATGTACAGATTTGACTTAGAATTTTATTATATGTATAGACTAGCGAAATCGGTAGACAGACGTTGTCCTGCCTATCGGTTTATTTAAAAATTCTAAAACTCGCAAACAGTGCGACTCCTCGTTCCAACTAAAGCAAAGAACAAACATTTTATCAAATATACCAAAATTATACAAAAAAAATATCAAAATCGTTTAATCTCTTCAGGATAAAAGAATTACGAACACACACACCGAAATATTTATCATAGGTAGGTATACAAGACTTAAGGGATTTCGCGTTTTTATAACAGAAGGAAATGGATTTCAACCCTGAGTCTCCTCCATGTGCCATTTAAATGCGATTACCATTTGCGTCCTGCCTGCTCGTCTGACATCCAAACCATCCAAACCTGCGCGTCTGACAGAACCTAACTAGTGTTCATAAGACTTGTGAAGTCTGCTAACCCACTGCACAGTGGTGGACTTTGTCCTATATCCCCTCTCTTATTGAGGGAATCCCCGTGCCCAGCAATGGGACGATAATATAACTGAATATGATTCAATACTATTATTTTACAACGTCCACGATCAACAAAAATGACTCAAAAATCAGTTTCCGGTTTATGAGTATTAAAACTTTAGACATCATTGAATATGTACTATGTACTCTACTCAAGATTGAACTTACGACCTTTACATTGCCATGTCCTAAAACCGTTGGGTTCTTGCGTCTATGTTTTATTTGATATCATTGTCTTAATGAACATCAGTATAAGAAATAGACGTACAATTTGCTTGTACTAAAATGTATTTTACGTCATACAAAATAAGGTTGAAACATAAACACGAGTGTGTATAGTAACTTAACAACCATGAAAGAAATGGTAATAGGAATTTTCGATGAGAGCGACAGAGAATGCGATATACTATCACTCAGTCTAATTGTTTGGAGTAGAGATGAGGCCAAAAGTGTTAAGATGTTTTTTTTTTTAATTTTGACACTTGTCTTGTCATTTCATGTTCGTCTGTATGTATTTTTTTTTTATTATCATTTTTAATCTATTTTACAAGAGATTCTAATTTGTGAATAATACTTTTATAAAACTTTATTTAATAAAAGACCTATATAAAATAATGTACATATTAGTATAAAAAATACGTCGAATTTCTTGTTTAAAATATAAGAAAAATTTCAAACTAAAGATGGAAGAATTATTATAGGTTAATTCGACATCTACATTCGAAATTTTTTCTTAAATATATTAAGTGCTTATAGGTTAAATAAAAATATTTAGCCAATGTTACCAGACTTTCAAAAGTGTTTGCGTAATCATATACATAATTGTGAATTTAAATCGTTAAAAGTTATATAATACTGCTTTCTTTGGATGTTGGTTAACCCTGACCGAGTTGTGAAGTCCTTGATGGAAGTCAGGCAAAAAGATTTTAATAATACCCGAATATGTTAAAAATTTATGTTTTTTAGTGCCAGTAAATTTATTTACTTACAATTTTTATGGCAATAAATGTTTTTGGCCGACTGCGCGACGTAAAGGAGTGTAATGTGTTTATCAGTCTATGTATGTTTGTTCTTATGTGGCGTTCTAGACCGTGGGCCGATTTTGATGATCCATACATCGTTAGATTAGTCTTGATAACGCGAATGTCGTATGCTATATAAAAATTGTTAAAAATTATAATAGCGAATTTGGGGCGCCATTTGTGTGTCTTTAAAAAAATCTTCCGAGTCAATAGTGTGGGGTATCAAAATAAAGGTTTTTGAGAGGCGATCACAAAAATATAAACACCTCATATGTTTAAAGGAAATTAAGGATTAAAAAATCGCAAAATGTCTAATTGGCAAAAACTAAAAAGCTGTAAATAAAAAAATTATAATATAAAAATAAAAAAACCCGACTGCACAAAAGCTAACTAAAAAGATACAAACAAGTTTACGTAGGAATATAGTATTATGCAGTCGGAGACATACACGCATATATATCTCGCGGCAAGGATGAAACGTGTATGTATGTCTCCGACTGCATAATACTTTATCCCTTCATCAACTTGTTTTTATCTTTTTAGTTAGCTTTTACACATTTCATTTTTTTAATATACTGGCAAAACCCGCGGCTTCGCTCGCGCTATAACTACAAAAAGTCTCTAAAAAGGTAGTTTCATACAAACTTTCATCCCCTATTTTACCCCCCTATAGAATGAATTTCGAAATATGCTAAAATACATGTTTATTTAATTTTATTGAAGAGCATTCATACGAAGTTTCAAGTAATTCTGATCATAAATATTTTTTGGGTTGTATTGTATAACGTCTTACCGTGGGAATTAGGTTATCTCTCGCGGTAAAAAGTAGCCTATGTCACTCTCCAACCCTACAACTATCTCCACACTAAAATAACTCCAATCCGTCACTCCGTTTCGACGTCAAAGAAGAACAAACAAACAAACACACTTGCACATTTATAATGATAGCATGGGTTTTAAAGTTATATAAGGTACACTATTGTTACATATACACCTTCGTGGCGGTCACAGATTTTTCAAGAAAAAAATGATTTGTTTCTACGTGACATTGGCGAAGTAATCTGTGCTCAACTAGCACGATTTGAAGCCATTAACAAGAGAATTGAATTGAAAATATTTTTTTGTTAAAGAAATAATTTAATTTATCAATCTTGCTTCTGTGTGTTTCTCACGGTGAAAGAAAACATCGTGAGGAAACCTATATGTCTGAGAAAATCTAGCAAGTTTTCGTAAGACATGCTCAGTCCGCCCGCACTTGGCCAGCGTGGTGGACTATGGCCTGATTCCCTTCGTATTGAAGGGAGGCCCACCCTCAGCAGTGGGACGTTAAACATATCTTCACATGTCTTTAGAAAACTTGCTAGGTTCTCTCAAACATGAATTTTTTGCTCACGATATTTTCCCTCACCGTTAAGACAAGTGGTAGTAATGTTAGAAATGATTCGCACATGAAAATGTTAAGAGGTGTGAAACCCGGGATTTGAACTCGCTTCACTCGGTTTCTTAAGCGAGCGCGTTACCACTGGGCTACCACTGCCTTAAGGAACTTTTATGGTTAATAAATTTTACATAAGCTAAAATCGATCGAGCTTTCTCATCTCTATGACTAAATCTATAACATCGTTTTAGAAATTTTGATTACTTCAAATTTCGCGACAAACAATCATTTCAGACCTACTTTTATTGTTAACCGTACTTGCATACGTACATACATAGTACGTACAGTCTATTATCTCTGACTCACGTAAAAATGGCACGGAACATCTATAGCGTGGGGCTACATGACGTCGTTCTGATTGAAAATAATTAAAAAATAATGCTTTATATGTGGTTGTTTTAAGATTTCATAATATAAAATTAGATATATAGAAAATTAGTGAGGGTTATCGAAAAAGATCTAGTTATATGTATGTATGTACTAGCGGCTTACCCTCGTTTTGCTCGGGTTCGTCCCTAGTTACGCTTTAACGGTTAGTATGGAATAGATAAACTAAGTATATATTATATTACTGCTCCGCTCCCTTGCGTCGTAGCATGATGATATATAGCCTATAGCCTTCCTCAATAAACGGGCTATCTAATGCAAAACATATTTTTTCAAATCAGATTAGTAGTTCCTGAGATTAAAGAACAAACAAACAAGCTATGCCTCTATATAATATTAGTATAGATATAAAACTAGCTGACCAAAATACGTTGTCTTGTTCAAATTTCGGTACGTTTGTTAAACTTTGAGTTCATAAAAAAAGCACTTCTAACAAGCACTTTCAGTTTTTTCTCTAATTTCCCAATTCTCGAGTAGTTTTTTAATATATTTTTTCTATTCTACAATCTATTTTCATAATAAGTTTTTAAATTTTCCATATTTGTATAATAATAACACTACGGGATTTAAACGCGTCGATTCGTTAGTAGCTAAATACATTTATCCCGACGTTTCGACTGGGTTGCACCAGCCTTGGTCCCGGGTAGACTGTTTACAATTTACATATTATAAATTTAAAAAAAACCCTTTACGCCAATTAATTGTCATTTAACGATTACACTGGCACGTGTGAAGCACTTAATCGAGTAATCATACGCCAATATGCCTTAAATCATTTTGGAAAAGAGCTGATACTCTTACACTGCTGGCCCGTTATTAACCAAACATAGCTAAGAACTACAAAGACACTGATTCTCAAATGAAAAAAAAACCGCATCGAATCGGTCCATCCGTTCGAGAGCTACGATGCCACAGACAGACATCCACGTCAAACTCATAACACCCTTCTTTTTGCGTCGAGGGTAAAAAACAACTTGTAATATGTCATTTCTATCTAACAAATGATCTAATCACACCAATAAAATGACTAATACATTTCTATCGCATTACTAATGTTTTTTAACATTGTTGATAAATCAAAAAATCTTGATAATAACATACGGTATTTTTGTGTATTCTTATTGAAATTTTGGCAAATTTTGTGTTGAATTTTAAGTAAGGTTATCTATACTTCTATACTAATATTATAAAGAGTTAAAGTTTGTGAATTGTGAGTATGTGACGTTGTAGGGGGTAATCTCTGGATTTACTAAACCGATTTAGATAAAATTTGGTGAGACAATAATTTGAGACCCTGGGAAGGACATAGGATACTTTTTATACCGGAAATCATTCCTTAAGGAGGTGAAAATGGGAATGAAAGTTTATATGGGGAATCAAGTTAGGGACGAACCCGAGCGAAGCGAGGATGAGTCCCTAGTATTTAAAAAAAATGTTTTTAATCAACATCAATCAACCATTGTCATCTAAATTAAATATTTATAAGCACTGTTTATTTAATTATCTAATGAGTCACTACGATATTATAAAATAATGAACTTTTATTTCAATAATGAGATGAACAAAGAAATTACTCGTTTTCATTATAATAGTACGAGTTATCGCCCACACAAATGATATTTTCCTCTAAAATGCCTTCAGAAAAACACCATGTGAACCCACCATAATAAAACCCAAGGATTCTAATTCGCTTAGTTGAAAACGGTTCGCTGGACAGACATGTCTTCAGCGCCATTTCGTAAAAAAAAACAGCTAAAACACACCTAAATGTCACTGTTATTTTTTAAATGTCAATTTTTTGTAAAAATAGGCAAAGGTATATAATTTTAGGGTTTACTAAAATAGTGTAGTGATAGATAATTAATATTATTTTGAATGATAATATCTTTTGTGTGTTTGTATATAAATTAAAAATGTGTTAAAAACAACGCGATCAAAGATTAAAAGTGACGTGATTTCAATTATTACATTTAGATGTTTTAAATGTTGTGAAGGAAACGTGATTGCATGAAATAATAACAATGGAGTCGATTGTTTGAAAACTTGTATTTATGTGAGTATAAACGATCACGTGTTACGTTATTTTGCTAATAATAATGTGGGATGATAATGGTTTAGGTATGTTGTGAAATGTGGTTTGCTGTTAGTGCTCAAGTCACAGGTTCGATTCTTGCTAGGAGTAATTATTTTGTATTGATTATAAATACTACCAGTGGCGTAACTAGCCTTTTTGGGCCCTAATGCAAAAAAATTGGAAGTGCCCTCCTTTGCTTATTTTGAAAACGAACGTCCACAGACTGAGACAGTTTTCGAACTTCACACTTTTTTCAAACCGCTCTCACGAAAGAAAGGGTAGAATAAAAATTTAATAAAAAAGGTGAGCTTACATGACCATTCGTCGTTTTATAGAACATAGGTACGATCACATTCCTCCTCCATGTTCCTCGTAAAAAATAATTTGCGCAGGACATTTTTTCTTGCGATTTTTTTAAACCTCTATGAGGGCCGTCCTCGAAAGAATGTTTTGAAATAAAAGAATCGTCTGTGGCCCGCTGGGGCCCCCTTGCATCAGGGGCCCCATGCGACCGCATTGGTTGCATTGACATAGCTACACCACTACATATGTCACTCTTTCGGTATATATATAATGTATGACGTTAAAAAAATTTGCACGTCACGTTTTCGTTATGGCGGCTCCTTTGATAAAGAAATTTTAGCTGTCGTTTGTCTCATCGTCTTATTCGATGATTTTCCTTCTTCTTCTAATACTTCCTTCTGTTCTAATTGAAATTACATAGAAGGTACCTTCTCAAACCGTATCATAAACTATATAATAGACTTTTTTATCAAAATTGTCCCAGCAATTATCACGTAATGAGTGATCTGTCGCACTGTATGATATGAATGTTGTTTTAGCATATTATCTAATATAAACTTTGGAAAAAATGTTTAGATACAACTTTGACCTCGATACAATTTTATTATAGACTAGCATTTGCCTGCGGATTCGTCTGGGTTTTTTTTTGGTTATATAATTGTTTCGTAATTAAAATACGTAGGAAGTCGTGAAGTTAGATATAGCCAATAACTATCCCCAATAAATCTATACCTATCTAATATATAAATATCTGGTGTGACGGTGAGTGTGGTTGCACTCCTCCGAAACGGCTCGACCGATTTGTATGATTTTTTTTTTGGTATATTTGGTAGGTATGAGAATAGGTCGTAAAGTATTTTTCACCCTCCTACCCCCACCCCCTTTTTTTAATCGTGATTTTAGTATTTTTGTATGAACAATATGTAAATAATTTAATCATTCATCCGAATTCGCCTGAAACCTTCGCAGGCGTATAGAGAATAATCCACCAGAGTTTCATCACAATGGAATTAAATGGTTTGGAAACGTATAGAGAACAAACATACGAACGTTCAGTTTTATTTATATATAGATAGATACATAACACAAGACTTGTAGTGCAGAAGAACACAATAGCAAAATGATTATAATTATATAGCACAAGAAAAAATGTGACGAGAACTAACGCTACCTACTTTTCTATGTATGTATCTACTATAATCTTCCATTCATTTACATATAATATAGTAACAAGGTGGTTTGTACGCTGCGTTGATTTGCTTTTGAATATGTTTATTAGATATATCCATACTAATATTGTAAACTAGCGACTCAGCCTCGATCTTCTCAAGTTTGTCCCTTGGTACGTTTAAAGGGTTGGTATAGATTTTTCAGAGATGAGATATTTTTCCGCAGTAAAAAGTATCCTATATGGTGACCCGGATAACCAGCTATCATTATACCAAATTTCATCAAAATCTGTCCAGTGATTTTTTCGTGATGCGGTCACAGACAGACAGACAGACAAAAATTCTAAAAACTATGGATTCGGTCTCTATATCGATAATAATGTCTATTGCAATAAGATTTTCAAAAAAATATTTAATGTACAGATTCCGCTTAGTTACAATTTTATTATATGCATAGAAGATAACCTCTAAGAAAAGATTTTTTTTTTTTTCATTTAAGATACAGATAGCAGATAAAAATAATATGAAAAATGTTATTTTAATTAAAATAAGCTACCGGCTGGAGCCGGCGTAGGTCACACGCAAATCCGCCATTAGAAGCCACTATAAAAAGTAGTTTAATAGGTTATGTTGATGCGTATTAAATTGCACGAATATGAAAGCTGGTTGGTTTACAGATGGTGGGTTCGACACCGGACTAGTGTCTTTTATTATAGGCTCTATTTATTTACCTACATCACTCTTTATCATATATCTATCTTTGCGTCGCTCGTCCTTTTGTTACTATTTAACCAATTCTGATAAAACTTTACTTGCTTCTCACAGCGGGTCCCTTATAATGTTTCTATCTGCGGTTTTCCTTAATTAAAAAAAATGACATTAACTCCTTAAAAAATCTAGTATGTATTATAAAAATATTAGAAATAAGAAAGTGTGTTTGTTTGTTTGTCCTTCTTTCACGTAGAAACGGAGTGATGGATTGGCATGATTTTTAGTGTGGAGATAGTTAGAGAGCTGGAGAGTGACATAGGTTACTTTTTACCGCGGGAGATCATCTAATTCCCACGGGAAAACACTTTATAATACAATCCAAAAAATATTTATGATCAGAATTTCTTGAAACTTGGTATTATTGCTCTTCAATAAAATTAAATAAATACGAGTTTTAGCATTTTTCAAAATTCATCCTATAAGGGGGTAAAATATGGGATGAAAGTTTTTATGAAACTACCTTTTCAGAGATTTTTTTGTAGTTTTTGAGCGAGCGAAGCCGCGGGTTCTGCTAGTGTATTATAAATGCGAAAGTTTGTATGAAGCAGTAACAAACTCGTGTAGGTATGTTTATTACTCCATTGTTCTGAAACTACTGGAGTACACAAATAGACTACGACCTAGTGTAATACATAGATTACTCTTAGGTGCCTTACTTTTTACTTTGCCTAATTGCCTCGGCGGTGTAGTGTCTAGCATGTACGGCTGCACACCCGGAGGTCCTGGGTTCGAGTCCCGGGTCGGGCCTAGTTCAGTTACTGAGTCTTTCTGTATAGTAAGTCTCAATAACAGCCCGGAATTGGGAAGTTGGCGATGTTTCACCCCCGTGCCTCGGAGAGCACGTAAAGCCGTCAGTCCTGCGCCTTAACTCACACTGGTCGTGTCGAGCATTCGTCCCACCGGAGTATGAGAGTGATAGGAATAGAGAGTGCACGTTGTGTCTGCGCGTACACTTGTGCGCTATAATATCTCCTGCACAGTTGACTAGTCTCAATGAGATTGGCCGCCGTGGCCGGAATCGGTCAGGAGAACATCATCATTATCACTCTTAGGTACCTAGATAATCGCTACCCAGAGAGAGAGGTTTTTGCAGGAGATCCCAACCAGGGTATTCTCTGGTTCTAAACTAACCAGTTTTCATATTCATGCAATTTAATATTGATCTTTTTTTTTAAACTATAGGCAACTCTCCCTGACTTACCATACAAATATAAATAAATAAAAATCGCTAAAATAATATCTTTTATTATATAATAATAAGAAAAAAAATAAAGATGGACATAAAAATATAAATCTTTAAAATAATGTGTTTTATTATAATGAAAAAAATAAAGGCGGCCATGAAAATATTTTTTATATATGACACTCAACAGAATAAAGGTTGGGCAGCCCTGAGTTATTGGGATCTGCCTTAAAAGTTAAAACAGTAGTGAAGGTGGTTACTGGTTATGTCTGATAATCTAATAAAAATTCCATTTAAAAATCAACATCCTTAGATATCAACGTAATTTTAAACAAACAAAGCTACGTACGAGGCCATTTTTACTCACAACTGATAAGAGCACTGAGATAAGGAAGATGACGTCACAACGATGATGTCATCAGTGAAGCCTGGCTCTGAGAACTTAATTGGCTTTTAACCTTTGTCCTTTGAAGGCCTGGGCTTAGAGCTTGAAACTTATATAACTTATTTTTAACCCCCGACGCAAAAAGATTGGTGTTATAATTTTGACGTAGATGTCTGTCTCTGTGTGTGTGTCTGTCTCTCTGTGGCATCGTAGGTCTCAAACGGATGGATCGATTTCGATGCGGTTTTTTTCATTTAAAGCCAGTTTCTTTGCGGTGGTTCTTAGCTATGTTTAATTTATATCGCTCCAGCGAAGTATATCAGCTATTTTCCAAAACGATGTAATGCATTTTGGCGTATGATTACACGATTAAGTGCTTCACGCGTGCCAGTGTAATCGATAAATGACAATTAATTTGCGTAGGTGGTTTTTTAAATATTTAATTTATAACTATCAGCCATAGGTTATATCTAGAAATATAGATAGGTACAGAACTGAGTTTGTTATAATCGACTTTAATAAGGAAGATTTACTTTTTTTTAAGTAGCTTTTGTGATAGCTTTTTTTCTTCTTTTCTATTGTTTTGTCTGCTTTAACTTGATATTTAAAAGAGCAATTCAATTTTCTTGATGATTCTTCTCAGCAGAACTGCCTCACAAGTCGGTGGGAGCTTCCACACGTACTGACTACACTGACGCTCTTTAAATTATATTGACGATAATACTTTCTTAGATTTACGCGAATATTTGACATTATTAAATAAAACTATCTTTTCGGATTATTTTGCGGATTTATTTTGATTTTTGGTTCCCGACGTTTCGAATGCTTTACAGCATCCATGGTCACGGGAGAGACTGAGGTGTTACATGTCTTGAATGTATAGTTGTTACAGATAGCCTAACCACAATTAACAAAATGAAATTTTCATGTTAAATTGACGATTCAAAAGTTTATAAGTCTAATTGAATAAAGCTTAATTTCATATTGTGAACTTTTTTATAATGAAAAGGTTTCTATTTTGGTTTGATGGGTATAAAAAAAAACAAAAAAAACAGTTCTAATAGTGAAAAATTACTTCTGATGTGTGTTGGTGAAAGGTAAGGAAATGGTTTTATCAACTTTTAGTTCACACTAGCTACTCACCCTCGCTCCGCTCGGGTTCGTCCCTAGATACGTTTTAACGTTTAGTACAGATTTCTCAGAGATGAGATATTTTCCCGTAGTAAAAACTCCTATATGTTGACCTGGATAACCAGCTATCATTATACCAAATTTCATCAAAATCTGTCCAGTGGTTTTCTCGTGATGCGTTCCCAGACAAACAGGCAAAAATTATAAAAAATATATAAATTCTTGTAACTATATAGATAATAAGATTTTCCAAGAAATATTTCATGTACAGATTCGACTAGAATTTTATTATATGTATAGATGTCGTTGTCACAGAAATAAAATACATAAGTATACAAAATTTCAGCTCAGTTGGATACCATTTTGTTGGATGAAATTTTTATTATAAACAACTTACATACGAACATTGCAAGTCAATATAAAGCTTGTTAAAGTAACAGCGTTTTGTTTCCCATTATTTTCAAATAGGCATACCTATTTTCCATCCATGAGTCATGGTGTAGTCAAGGTCATGGGTTTGTGACGTGACCTAGGTTAATTATAGCCATGGTGACTCCCAGTTCTAGCGAAAATGTTATTTGTACCACATTACCATAAAGCATGGCTTTATATAGCGCCAAACTTAGACAAATAATAACAACCAATAATCTATACAAATAAATAGAATTGAAATGTTTGTTCGTGACGTCAAAGTAACGGCTTTTTACAAAATGCCTATTAAAGTATATACGGTATTTATAAGAAAAAAACCAATTCTTAATTTTTTTTGCTTGTTTGTTTGTTCCGGCTAATCTCTGATATGGCTGGACCGATTTTGACGAGAATTTCACAAGCAGGTAGCTGATGTTATAAGAAGTTACTTAGACTACTTTTATTTTAGATAAAGAATCAGGATTCCGCGCAATAAAATTAAAACCCATGAAATTGTGAACAATAAAGTCGCTAGTTTATATTGTAATTATTTGACATTGCTTAGTAAGGAAGGGAATGGTGGTCCAGTGGTAACGTGCTCGCTTGGGAACCGAGTGAAGCGGGTTCAAATCAAGGGTCTCGCACCTCTGATATTTACATGTGCCAATCACTTCTAACTATAATTACCACTTGCCTTACGGTGAAGGAAAACATCGTAAGGAAACCTGTATGTCTGAGAGAACCTAGCAAGTTTTCCAAAGACATGCTCAGTCCACCCGCACTTGTCCAGCGTGGTGGACTATGACCTGATCCTGCTCGTATTGAAGGGAGGCCCATCTCCAGCAGTGGGACGTTAAAAAAGGGGGGCTGAATACATTCATACTTAGTACAGGAGTCGCCACACTAAGACAGCTAATAATAACTAATCTATACATATAATAAAATTGTAACTAAGCCGAATCTGTACATTAAATATTCTTTGGAAAATCTTATTAAAATAGACATTATTATCGTTAGAGAAGCCGAATCTATAGTTTTTAGAATTTTTGTCTGTCTGTGTCTATCTGTTACCGCATCACGAGGAAACTACTGGACAGATTTTGATGAAATTTGGTATGGTGATAGCTGGTTATCCGGGTCAACATATAGGATACTTTTTACCGCGGGAAAATGTCTCATTTCTGAGAAAAAATACAAAAACTGCAAAGTAAGAGTATACTAATATGTAAAACCTAAGAATTTGGTTTTTGGTCATCTGAACGCGGGCGGAGCCGCGGGCAATGCTTAACTAATAATAAAATATAGGTATACGTCGCAGATTTATTATGAAATCTTTTGTTATTATATAACGAGCATCATACAAGTATGTTAGGTTATCTGGCCTTCCGCCGAGAACATCAAACGTATTGTTTATACTTTGCACGACGATATATTTGAAATTTAACCTGATTATAGTGTAATCATTCTTTGACCAATATCGATAGAGTTTTTTCTTTTTAATAAAAATCGATTCTTTTTTAAATTTATTTATTGGTTATATTTAATACTAGCATTGCACGCGGCTCCACCCGCATTCAGATGACCAAAAACCAAATTCTTAGGTTTTACATATTAGTATACTCTTACATTGCAGTTTTTGTGTTTTTTCTCAGAAATGAGATATTTCAATAAGATTTTCCAAAAAATATTTAATGTACAGATTCGCCTTAGAATTTTATTATATGTATAGACTAGCAAGTAGCAACTCATGTTCGCTTCTCTCGTCTTAGTACCTACTCGTAGATACGTTTTAACAGTTAGTATGGAATAGATAGTCCATCTCTTGCTCTGTGAAAAAAAGGATTCTATCCCATGGGAACCGCATTTTTTTCCGGGATAAACAGTTAAAAAGCCGTTCTGCGGTGATTGAGTACCAAACATCCATCCATCCAAACAATCTGTTCTGAAGTAAGATAATGGACTCTCCACTATACTCTAAGGCAGCCGTAGTTTCTAATTCGAAATTAAAATTTTAAATAAAACTATCTTTTCGGATTATTTCACGGATTTATTTTGACTTTTGGTTCCCGACGTTTCGAATGCTTTACAGCAATCATGGTCACGGGTTCAATCTAAAGTTGTAGACGTCTCAACGGCATTATATACTTGTTACAGTCAGTGTCTGTTTAAAATGTTGCATATTCGCGTAAATCTAAGAGAGTATTATGTCGAAATTAAAATTTGGATGAAACAGATTGAAATTGTTACGAGTGTTTAATCGATTTTGAAAAATAAAGAGGTATTCAATTCGGATATATTTTTGTTTTTTTTTTTAATAATTGATAGGTTACGTTTAAAGGGAAATTTCCACTTTTCCAAGGGACTTTTGTAGTTAAAAATGTAACTATAATAATTAATGCTAACTCGACTTGACCGTTTTTAGTGAAGTTTTTACGAGCTTTTATTTAACTTGCAATTTTTGTACATATGTTTGTTTGTTCTGGTCAAATCATGTAACTGAATTTTGAAGTAGTTATCCTATCCTAAATTTTACATGTACGTTTAGTTTGGGTGACAATGCATGGTTAGATAAGTGACGTCATTCTAAATCCAACATGGCGGACTATGTTTTTTTCTTGCTCAACATGATATGGATATCAAACGAAAGGGTTGCTGAGAAGAATACGAATAAATACTTCAAAAATAAAAAATACAATTTTAAATTAAATCAAACCCATTTATTTATTATTATTACATTACACAATCTATATGATATAAAAGCAGGTTTTTAAAAATGTCATTTTAATATTATAATATTTGAATTATGTAAATCTCATTGAGACTAACCACCTGCGCAGGAGATATTATAGTGCACAAGTTCTATTCTATACTCTAAGACTACTCCTGTCACTCTCATACTCTGGTGGGACGACCACTCGACGAGTTAAGGCGCAGGACCCACGGCTCTACGTGCTCTCCGAGGCAGGGGGGTGAAACACCGCCAACTTCCCAACTCTGGGCTGTTACTGAGGCTTACTATACAGAAAGACACAATATCTAAACTTGGCCCGACCCGGGACTCGAACCCAGGACCTCCGGGTGTGCAGACGTACATGCTAGCCACTACACCACCTAGGCAGTATGTATATTGTATATATACTATATAGTATATAGACATTCCTTAATTTAAGCGAAATTAGCTTAAGAAATGTATGAAATACTTATCATGTAACATCTTTATACTATTGGAGAGAGAAACCTCACTTCTTCGTCGTTTTTCCTTGAAGAGAAATTGTTGTTGTAAATATGTACCGAGGCACTTGTATATTTCATCATTTTTGACCTCTCATTACACAGTCGAGAAAAATTAGCAATCTCTCCAATTAAGATAGTGTCGGTACATATGAAAAGATTTTGTTTCGGTGTCACAAGGCGTCCCACTGTCTGTAGGCTCAATGTTTTGGGTCGTGTTGATTACATAGTGATGCGTATTGTGTATCGATATCTAATAAACAGAACCCTTCGTATTGGTTTCGTCACGTTCGGGTTATAAGTGTATCGATATATTTTAAGTTAAATGTAAGAAATCGATTTTAATCTAAATCTAATTGTCTTTGTGTATTCGGATGACAGTCGGATGATTTAATATAATCGAGTTAATTCAATGGAGGCAGGAGATGGATGGTGGAAATATTCAATTCAATTCAGTTCTTTTGTTTTATGGCTTCTAAGAGTGCCATTTGGGCACAATTTACTTCGCTAATGTCTCCTAGAATGGAGAAGACACGTTATGTATAGACTAACCGGTAACAAACACATAACCCTCCTTTGGGCTTCGCCGCAGTCGAGGAAAAAGAGAAAAAGCATAAGATCTGATATGTAAAAATGGAGTAATTCGTAGAGAAATTAGGACCGACAACAGACAACACAATATATTTATATAGAAAATGACAATTCAATGACCTGGTAACATTTTCGAATTATGCATGTTTTGTTATGACGTGTCTCATACAGTATAGTATACTTGGTCAAAATTTTGTTTTATTAGTTTTTTCAATAAACCTTGCTTCGACAGATTGTTTGTTTGTTTGTTTGTTTGTTTGTTTGTTTGTTTGTTTGTTTGTTTTTTTTAATAAATAAAAATAGCTAATGGATTTTATTATAGTAAAATAAATTTTAAACGAGCTAATATCATGCTATTCTTCTTCAATGGCAAAAAAGAACCAATGCTCATATTATTCTTACAAAAGAATATATTATTTATAGAATGTTATAAATAATGTCCCTCATTCTTTAAAGAAGTCGAAAATAGTAGCATAAACAGCAAATCACGCTCCTATTTTGAAGTTTGATACTTGATTTGGTCATTGGACGAGTCTGAGATGTGTACAAAATTTCATGCAAATTTCAAAAAAAATATATGTGAAAATCACGCACATACAAACATACAAGCGTTGGCTTTTATAATAGTAATATGATAAATATAGATAAATCAAACGTCTGTCCAGATATTGATAGGTTCAATGATAAAGTAAGAATTTGACTCATAAATAATACAAACTCAGATTTCTACAACAAAATGCCGCAAACATCTAAGGCAAATCAATTATTGCAACGTCCTTTATCTATCGATGTATTGCACATCACTAATTGACGTTATCATAATTATTGTTTGTACAATGTTTTGTGACCTAGCTGTGATTGCGTGGACGGTGTTATGCGTAGAGACAGAATTTACTTATATATCCTATACTAATATTACATATTATAGGTAGAGTTTGTTTGTTTGAACGCGCTAATCTCAGGAACTACTAATCCGGTTTGAGTAATTTTATTTGCATTATATAGCCCGTTTATTGAGGAAGGCTTTCATCATCATCATCATGTTCAGCCTGTTTTCCTGCACTGCTGGACATAGGCCTCTCCTATGGCACGCCACTGAGGAAGGCTTTAGTCTATATTATATCATCATGCTACTACCCAAGGTAGCGGAGCAGTAATCATAAATGTCAACAAGTCGGGCAGATTTTCATACATTATTGTAAAACTGATGTTTATAATAATATGTTTAAGTGCTTTAAGCTCAGAAACTACTGAAACAATTTTAAAAATACCTTTTTCATACAACCAAAGCGTTTTTTTGTAGTTTTCGCTCGAGCGAAACTGCGGGTTCTGCTAGTGTTTATTAAGATCTTTTCTGTTCACTAGTGTTTGCTCGCAGCTCCGCTCGTGGTAGGTCGATAATAATAACGTTCACGTCCTTAATATATCAATTACACTAAATTATACGTGAGAATGGAAATGCTCTCCCACGGGCACTTTTATTTTCCACTAGTTCTTCTGTTAAAAAAACATGGGAGCTAAAGTATGACCTACATATGTAAGTCATTCCGTATAGTAAATTTCATCCAAATCGGTCAGCCGTTTCTACGTGTAGGATTCTCAAACAAAATATTAAAATATTATTTTATAATAATAATTACCTCCCGACTGACTTCGGCCGCGGCGGCCAGTGTCATTGAGACTAGCCAACTGCGCAGGAGATATTATAGTGCACAAGTGTACGCGCAGACACAACGTGCACTCTCTATTCCTGTCACTCTCATACTCCGGTGGGACGACTGCTCGACACGACCGGTGAGAGTTAAGGCGCAGGGCCGACGGCTTTACACCACCGAGGCAGAGCATTTTATAATATAAGCGTGATAAATAGTTCACTACAGTATAACACCATCCTAATTATTATCAATAATAAGATGTTTCTTAATATTCAAATTAGTACACTCCCACTGGCCAACAGGACGTGTTATAACAATAAGTGCGCCCGAAAATCAGTACTTTTAGTACAAATTTCTTATATAATTTAGTTTATTTTAATTTAATTAATTGTTCTGTGTTAATGAATCGTCCAAAATGTTGTTCCAAGGTGATTATTACGCTATTGTGTTGTAATTGTAGTGATGAAGCAATGATGACCACGTGGTCTGATAAGTATGATAGTGATAGAGTTAGTTTAAAAGTTTCACTTAAAATAGTTTAGTGATTATTACGCCTATGTATTAAAAATACGTATTGTGTAATATGTATGTATGAATGCATATTGTGTTTGTGTATTTCTCATACAAATATTTTTGTTTTTGTGTTTAATTAAGATAAAATGTTATTTGGGATGCTATATTTTATTTAGAAAAGCATTATAAAATGATTCATTTCATTAAATATAACAGTATAGTAAAATATATATATATATATGTAACATATATGTATATGTTTTCTTTTTTATTGGGTTGGTACGCGAAAACCAAAAAAAAACATTTGTTCGTGCCTTTGAGCTTTAGTTTGATTTGTGGGATTTTCTTTTTTTTTTGTTTTATACACACATATGTACATAATATTTATATTTTCACACATATATATAATACTAGCGACTCACCCTCGCTTCGCTCGGGTTCGTCCTTAGCTTGATTCCCCGTACAAATTTTCATCTCCATTTTCATCCCCTTAAGGGAGATTTTCTGGAATAAAAAGTATCCTATGTCCTTCCCAGGGTCTCAAACTATATTTTTACCAAATTTAATCTGAATCAGTTCAGATCCAGAGATTACCCCCTACAACGTCACAAACTTGCAAACTCACAAACTTTACCTCTTTGTAATATTAGTATAGATAATAAATGTGAAAGTATGTTTGTTTGTCTTTGTTTCACGTCGATATGGAGTGACGGATTGGTGCGATTTTTTGTGTAGAGAGAGTTTGAAGGGCAGGAGAGTGACATATGTTACTTTTTCCCGCGGAAGATCATCTCATTTCCGCGGGAAAACACGTTATAATACAACCCACAATAACTCACCATACCCATATATATTATCTATATAAATATATGTATATTGTTTTACAAATATAAACGCTACAGCAACTTACATGTATTATATTTAAAGTTAAATAAAAAAAAATCTTAACAATGTAGGTACTTTCATTCTGTTTGTTGCTTCAAATATGTAAAAATGTATGAACGTAATATATGGAAAATATTATGTTATGCACTAAAGAGGCTTCATGAGATAAGATGATGATCAAAACAGTTTTTTTATGCTAAGTATTAGTAAATAGCTATAATATAAACAATCAACCGTATTTTCTTAATAATAATCAATCTATTTAAAAAAAACTTCTCTTTTCCAGTTGAATCGTCTTATGTCAGAAATCTACGAAACAGTAAAGGCTGCGTGCAATATGGACGAGAATAAACCGGGAAGCTTTCCCACAGATCTCTCTGATGCTGCTAGTGAAGGTTAGTAGACCACAGTAGACCGTAGTAGACTGTAGAGATGGTATTTCGCCGTAAAACAAATACGAAGTGTAACTACATATATTATTTATAAAAAAATAATAAAACCAATAATTTTGATGTTAATTATTAATAATGTTCGCAAATTTCCGAACAAAAAAATCATTATCTTGTTTTGTTAATAAAAATCATATTATGCATAATAAAAAAAACCAAATATTCTTATCTATATTCAAACTATTAACAAATAATAATCGACCAGTCCACGTGTTAGTTAAACAAATGGAAAGGCAATTTAAAAAAAAAATAATATTAATGTTTTTATATATATATATATTTTTTTTTGTAAGAAAGTGTGTTTGTTTGTTCATATTACTATTATTTCGAGGTAATTAATACTTTGTGCACCTTTCTTCTGTTTTACTACCGTGAGTTAAATCAAAGGCAATCGTTTGCACTTCTGCTATATAATAAAATATTTAATCTATATCATATATTTAAGAAATAAAGTAGTATTTAATTTAAAAAAAAAAACAAAATTAAAATAACTAAACCGTATTTTTTTCAGAATCAGTAACACTCACAAGAAGTTTGACAGAGAAACGTAAGAACTACGTGCGACGTGTGTCTTCCAGGGTAGCGTATTTGGACCAAAATGTTAAATCTAGAAGATTCCGACACCAAACATCTATATGTTCGTACAAATCGGAAATAATAGACAATCCATATTCAACGTTTCGCTCTTGGAAAAGTTTCAGGACATCCCAAAGTAACTTGACCAAAGACAAAATGGACAGACACGACTCGACAGATTCGAAAGTCAATCTGACAGATTCATCAGGAAATATATTGTCTATGAACGCTAGTGATGAGTCCATCGATAATTTGAGTATCGATGAAAAGGCTGGGTGTGTGGATATCGATTTGCCTTTTGAGCCTAGAGAGAAAGGGCTGTTTAATGTTTGTCTGCTGGTTGGACTGAATTATATGACAGGGGAGGCTTATGTCAAAAGCGTTTTTCCCAGTCAGGTGAGGACTTTTTTTTATATATGTAATTCTTTTCCATAGCATTGGTAGAATGGTTAAATTTAAATTGTTTTGAGAAACATGCTTATTTTGAGAGATTCAGTAAGGAGTTATGGTCGCAAATATTATAAATTATTTACCGTTTGTTTCCAAACTAAATAAATATATATAAATTATTAAGTGGAAGAAATCTTTTTTATTCTCATATTTTTTCTTCTTCCAGGTCCAAGTACCACCGCACATAGAGAACTTAATATTCCCAGAGACGATCAGTTCCAAAAATGTTGAAGAATGGGCGACGGAGAAGACGGCACAGTGCTACTCTCTAGTCCTCACTGATGAAAGAGGAGAGAGATCTTATGGGTGAGTTGAGAAAGAGAAGGAAAGGATATCTAGTGTATATGTTGGGACATTAATACACAGCACCATCTTTTTTTTTTAACGTTGGGACATTTGTTGCATTTACGCACGAGGTGTGGGACTCACCGACAAAGCCAGTACTACCCACTAAAACCCAACAAAGCCTTCCCCCGTCTTAATGGGGCGTCGCAGGATCGCTTACGCATTCAACTACGACGCCCCGACGGCAGGTCTGCCGAAGCAGACCACCATAACCACGGGGTTGCTCCAAGGTCCACTCTGCTATCAGAGAAGTACCAGGAGCAACCCGTATGGTACACCGCCCTCTGCAGAGGGCCGCCTCCCACCGCCCACCGAAGTGGGCCACCTCCCTGTGCGTTTCTTAGCTTCGCGCCCGGTTGAGTTGCCGGGCACTACTGAGCCCTCCCACCACGACAAGGTGAACGCACGTTGGGGGGGACACAGCATCATCTAGTTCCATGGTAAGCTACTAGGCTGGTGTTATGGATACCAGATAGTTGATACACTACACATATATAACTTTAAATACATACATATTATAAATATAAACACCCATGACTGGAGTACAAACATTCGTGCTCATCACACAAATAGAAACTTCCCAATACAAACTGTCATCCCCATTTTTACCCCCTTAAGGAATGATTTCCGGAATAAAAAGCATCCTATGTCCTTCCCCGGTTCACAAACTATCTTCTCACCAAATTTCATCTAAATCGGTTCATTAGATCCAGAGATTACCCTCTACTACATCACAAACTCACAATCTCACCATCTCACAAACTTTACCTATTTATAATAATAGTATAGATAATATATGAATATGCATTTAGTAAAAAGCTGTTATTTTGATATAACAAACAGACGCTTCAATTTTATTTGTATTAGATAAAATTATTTATTTAACTTTCGTTTCAGGTACTGCCGTCGTGTGTTGCCGGAAGGTGCAACAACATGTCTACCACTCTGCTACTGCTTGATAGGGAAATACAGGGCGCCTGGTTTCTATTACAAGGTATTTAAAAAAATATATATATTTTCCCTCTCTTTCTCTCTTTGTTTACTAAATATTACTATATACAATATTATATAAATGATTGTTTAACATTTTATATAAATCATTTATTTTTTTTATTTTTAAGGGTTTATTGAACAGATAAACATATATTTGTTATTTATATAAAGGAGAGGGTTCTTTTTTTTAGAGATTTTGTTTTGATCATTCTATATTATTTTTTAAGTTGTTTAATTTATCCACAGAATTAAAAAAAAAACAATTCTTTCAGATTTTACAAGAAATAGAAACACACCACGGCGATTCAGAAGTAGAGATCGATAAAATTCTACAACAACTATTCGAAACCGACTTTCCATATCCCGGAGAGCAGATTTCCATTAAATATACAAATAACAAAGACATTTCAAGAAATTCTATAAGTTTAGGAGATATACACAAATGTAAAACCATGCCGGATCCGAGAAGGAATGAGAGTACAATGAATGTTAGCGTGCGGAAAGAGAGTTTGGATAAAGAGAGAACGGAGAAAGCAGAGAGTTTGGTATTAGCTGATGATGTCCACGAATTGCCAGAATATTACGATTTGGAAAATAACAATCAGCCGAAACGTGTTGTTGTTAATATGGAGAGGCATAGGTGAGTTTTTTAATGGAGATTTAAAATACTATAGTAAAATATCTAATCATGATACCGACTGTAAAAGTTTGTTTGTGTGTATGTTTGTCACTCATTCACACTAAACAGCTGGACGGATAACCCGAGTTAGAAC
Organism: Brenthis daphne; assembly: GCA_947093115.1. NCBI lineage: Eukaryota > Metazoa > Arthropoda > Insecta > Lepidoptera > Nymphalidae > Brenthis > Brenthis daphne. The sequence continues at coordinate 857,462 of OX352478.1, read as the reverse complement.
TGTCCAATATCTGTATGGGATGAGGAATTTGTACTAGAATAGTAAATAGTACCTCATTTTTTCGAAAAAGTTATAAAAAATGCATTATTTTTTTCAAAAAAGATACCCATATAAATAAACTTAAAACGCAAAACCTTATCTAATTACAAAGTTTAATCCAAATCGGTACAGCCATTTCTCTACGTACAAAAACTCCACATACACAAGTAACGTCTCAAAAGTGTCCTCAAAAAGATGTGCATAATTCGACATTGTATTGCGCTTTTTTTTTTCAAATCTCTTATTCATTGCTCTTCTCTCTTGTTTCGTTTAAAAAATACTTTATGTGGTGTGCGTAAGTTCGAATTTGTGTTTAGACAATTAGAATTTTCGATTTTTGAATTTTATCTTTGCTTTGACTTAACGTCACATGTCGATGTGACTTTCTGTATAAATATTTGTTAGGAAATGTATATATCTATGTTTATATAGTAACAGTCTAACAATTTCTTTCAGAACCCATATAATAAAGAGGCCCATCGACCCTCGAGCTGATGAAGACAACATGTCAGTGTTGCTGGACACGTTCGGTGCCAGTCTAGTCCTGAAGGTCTTCGGCTCTCTACTCCTGGAGAGGAAGGTCATCATCATGGGAGAGGAACTGAGGTTAGTCTTATTTTTAATGGTGATTCTAACATTAGTACATATTATCAACAATATAAGCCGGTTTTCTTTATAATTTCTTTGGCGGGTAACCCTAATTCTTTAAATATATATTAAATAAAGTTTGTGACGTTGGAGGAGTAATGTCTGGATCTACTGAACCGATTTAGATGAAATTTGATAAGAAGATTGTTTAAGACCCTGGGGAGGACATAGGATTTTTATCCCGGAAATCATCCCTTAAAGGGGTGAAAATGTGGATGAAACTTTGTATTGGAAAGCAAGGTATAAGTTTCTTATTTATATATCATTACTTATGGATATTTTGCAAAAATATTTATCTACCGGTATGATGATATTTGTGAATTAAGTCAAAAAAATCGACACTCATAAGTAAATTACACACTTAAAAGTTAATAAAAAAAAAATATAACTATCTTTTTGAATTTATTCGCGGTTTTATTATGTACTTTGGTTTCCGCCGTCTCCAATGCCTTACAAAATATGGTCACGGGAGACACTGATTTCGTTATTTTAATATCGTTTTTATACAGCATAGTACATAAAAACTACTGATTGGCTTTTAATGAAACTTTACAAATAATATAGTTCATACATCAGAATAGCATATAGGCTATCTTTTATCCCAGAAAAATCCTATCCCGTGGGATAGATTTGTTTTGTATGTCTAGAAGCTAACCAACAATAAATAAATAATTTAAACGTATTCCAGCGTCCTCTCTTCGTGTATGGAGGCGCTGCAGAGCGCGCTGTACCCGCTGGTGTGGCAGCAGCCGCTCATCTCCGCCATCCCGGCGCAGATCCAGCGCGACGTGCTCGCCGCGCCGCTGCCCATCCTCGCCGCCATGCTGTGCGACCACGCGCCCAACCAGTTCGAGGAGGTTTGCTTTTTTGTTATGTTTCGTGGGTGGGAAGGTTGAGCGCCCCTGTCTATGTATACTGGCAACCATTATGATGCTCCGGCGTAGTTTGAGGAGGTTTGGTTTTTTGTTGTTTTGTGGATGGAAAGGTTGAGCGTCTGTGTTTATACTGGTGTTAGTGTTGTGTGATTATGCATAGGTGCAGTTTGAGGTTTGTTTTTTAAATTTAACGATATATGTACTAACTTTCGAGATGTCTTAGACCTTAGTCTCTCCTTAGTCGAGAATAAAATATAAAATAAACACGAAAAAATAGTTTTTCTTTTGAAATCTCAAATATTTGTGTAAATATGTCCTTTAAGTCTCGTCTTGGCCCGTAATGTATTTACTAAATTTTTTTTTAAAGAAACCTATTTTTTCGAATTTTTCGCGGATTTATTTTGTTCTTGTTCCCGATGTCGAATGCTTTACAGTTTACGGCAATCATGGTGTCCGAGAGACTCCGAAAAAATTCATCAACGTTTTAATTGATATGTCAAATATTCGCGTAATTTAAAGTTTTTTTTTTTTTCAGGGCATGCTAATAGATTTGTCCAACCCGTCAAAAGTACTCTTCTATCAAGGCGATGAATCGACCATCCTCCCAACTTCTAGCTATAAAACACTAAAAACCTCACTACAAATGGAATATTCGAAGCACAAAGACAAACAAGACGATACGAAAACAAGAAATCTAATGATTTCCGAAGCGTTTTTGCGATTTTTTGTCGATATTTTGGGTGATTTTTGGAAGTTTTTCTCCGAGGGTGAAGTTAAGGAAGGTGATTTGGGGAAAAATGGCGTAGTTTTTGATGTGAGTATTTTTATTTATAATATATAAATGTATATATAATTGTAGTATTTTTATTTATAATATTAATTAATATATAATGGTTGATTAAAGAAAGTATGTAAATATATTATGTATAATATATTTTTAACGTATTCAATAACAAGTTTGTTCATTATTATTATTTTTTAATTTGTACATTAATTAGTAATATTTAATAGAAGCTATTGAACAATTTTTGAAGTTATACTTCTTTTGGCTCGTTTGGGAAAAATTATGACAGTAAAATTTTTACGATGCGCGCGCACACCGACAGCCAAAAAGTGACATGATGAAGTTACCTGCATTCCTTTTACAAACAGAGAATTGTGACATACGGGATGAAATCTTTAGCTATTTTTGTTCTGTTACGCCAAAGAAGTATAACTTCTTACGTGCGTACATAAGAACACACACACGTTTTTTGTCTGTCTCTTCAGTCTATTCGTTTTTACAAATCGTCGTCTCAGTGCTTATTTGTCCAAATGACCAATTCACCGAAAGAGTTTTTCATACAGAATTATTGACTTGTAAATGTTAATTCTATTCGTATAATGTGTGTATTTATACACACATTACTTTGAAAACTCCGAAACAATATATATTATCTATATACTATGTATATAAATCTAAGAAATTAAGCTCTGTTTCTAAAATAAAATAAAAAGCCTCTATTGTAAAGTACATCAAGTATTGGTCGTTTGAACAAATAAGAACTAAGGCTACAAAATGTCAAAATTAAAATAATTTATATAATAATATTAATAATAATTTTCCTCTTTACAGAAAGAAGCATTCAAAAAGAACGCCTCGTCGAAACAAATACAATATTTTCTCGAATGGTTCACAGAAACCGCCATGTTTAATCATTTCATACAAAACATGGCCCTTTCGTTCCCCGATTTCCCCTTCACATCGGATCATGTAAATACCAATTTAGTCGACACACCTCTACCTAATTTCTACGAATTATTCCATGACAGAGTAAAAAGTAGAAAAAATACAGAAAATAAATACGATTCAAAGTTAAACTATAAAAATGCGGTGAATAAAAAAGTTAAATTGCTTAAAACTAAATTAAGAGAGCTAGTTGCGTAGATAATTTTGAACTGATTTTTTTTTTAAATATGGCGTCGCCTTAGTGCTTATTTGTGCAAACGACCAATACTTGTACTTTACAGCAGAGTTTTTTTTTCCCTCTATTTTAAAAATAAAGTTTTATTCCTAAGATTTTATACATGTATAGATAAAATAGGTCTTTTTGGTTTTATTAAAGTAAAATTTATCTTTAATACCAATAGAATTTACATTTAAAAGTCAATAATTCTGTAATAAAAACTTTCAGTGAATTGGTCGTTTGTACAAATAAGCACTGAGAAGACGAAGTGTAGTCAAAAAATGGTGATTTTTTTGTTCTTATAATACATTGCGCAAATATAACCGTTGAAAATATTTAAATTTTCAGCATTTTTTAATTTTTTTTTTAAATTATCGATACAATAATTATATATTTTTTGTATGAATTATCATACTAATAGTGCAAGTAACGTTTTTATTCAAATTTTAGTGGATTTTTTTTCTAAAATATTTTTATTATTCAGTGTAATAAAGACGAAATAAATAGATAGTTATATAAAGCAATATTAAAATCGCGTTAATTTTCGTGGTGCATACTGTGTATCCTTTTAGATTACAAGGCATAATGTCTACAAGCGATGTCGCTAATAGAAAACTAATGATTCTAATTTAAACGCTTTAAACCAATCCATCCCATTAATATTATAAATGCGACATGATGAAGTTAGCTGCATTCCTTTTACAAACAGAGAGTTGTGACATACGGGATGAAATCTTTAGCTATTTTTGTTCTGTTAAGAAGTATAACTTCTTACGTGCGTACATAAGTACACACACACACACACACACACACACGTTTTTTTTATTTAATTTTTTCGCTAGTTAGACATATCAGTCAGTATGGCAAGTCGGGAGCGCTTCTGACTTTACTATCTAGACGCCTTCATTAGACAACTGTATGGATAAAACTATGCTAATTAGTTTCTATTTACAGTCGCGGTTTTTTTTGTTTTTTTTTTATTAAAAAAAAAGCGAAGATAGCGAATATTCGCTATATATATAGAACGTTATCATGTCTGAGCTATCTATTATATAGACAAAAAATCGCCATCTTAATTAAACTTTTGCGTATTATAGTTTATTTAAAAAATACGTGCCTTAAATAGTGTAGTGATTAGGAATAGATTTATTTCAAATATAAAAGAAATGTGCTATTTTTTTGTATGATATCTAGCAATTTGTAGCGGTTTTTAACGAATTTGTGGGTTGATTTTTCATACAATTTTGATGAATAATATATATTTCATAAAACTATTATTAAAATGGGTTCAGTATTTTCAAGCTTATTTGTGACAAATAAACAAACAAACAAAAAAACAAATTTTCCCTCTTTGTAATTTTAAAATCAAATATTGTATGGAAAAATAATTTGTCAAGTTAACGCTTTAATCGTATTCACACTCATCTTGTGATAGAAAGAGAGAGATACATATCTCCGCTCTCTTCTCTCTATTATCTAATAGGATTAGAATAATCACACGTTTAATGTTCGTGGGATTGACAAATTATATTGTTAGACCATTTTTGATAAAACGTATTTGTTATAAACTTAAATTTTATATAAATACAAGGTTTTCTCCACGGTTTTCACCCGCAATGTTTATGTACTTAAAACTTACAGTCGCTTCACTCGGCCTCGTCTCTATATATACGTTTTAAACAATTAAATAATTTGATGGGTTTTATTTTTTTTAGCGGGACTCTAACTCTTTTTCTATAATAAAAGTAGCCCAAGTTACTACTTATAACATCAGCTATCTGCCAGTTAATGTCGTGTCAAAATCGGTCCAGCCGTTTTGGAGGTTAGCCGGAACAAACAGGCAGACAAAAAAATGTTTTTAAATAAAACTATCTTTTCGGATTTCTTCATGGTTTTTTCTCCGTTTTCTCCGCAAGAGCAGTGTGAACATAGTGAGGTATTAAATAATATTCATAAAAAAATAAATATGTATTATAAAAAACATTCCCTTAGATTAGTTTGGTTTTGAAAATAACAAAAAATATAACTTTCATCAAAAAAATAAATTCATTAAAAAAATGAGGCTTGATTTTTTAAAATCATCTAATTTTTTCTTTTTTTTTGTCAATTTTGTCAACATATCAGTTTATTTTGCAATAGATTTTAGTTTTTAATGAAAAAATCTGTGCTTTTTAGATCTGTTTTTATAGTTTTTTTTAATTAATTTCATCCGGATGAATAAGTGTTATGTATTTAATTTCCATATTTTAGATATAAGTTTTAACAGAATTAGATTTTTTATATGGAATATTTATTATTAGTTTTATTTTTTTATATATATTATGTATGTGAATGGAAGATTCTTACATTTATCTTGTGTCGGTCTGTTTGTATTTTTTTATTTTGATTTTTTTTTAATAATTTCGTCCGGATGAATTTGCAGCTGGAAGTTTATTCATAAGAATATTTTAAGCTTTATTGTGTTATCATAATTTTTGTACATATATTTTTAATTAAAAATACATACATGATGTTATTTTTTTATTTATTTTGTTTCCTTTACAAACCTTTTATCAAAAAGACTAACTAAAACACTAAGTTCTTCATATAATCTATACTAATATTATAAAGAGGAAGAATTGATTTTTTGTTTGTTAGTTTGTTTGTACCGAGTAGGCTTCGCAACTACTGGACCGATTTAGATGAAATTTTGTAAGAAGATAGTTTACGACCCTGAGAAGGATATAGGATAGTTTTTATCCCGGGAAATCATCTCTTAAAGGGGTGAAAATGGGGATGAAAGCTTGTATTGGGAAGCAACTTAGGGACGAACCCGAGCGATGCGACGGTGAGTCGCTAGTATATCATAAAATCGAAATTAAGCATTATGTGCAATAATAAGATTTAATATAATTTGAATGGCAACCCTATTAGTATATGTTCAGCAACATATTTTATTTGATAAAATATAATTTTCATCCGGTAAGAAGGTCGAGCTATCTTAAACCATCAATAAAATATGTCATAAAACACAGCGCCATCTATGATAACGTAGCAAAAACTGATTTCACAATATATTTTTTACAAGTTAACTTGCAATGTATGTATGTTTGTCCGAGTGGAACCTTGTAACTCAATTTTGAAGCATATCATTAACCGTTTGAGCTAAAATTTTGTATACTTGTATAGATAAACGAGAATATAACATTTAAAATAGGTAAATATCGCGACAAGCTTTTATATCATATAAAATGTGTAATGTAATAAATTGTTGGGTTTGATTTTAGAAGTTTATTTTTTTCTTTTTAAAGCATTTAAATAAAAGATTGTATTTAAAAAAAATACTATTAATTCAATTTAATATACTCGTTTGTCCCTTTTAATATAAAAAATATATAGGAAAATCGATAAATGGTTTACGAAAATCGATTTATTATTTGCGAAGATATCGCGTAAAGTACACAAACCTGACCAGCGAAGTAATGATTTATATAAACGGAGTCCGCCAAAAATCTTGATTTTGCCATACAGATAGTTTACTTTCTTTAAAGTATAAGGAACATTTTATATATGTATAAGTTAATTTAATATAAATTTTTTGATAATAAAATATGAACAACAAAAATAATACTATATTTTTGTATTTTTAAGCATTAGTTCGCTTCCCATCGAAAGAGATATCACAATATGAGCTTACTTAATATTTTTATTATAATAAAATCCCTTAGCTAATTTTATTTCTGTATTCAGCCCTTTTTAACGTCCCACTGCTGGGCGTGGACCTCCCTTCAATACGAGGAGGATCAGGCCATAGTCCACCACGCTGGCCAAGTGCGAGACTGAGCATGTCTTTTGAAAACTTGCTAGGTTCTCTCAGACATGCAGGTTTCCTCACGATGTTTCCTTCTCCATTAAGACAAGTGGTAATCATGTTGGAAATGATTCGCACATGAAAATATCAAAGGTGCGAGACCCGGTATTTGAACTCGCTTCACTCGGTTTCCCAAGCGAGCGCGTTACTGGGCTACAACTATCTTTTTTTATTTATTAATATTTATTAACTTACCACAGTAACATATTCTATTATTATATATATATGTCGGAGACGGTCATCAATACGGTCGCTAAACGAAGCGCGGCACGACGCCTGAGTGATGGCAGCACCTTCGGTATTATCGCCAACTAAGGGCCTAGCTAAGGGAGGGGTGCTAAGAGGGCTGGACACTTGCCTTCGAGCCGAGCCAAGCTTAGGACCGCTCCACTAGGAACTGTCTTGCGTTCCGTATTGTCTATACGTGGTAATAGTGAAGTGGTATATGGTTGTGTAGTGAAGTGCTGTTTAACTATGTACAAAGTGATTATTGTTAATTTGAAATACAACTGTGATTGCATCGACTTTCATTTGAGCCAACACTTCCCATATAACGCCCACTGTATAATTCATGATAAAATAATGGAAAATAATAGAGAAAATTAATGCTGCTTCGATATCAGAAGCGGGATCAGTGTTGGTTCAATTTCAAAAAGAACTAACTCTGAGTGAACAATGACGTGCAATGTTTGAACAACAAAATGTCATTATGTGATCTCTTATCGAAGCCTTGCAAATGCCTCAGATGAAGAAGAACGTCAAGTTATGCGAGTTTAACCCTGACATTATGGATACGGACGCAAGATCTTGATTTGCGACTGTAGATTTGTGTTTTGCCGAATACCCTCCATACGGCGGCTATCTTATTTTAACAGTCAGTAAGGAATTAAAAGGATAAGGGTCGACGTGGCTATCACAATTTGTATACCAGAGAATAAAATAGGAAGAGTTCAAAGTGATTTTCAAGGCGAGATTTATTTCCACCGAGACATTGGCTGGTATGCTAATTAATTTTAACAGTGACAAACCAAATGAAAAAAGAAACTCGTTACGTACGCAAATCGCCTGATGACGTCACTGACTAATCGTTGGAAAGACGCTGGCAAGAATCAGATAGCAATTGCGACTGTCCTTGCTCACTTATGTCAGTTTAATTCGAAATTACAACGATTGGCCTTTACTACGAAAATTGCTTCGCGAGATCGACTGCAGCAGGGATTGCACGCATTCTCACATTTGAAACGCAAAGCTAGTTTATGTGATGATTTTTCAAAAGTGCCTGATGCTAAACGAGCCAAGCTAATGTTAAAATGTTATAAGTGCAGAAAAGTGAGTCATAAGCGGTCAGAGTGTAGAAGATTTAAAGATTTTTTAAGATTTAAAGATTTTTATTGAACATAATAACATACATATTAAAAACATTTAGATCGTAAGTAGCTGCATTAGTATAAACTGTGTCGCAGCTATTTACGCCCACCTCGGGACAATAAGGAGAGTTATGTTCTAAGGTTAGTACAAATATATTATTAGGGTGTGTTAACAGAATTAGTTACTATTGTAATGATATTAATTTAGTTTAAGCTTATATTTATAAATTATACGAATTCTTAGGAGATGAAGGTAGAACAATCAGGTTGGTAAGTTTTATAGTAGCGTAAGTACTACACTGTATAATATATACCTGCTTTATGTACGTACAGAACTTATAAATAATAATTCACAAAATTATCTTATAAATATACAATTAACTATGTTCATTAGTTATCGTAAACAAGTGATTCAGTCTCTTTATAATTGAGATTTTGCAAAAACTTAGTTACTTTATTTTTACATTGCCAGTAAGACAGAGGATGGATGTTTATCAATGCATTCAATTTGTTATAGATTTTAGCCGAGAGATAGACATAATGATTTCTAACAAGAGCAATACGAGTAGGTTTCATATTGCAAATGCGGCCAGCCCGTCGCTTTATAGCATTTTTAACAAAAGGTAGCTCAAGGTGTTTGCGTAATACCGTTTTTAAGACAAACAATTGTCTAACCGTTAAGACTTTAGCTATTATATACAATTCAGAAGTAGCAAAACGGATTGGTTTGCAAAGTATAACTTTAAGAACGGCTCTTTGGGCTCTCTCCAAACGGAGGAATCTAGTTTTCCCTGTCCCACCCCAGGCTGATAAACAATAAGTCAGAACAGACTGTGCCAGCGAGAAATATACGATCTTCAGGGTTTGTTGATCAGCAATATTTCTAAGGGTCTTGAAAATATACATTAATTTTCTAATTCGACCGATAGCCGCCTCAACCTGGTCATTCCAAGTCATTAGAGAGTCAATAAGAACGCCAAGATATTTAACACAAGAAGACTGCGTTAGCTCAGTGCAGCGGCAAAAATCGTCATTTGGGTTACAATTGTGGGCGTGGATAGACAAAGTAGACGGGGGCAGAGACAAGGCTTTGGGAGCAAAGGCTATGAAAGTCGTTTTGCTAACATTAACTGTCAATAAGTTCTTAGCGAACCATTGCATCACTATCCTTAACGTAGTCTCAGCGAGGAGTCGAGCTTCCTCCCATGTTGGTGCCTCTATGAGAAGGGCAGTGTCATCAGCATAAGCGTAAACTTTAACATTATTGAGAGCTAGATTGCATAAATCATTAACATATATTAGGAATAATGTTGGTCCGAGGACACTACCCTGAGGCACGCCGAACGATAGAGTCACTTCATCACTGATATGATTGCCTATGCGAACTTGCTGTGTGCGATTACTGAGGTAACTTTTAAATATATCAAGTACGAGTCCTCTCACGCCAATACACTCTAGTTTCCCCACGAGAATTGGGACAGAAACAGTGTCAAAAGCTTTGGATAAGTCAAGGAAAATACCAATGGTTTTATGTTTACAGTTAAAATTGTCAATAATAGAATTTGTGAGAGCCAGTACAGCATCCTCTGTAGATTTCCCACTTCGAAAGCCAAATTGATTATCAGAAAGTATCGAATATGCATCAAGGTATTTTATCAAGCGAGAATTTAGAATTTTTTCAAAGATTTTAGAAAGTGTTGTTAAGACGGAAATAGGCCTGTAATTGTTGACACTGTCCCTGTCACCGCTTTTATAAATAGGATGTACAAGGGCTTTCTTGAATACCCGAGGGAATGTCCCCGACGACAAACAGAGATTATAAATGTGTGTCATTATTGGCACAAGAACGGAACGCGCGGCCTTAAGCAGTGACGCTGGTATGCCATCCCACCCCACGGCACAATTTCGTAGTCCCATAGTAATTCGTTCGACTTCCTCATTGTCAGTTTCAATTAACACCATAGAATTTACATGGTTACAATTTTGAGGTGTCGCAAAATGATTAGACTGTCCGGTAAACTGCGCGGCGAGGGTTTTCCCGATATTACTAAAATACTCATTGACCAAATTAACTGCCGCTTTCGGATTTTCGCTTAACGACAAGAGGCTATCTGCTTGGGAAGAATTTTGATCGAGGTTGGTTATATTTTTAATAAGCTTCCAAGTAGCCTTGGGATTATTTTTCGCTTTATGGAACTCTGACCGTTCATAAGCTCGTTTAATATTATTAAGTAAATTTATACAAAAATTTCTATAACGCGTGTATGTCAGTTTTGCCAAATGATTATTAGGATCTTTTTTACTTAATTTATATAGTCGATCACGATTTCTAACACAGCGTAACAGACCAGGTGTCATCCAAGGCTTGATAGTTCGCATTTTGCTGCTTATATGAACAGTCCTAGAATGAGTCTTAATAATGTCTATTAATGTACTGACAAACAAATATGCAGCTTTTTCGGCATCAGTAATAGACACAATAAATGAAAAATCCTTTTTTTCAATTTCTTTAACACAAGAAGTTTCGTCAAATATAATTTTGTTACGCGCTACTTTGGTTAGTTTCTTTTTTCGACTGCAGCAAAGTACAACTGGAAAATGGTCAGTAATAAGTGAATCTATGATTAATGTAACAGATGTTGTATTTGTTTTAAGAAGCACGTGATCCAAGCAACTACTTTTTCTTGTGGGAAACACGTGTGCAGGCAACATCGCATTTGCTGCCACCAAGGTGAGGTAGGGATCCGCATTAGGATCACTACTCCCGGGTACTATATTAATATTGATGTCTCCAACTAGGGCGACAGTTTTAAACGTATTTAGAGAAGTCAGCGTATCCTCAAGAGACTCAAGAAAACTACCAATATTCCTAGTTGAGGGTGAACGATAAACAGCTACTAAAGCAATTTCATTAGCAAACTTAAGCACAAGGCAATTGGCATCATTAAAGGTTCTCTTAACAACTGTACAAGCCAAGTCTGTTTTAACATAAGCCACTATGCCATCATTTTGGTTAGCGAAGTTTGATTTGAATGATGAATATCCCGGCAAGTTTGGTAAATACGGGCATTTGCTTAGCCAGCATTCACTCAGCACCAGAACATCAAACACAATATTTATCCTTTTTAAAAGTATCTGAAGCTGACTGAAATTACAGCCAATGCTTCTTATATTCAGATGCAAAACTGTAAGCGATTCATTAATATCAGGAAGAAGCCCTAAACTATTTTCTGGTGTACAGACATAAGATTTCGAAACGGCAATATTTTCTAAGTCATTAGTAATTTCTAGCGTATTGATCATGGTGAAACCAATGTTTTAACAAGTATCATATTGGAAGCGATAGGCGCCGAGGATAAAAAGACAAGCAACATGCGGAAATAGAAGGGCTGCGAATGCTCTCTTGTATATTTACCTTTGTTACAGGCTAGGTATTTTACACAATATATACAAAGATTAAGAGGAATGCATAATAAAATATTATAATTTATATGTAGAAAAAACGACGAACTGGCAACACAGAAACCATTCTTAAAAACAGTCGACAATGCTAAATGTGTTAGGTAGGGGTTAGTAGACATAAAATAGAGACAACTAAATAGCAGTACAATAAACCAATAAACAAACAGTACTAGACAGGATGTTAAGGAGACTAGTCATTTCACGTTATTAGAATTTTCTAAGTTCTTTAAATCTTGCTCGTTGTTGATGAGAATTAAGCCTGTTCCTTCTTGCTTACGTAGAAATATTTTGCCATTTGTCACCCAACAGTACTTGAAACCGTTTGACTTGGCGAAGTCCTTCGTGATATAATGTAGCCGTTTCATTTGAGGGGATAAATTTTCTGATATAAACACGGGGCTGCGTGCGCCAGTGATACCCAGAGTCTCCGTGTTTAGTTTACAAGTACTGTTTGCTTTATTATAATCCCTATATTTTCGTAACAGAAGTTCCTTTGTGAGTACACTGTTGAATTCTATAATAATGGTTTTGTTAGTGGGATCTCTAGTGTTAATACGAAAAATATCCCTAACATACTGGGGGTCTATTGATGTGTTTAAGGCGTTTGCTAAGCGTTCCAGTTGGCTAAGGAGGGATAGCTTAGTTTCGCCTTTACTATGTGGTATATTTCTAATTTCTACACAAGTAGACCTTCTGTGGCGTTCGAGGTTTTCTAGTTTCTGTTAGAAGAAGCAAGGTAAATGACAGTGTGGAACGACCTTCGATGACAGCAACGGCATTGCAGCCTGCAGTGAAGTCTCTGATGTGCTTCAAATGTGGCAAGCCTGGTCACATCACGCTCCGGTGCATAAGTAGTGCCAGTCAAGTGGACGGCAGCAATATGGGTGCAACACGAACGGAACGACGCGTGGATGTATGTGTTGTACAACCATCTTCGAATGCTCAATGGCATAGAGGTATCTGTATTGCTTTTGTTATAATCATGGTGCTGAATATTCGTTAGTAAGATAACATTTAGCAGTCAAAGTGTGTGGTTAATGATTTTGTCCTTGCAATTTCTAGTATTGATCAAAACAGAATATTCCGCATAGAGTAAAATTTGTTTTGTAACGATTAACGGTCATTCTCTTGAAATCTTTTGAAATATTATGTTTTGCCTAGTTATTAGTTACAAAATGGTATCATGATAGAACATGAGATATTGAAAGGTTTTCTATTAACATGACGGCTATAAATTCTTTACACAAAAATTCTAGTAGGTCATGTACCAATAGAGGTTGATGTAAATAATGATCATCATGCCAAGCAAATGTTTTAATGAAGTCGATGGAAACCGATGTAAGCATTCTGACGGCCGTAGTAGTGTCGACCGTACTAGTAACTATTACGTAGTCATAGCCTGGTAAAAGTCGGTCTTTTGAGGAAGCTCAAACTTTATAGACCGTGGGTGTGTGATGTGCGTTTAGTTCTGGCGGAGGTCGGGGTCTGTTATGACCATAGTGTGTAGTCATCGAGAGGATGATACACACGGTGATCCCGTAGTGGATGCACCTGGATTGTGGAGCAATTGTGATTGCAGGTTGGCTTGTAAAGCCGTGGCCTAAGAGTGGTTTACAGAGGTGCTAGTAAATTTGAAAATTAGTTTTGATTGCTAAAGTGTTGAATGATGTTGGTACATGGCTCTGGATGACTGACGTTATTAGTTAGGTTAGAGAAAAATAGTGACTTGGAGTTAAAAAAAAAATAACAAAGGTGTTAGCGTTAAAGCTTTTCGTTAGAATAAAGATGATTCAGATTCAAAGTTAAGTTTTATCTGGTCAGGATTGACCGAGTCGAGCAAGTATTTTCGTTGATTATTTGGTTGCAGGCTAACACACGGCTAACACACGAGGGCGTGTGCACGCAGGATGGCCGTGTCGGAGACGGTCATCAATACGGTCGCTAAACGAAGCGCGGCACGACGCCTGAGTGATGGCAGCACCTTCGGTATTATCGCCAACACTCGGCGAGCTTCGTGCTACGACGGAGCCTAGCTAAGGGAGGGGTGCTAAGAGGGCTGGACACTTGCCTTCGAGCCGAGCCAAGCTTAGGACCGCTCCACTAGGAACTGTCTTGCGTTCCGTATTGTCTATACGTGGTAATAGTGAAGTGGTATATGGTTGTGTAGTGAAGTGCTGTTTAACTATGTACAAAGTGATTATTGTTAATTTGAAATACAACTGTGATTGCATCGACTTTCATTTGAGCCAACACTTCCCATATAACGCCCACTGTATAATTCATGATAAAATAATGGAAAATAATAGAGAAAATTAATGCTGCTTCGATATATACTATTTTAAAACATTATTATTTGGCTTCATGTTTAGTTCTATAGACAGTCTACTATCCTCGGCATAAAAAAAACAGCTAAACCGAATCCCTCCTCCTTGAAATCGGTCAATAACCTACGAGCAAGTAAAGACAGGAAAAAATGATTAGTAGAATAAATAAGCATTTATAATACTCTTACAAATTCATTTTTGAGCAGTAAAATATTACAACAGATTAAAAACGCAACATATATAATAAATAATAAGTAATACATTTATTATGGAAATGGATCATTTGAATTCTAAATGATAGCAATAAATTATTCAAATAGCAACCGTTTGACTAATCTGTTTAACGGCGCATGTGACTCAGTTTGTAATGACCCTATTGCTGTGCCAGCGGTCGCGGGTTCGAGTCCCGCTGGTGTTTATATTTATAATATGTATGTATTTAAAGCTATATAATATGTGTAGTGTATCAACTATCTGGTATCCATAACACAGGCCTACCCCCACCCCCAATTTTTTAATCGCGACTTTAGCATTTTTGTATGAACAATATCTAAATATGTAATTTAATATTTATAAATACATACAACATAAATCAAAAGAGTTTTTTTTGTAGATAGGACACGGGCGAAGCCGCGACTTCTGGTAGTATTAGTATAGATGTAAATCAATGAAAGCATTAGATGTTGAGATCTTCCACCCCCGCCAGCTTTCATCCAGCACTTTGATATTTTACACACTATATTGGCTTTATCCCGCAATTTTTAACCCCCCACGCAAAAAGAGGGGTGTTATAAGTTTGACGTCGATGTCTGTCTGTGTGTGTGTCTGACTGTTGCATCGTAGCTCTCAAACGGATGGACCGATTTCGAAGCCGTTTTTTTTTCATTTAAAAGCCGGTTTCCTTGCGGTGGTTCTTAGCTATGTTTGGTTAATATCGGTCCAGCAGTGTAAGAGTATCAGCTCTTTTCCAAAATGATGTAAGGTATTTTGGTGTATGATTACTCGATTAAGTGCTTCACACGTGCCAGTGTGATCGTTAAATGACAATTAATTTGCGTTGAGGGTTGTTTAAATTTTTAATTTTATATTTTACTTTCATATTTCGTTTGAAGAAACGGATAGACAAATTACTGCTTTAAAATATTATTACTAATATTAATAATATTACTGAGATGTTCTTCCAAACAACTTTTTACGCTTTAAATGTCAGGTAATTAACGTTTTTGTTATAAAGACTAAAACAAAAAGTAAGAGATATTGCATTGATATACAAAAACTCAAGATAGGTACACAATTAGCGTCTCAAAAGTGACCTCAAAAGAAGTGCACAATTCGAAATTATGCGCTTTTTTTTGACGACACGTTTGGCTCAGTTTGTAGTGACCCTACTTGCTGTGCCAGCGGTCGCGAGTTCGAGCCCGCTGGGGGCATTCCTTTGAGTGATGAGCAAGAATTTGTGTACTCTAGTCATGGGTGTTTATATTTATGATATGTATGTATATAAAGTTATATATGTGTAGTGTATCAACTGTCTGGTATCCATAACACAAGCCTCGTAGCTTACCATGGAACTGGATGGTGCTGTGTGTTAATGTCCCAACATATTTATTTATTTATTATTATTTGTTTTTTCAAATCTCTTTTGTTCATTGCTTTTCAGATGACAAAATTGAACGCAAGTTGTTTCGTTTGAAAAAGTACTTTATTTGCTGTGCGTAAGTTCGAATTTACGTTTAGACAATTAGGTTTTTCGAGTTTTTTATTTCATTCTTTGGTTCGACTTAACGTCACATATCGACGCCAATTTTTGAACAGATATTTGTTAGGAAAATGTATCTATGTTCTTATTACTATTCTTTATTGCACTTAAAAAAAATAATACAGTAATTTAAAAACAGTTTTTATTTACAAAGGTGGACTTATCTCTAGAACAGATCTCTTCCAGCCAACCTACATATGGTAGTGAGAAATAGTGTTACAAAGCGGACTAAATTCGTGCAGTCGTAGTTATATAAATAATATATAGATACTCAAAAATAAATAACTAATTAAATAATATATATAATAACATATGATATACACAACATACTATACCATACATACTTATGTACATATATACATACACACTACAGTTACATAAATACATATATATAATACAATACATAATAATAGTAATTAAGATAATTTTTGATTTAATTGAGTGAGAAGGTGCTGTTTTAATTTTTTTTTGAAAGTATCAATAGATGGACTAAGTTGGATTTCTTTAGGAAGTTTGTTCCAGAGCAATGCGCCATACACCGAAAAAGAATGCAGGAGGAACTTTGTGTTGCTCTTGGGTATATCGAGCGTCGCAGTGATGCAAGGCCGCCTGGAACGTGAAGGAGTAGTATTTGGAAACGAGAACGGAGGTATGAAAGAGAATTAGGGTCATTAAGAATATTGAAAAGGAACAAAAGGATGTACATATCACGGCGAAGGCGGATTGGCAGCCATTTAAGTTGAGCACGAAAGTTTGATATATGGTCATGCTTACGCAAGCCAAAATAAAGCGTATAGCGAGATTTTAGAGACGCTGTAATTTGTTGAGTTGCTCCTCAGTCACATCTAAATCACACACATCGGTGTAGTCAAGTATGGGGAGAAGGAGTGAGTGAGCTAGCATAATCTTGGTTGTATTCAGCCCTTTTTTAGCGTCCCACTGCTGGGGGTGGGCCTCCCTTCAGTACGAGGGGGATCAGGCCATAGTCCACCACGCTGGCCAAGTGCGGGTTAGCGGACTTCACATGGCTTTCGAAAACTTGCTAAGTTCTCCAAGACATGCAGGTTTTCTCACGATGTTTTCCTTCACCATTAAGACAAGTGGTAATCATGTAGGAAATGATTCGCACATCAAAATATCAGAGGTGCGAGACCCGGGATTTGAACTCGCTTCACTCGGTTTCCCAAGCGAGCGCGTTACCACTGGGCTACCACTGCCTACATCTTCATCTTGGTTGTAAAAGGGAGAAAAAATTGGAGACGTTTGAGAGAGTGGAAAGTGTGATGCATTCGTTTGCTGACCTCGTTGACATGAGCTACCCAGGTCATGTTACAACCCATTATTAGGCCCAAGTTTTTCACTATATTACAATAAGGGATCGGAATCTTATATATCAATGAGATATTATCTATACATATAATAAAATTGTAACCAAGCAGAATCTGTACATTAAATATTTTTTTGGAAAATCTTATTGAAATAGACGTTATTATAGATACAGAGGCCGAATCTATAGTTTTTAGAATTTTTGTCTGTCTGTCTGTCTGTTACCGCATCACAGAAAACCCACGGGAGGGATTTTGATGAAATTTGGTATGGTGATAGCTGGTTATCCGGGTCAACATATAGGATACTTTTTACCGCGGGAAAACATTTCTGAGAAAAAATACAAAAACTGCAATGTACGAGTATACTAATATGTAAAACCTAAGAATTTGGTTTTTGGTCATCTGAACGCGGGCGGAGCCGCGGGCAATGCTAATTCGAATGTAAAATTCGAAAAGAATAGTTTTATTTAAAACGAAGAATCTCAAACTTATACCTAATATTAGAATAGAAAGATTTATATTTGCTACAGTTTTTATTATGCAGCCATTCCATATTAGAAGGAGTTATGAAATATTTTATCAAGAATTTTTTGCGAAAGATATCTTAGGTGTAAAGGTGAACAGTCAATTTATGTCTAAATTTACTCTATACATATAATAAAATTGTAACCAAGCCGAATCTGTACATTAAATATTTTTTGGAAAATCTTATTGAAATAAACATTATTATCGATACAGAGGCTGAATCTATAGTTTTTTAGAATTTTATCTGTCTGTCTGTCCGTCTGTCTGTTACCACATCACGAGAAAACCACTGGACAGATTTTGATGAAATTTAGTATGGTGATAGCTGGTTATCCGGGTCAACATATATAGGACGACTACTTTTTACTGAGGGAAAATATCTCATCTGTGAGAAATCTGTACTAAAAGTCAAAACGTAAGTAGAGACATAGCCGAGCGGAGCGAGGGTGAGTCGCTAGTTGAACTATATATGCTGCCTTCTTTGTCATAGACGGAAGTGGGGTGCTTATGTAGTAAAAACCAATATTCGAACCGTGACCAATACCGAAAATTCAGATACCGATGATACCAAATTCAAAATTCCATTATAATATTTGTTTATTGCTAACACTAAAGCTTTTAAATATTTATCTACATATAACAAAATTTTAACCAAGCCTCGTAGCTTACCATGGAACTAGATGGTGATGAATATTTATATTTATATTATTTATTTAACGTTTTACAACAATCATTATCTCGGAACCTCGTGATCTAAAGTCGAAAAATTAGTTATATTTGATTTGCCATGAACGTATAAACGTAATAAAATATGACCCGCTTACACCTGGCTGCGAAGAGGTTGCGGCCAAATGCGCAACGGCAGCTATCATTTTTCAAGATCTCTACGTATAGTTCTGTGAAGTGGAGTATAATTCATTGTAATAACAAATGCATCGTTTTTGTTCCAAAAAGTCGACTATTATTTAGTTAATTAAACATACCAGCGGGCACATTTGAATAGGCAGGTCAAAACATATTGTCCCTTTTATTATTGTATATAAAAAATTGATTTTGATTAAATACGCTATGAACGTAGCAATCTTGCAGCGGGATCTTAGTCCATAAACTATTTTATTATTTTTACTAGCGATTCACCATCGCTCGGGTTCGTCCCTAGTTACGTTTTAACGTTTAGTATAAATTTCTCAGCGATGAGATATTTTCCCAAAGTATAAAGTATCCTACAAGTATATGTTGACCCGGATAGCTAGCTATCATTATACAAAATTTCATCAAAATCCCTCCAGTGGTTTTCGCATGATCCCAGACAGACAGACAGACAAAAATTCTAAAAACTATAGATTCGACCTCTGTATCGATAATAATGTTTATTTCAATAAGATTTTCCAAAAACAAAATTAAAATATATATTTAACTCAGAATTTTACTATATGTATAGATTTATTATTTAGCCGATATCGAAACAAAAATCAAGAAATTCTAATTTGGTGTTTTATTCATAAATATTTAATAGACCTATCTGCTACAATTACATACTTACTAATGTCTCTGACTGTTCTTTTCATTTGTAAACTTTTTAAACTTACATTATTTGTTTTGTGTTTGAACGAGAAAAATCTATACTAATATTATAAAGAGGTAAATTTTGTGAGTTCGTGACGTTGTAGGGGGTGATCTCTGGATCTACTGAACCGATTTAGATGAAATTTGGTAAGAAGATAGTTTGAGACCCTGGGAAGGACATAGGATAGTTTTTATCCCGGAAATCATACCTTAAGGGGTTGAAAATGGGGTTGAAAGTTTGTATAGGGAAACAACCTAGGGACGAACCCGAGCGAAGCGAGAGCAAGTCGCTAGTATTCAATAAAAAGAGTTTCACCTGTTATTGTTACTTCAAAAATATTACCGGTCTTCTGAATTTTGCTTTGTTGGTCTAGTGGCTAGCATGTACGGCTGCAGATTCGGAGGTCTCGGGTTCACGTCCTGGGTCAGGCTGAGTACAGTTTTTGCGTTTTTCTGTTACGAACTTTTCATATCAGCCTTGAGAAGTCAATAGTGGTACACCCCTGTGCCTCAGACGCCTCCACTTGGAAACTTGAAAAAATCTTGAGCTACCTTTAGATATTAAAATATCAACTTGAAAATTTCAGAATCCTAATCATTTTTATAGTACAAAATAGTGAAAAAACGAGAAAAAAAATTAAATAAAAAAAAACGATTATCCACGATTTTGGATTTTTTTTTAATTTTGAGCGACCTATTAAAAGTTGTTTTGAACTGCGCTTTGATGGGAGTTATTAAAACATGATATATTTAGCCCTTTTTAACGTCCCACTGCTGGGGGTCGGCCTCCCTTCAATACGGTCAGACCATAGTCCACCACGCTGGCCAAGTGCGGGTTGGCGGACACATGAAAAACTAACATATTTTCGTAAGAGACTCGGAAAAAAATATTTGTTTTTTTTTGGCCCCTTTAATGTATACATAGTTACGTACGTACATATAACATATAAATATATGAATGTGTAAGTATAGCCGTCAGTAAAAACAAGCTTAATTTACTCAGCCATAGTGTTTGTGTGTGCGTGTTTGTATGTTTGTCCCTCCTTCACGCTAAAACGGCTGGACCGATTCGGATGAAATTTAGTATATAGATATATCATAAACTACTTAGTTTTAGGTCTACGTAAAATAATAAATAATTCCAGATATTACGCCTTACGTACAAACAGACAAAACATTTTATAACAACGTTATATATAATTATGAAATGTCAATGAATAATTTAGATCGTGTGGCATCATTAAATTATATCTAATTTATTGTGTTGAAAGGTTTATTCAAAAGTTTGCACATTCAATATAAACTAGTTTCAAAACCGTCACGTTTTATCCTTACTGACATTACCAAGGCGAGTTTGTTTGTACGTACGTACGTATCTCTGGAACTAGCAGTCGTATTTTATAACTAGCATTGCCCGCGGCCCCGCCCGCGTTCAGATGACCATAAACCAAATTCTTAGGTTTTACATATTAGTATGCTCTTACAATGCAGTTTTTGTATTTTTTCTCAGAAATGAGATATTTTCCCGCGGTTAAAAGTATCCTATATATTAACCCGGATAACCAGCTATCACCATACCAAATTTCATCAAAATCTATCCAGTGGTTTTCTCGTAATGCGCTGTATTTGACGACACGTTTGGTACAATTTGTAGTGACTCTACTCGCTGTGCCAGCGGTCGCGGGTTCGAGTCCCGCTGGGGGCATTCATTTGTGTGATGAGCACGAATGTTTGTACTCCAGTCATGGGTGTTTATATTTATAATATGTATGTATTTAAGGTTATATATGTGTAGTGTATCAACTATCTGGTATCCATAACACACGCCTCGTAGCTTACCATGGAACTAGATGGTGTTGTGTGTTAATGTCCCAATATATTTATTTATTACTGTATATGCTTTAAAGTTCTAATATTGACTTATTTTCAACAGGGATGCGTTTTTACGTAAATTAAATAGTTAGAGATAGTGGTTTAGAGTGTGTATTTCCGTCTACAGGTTCTAAACCAACGTTATTAACACCTCCAGGTAAATTTCTAAGAAATTAATTAAATTTCTAAGAAATCTATTGTTAACTGACACGCCGGCGTGTCCGCGGTCGTGGAGGGATTAATATAGCTTTTAATTCTTTTCATATGATAAAGTAAATATATAGTTTTTATATAAAATACAGTAAGTTTATCGCAAATTTCACAATATGCCAAGGCCTTAAATTCGTCTCAATCAGCGTTTTTTTATAAAATAATCAATGAATACTAATAGTGTTGTAATTTTTTGTCTTTATTGATCAACTCTATATCAAAAATTATGTGTATGTATTTTTGTCTGAATGTTATTATATATCGATTATTTTTATTATATATAAGATATTTTTGACATAATATATTTTTTGACACTTATATTTTACTCATATAATAAAATTTTAAGATAAAAATTGAATTGAATATATAAATATATTGGGAAATTTACACACATCACCATATAGTTCCATGGTAAGCTACGAGGCTTGTGTTATGGATACCAGATAGTTGATACACTACACATATATAACTTTAAATACATACATATTATAAATATAAACACCCACGACTGGAGTACAAAAATTCGTGGTCATCACACAAATGAATGCCCCCAGCGGGACTCGAACCCGCGACCGCTGGCACAGCAACTAGGATCACTATAAACTGAGCCAAATATTATGTTGTAAAACTTTGACGTTCTAATATTTTCCTTAACGTCACATGTTAAAATTTATTAACTTATTTTATTTTTATATTATCTGTAATAATCGTTTAACCAATTAGTATTTGAAACCCCCAAAACCCAGGATTTCGGGTTTTCCGGAAAAAATTCAAAATTTTTCACGTAATTTTAAAGTAATAACTGTTTATATAATTCTAAATATTTAAATGGCTTTAATTACTTTTAATTGCAAAAATAAAAACCCGAATGTGTAAAAAGTGAACTAACAAGATGTGAACAAGTTGACGAAGGACGGTATTATGCAGTCTTAGACATACGTATACATAAAAATCAAAATTCAATTCAAAATTCAAAATCATCTCAATCATCAATCATAGAATAGCTGTGTGTGTTAGAAAATCGAAATAAATATATAACGTATCTTGGATTAAGATTAAAAAATAGGTAATTTAATCACGAGGCAAGTGAAGATTAAAAGCTAGTTAGATATTTAATCATTACGTTGGATATATTTAAATTTTTAGTTCCGGTATTCAAAATAACGCTACCGTGGAACAAAAACGGTAAAGAAAAAATCGTTTGTAGCAATTCTATACACTGGATTAACATTCACGTACTCATTTTAGAGTTAGATGATAAAATGCTCCAAGTTTTCTCAGTTTGTTAGATTTGCAATATATTCCAAATGATAATTCATTAAAGTTCAAAGTTATACTGAATTTAATATATTAAAAAGTGCTCGGATGGAATGTTTTTTTTTAATATATGAAAATCTTTTTAAATAGTTCAAGGAGATATCGGGAAACATACATAAAAACAAAAAACACATCTATAAATACATATTATAATAAAATTGTAACTGAGTCGAATCTGTACATTAAATATTTTTTGGAAAATCTTATTGAAATACCATCCTCTCTCTTCTCGGTTTCGTCCCTAATTACGTTTTAACGTTTAGTATAGATTTCTCAGAGATGAGATATTTTCCCGCAGTAAAAAGTATAATATATGTAGTATGGATAACCAGCTATCATTCTAAAAACAATAGATTCGACCTCTGTATCGATAACAATGACTATTTCAATAAGATTTTCCAAAAAATATTTAACGTACAAATTCGACCCAGAGTTTTATTATATGTATAGATAATTGAGAGAGAAACCGGAAAACAATCTAGTACAATACAAGCAATGTAGCACACCTAATATTTATATATTTTTATACAGAACCCATTTTAATAAAATCAGTATAATCTTAACCCCTTTTTATTTAAAGGCGGATCTCGAGTACAAAAGATATGAATCATACAAGAACATTGAATGACCACGAATGTACGTACAATGATCATCTATTTTAGTGGCGTTCATAATTTTAAGGCTAAATCAGGGATGTGAAAAAATAATAGATTTTTATATTAATCGATTTTTTATAATCGATTTTAATAATCGATTGCTTAAATATTAACAATCGATTTTTAATAAATCGATTACATTACTTACTCTCTTTCTTTAAAGTAAAAAAAGATAAAATATGTGTTGTTAGATTAAACCAATGTAGCCAACCTAAAAATTTTATCGTTTTGATTTATTATATATACATTTCAACAAAATGTTAAATGGTAGTAAAAGTTAGTAGCAATAATTTTATTCAGTTTCCTCATTATTTAAGTTGAATAAAAAATGTTTTTTTTTTAGTTTTAAAACGAACTGATTGTTGTTTTAGTTA
Organism: Brenthis daphne; assembly: GCA_947093115.1. Taxonomy (NCBI): domain Eukaryota; kingdom Metazoa; phylum Arthropoda; class Insecta; order Lepidoptera; family Nymphalidae; genus Brenthis; species Brenthis daphne. The sequence continues at coordinate 833,344 of OX352478.1, read as the reverse complement.
ACGACTTGGTAATTTTATGCAAATACATTAAATATAATACAAAAAGATGCAACTTTTTGAATAGTTCGATAAAATCGATTATTTTTTAGTAACCGATTTTTTTTCCTCCAAGTCACATCCTTAGGCTAAATGTTTCTAGGATTGAGTCAACATTGATATTACTACGGTAATAACATGCGTTTTTTTTTTGGGTATTTTTAGTTAACGCAAAACGTTTAGTCACCATTATTAGTATGTATTTGGTAGCTGAGCGACTGAGCTTCGCTTGAAGTTTTTTCGGAAAAAATATAAAAATTCGCTATATTTAGAAATGAGACATATATAGATAAACTTAAAAAGCAAAACCTTATCTAAATACAAAATTTGATTCTAATCGTTAGAGCCGGTTTCGAGATACACGAAATAAATTTATATACATACTAGCGGTCCCGACAGACGTTGTTCTGTCTACACGTCTTTAATTTGAAAATTTCAAACTTTTTTTAATAATTTTTTGATGAAAATTATTGTTCAAATTGTGAATCTAAACCATTCCCAGATCCCCTTGAACACACACTAAAAATTTCATCAAAATCGGTCCAGTCGTTTGAGAGAAGTTCAGTGACATACACACTCACAGAAGAATTATATATATATAAAGATATACAAGAATTGCACATTTAATATTATAAGATAAGACGCATTACTATAGTAAATTTGACTTGTGTGTCTGTATGTTTTTTATACCTTCACGCTAAAAAAACAATTGAAGAGAGATTTGGATGAAAAGTACTAGATTAGATAGTCTTGTAATAACAAAAATGGTTGCTAGTAACAAAAATTGCCAATAGATGGCGCTACGTATATTTAATATTATTAAATAATAGCAGGAATATAATAATAATAATAATCTTGGATACGCCCGCGTTCAATCTACAAAAAACCTCTTTGGCTTTATGTTATACAGCGACTCACCGCTCGGGTACATCATTATGTATTTATAAATATTGTTGATACAAAAATACTAAAAACGCGATTAAAAAATGGGGGGTGGGTGTAGGAGGGTGAAAAATACTTTACGACCTATTCTTATTCCAACCATATACAAAAAAAACATCATTAAAATCAGTCGAGCCGTTTCGGAGGAGTGCGACCACACGAGATTTTTATATATTAGATAATATATGTGTATAGTATATCCCCGAGCGAAGCAGGGATAAGTGGCGAGTGTATGATATATGTATTGTATTGAGAGTGTGTTTGTTCAATTCAATTCTCTTGTTAATGTGTGTTAATGTGTGTTCTTACCAAATTTCATCTAAATCGGTTTAGTAGATCCAGAAGTTACCCCCTACAACGTCACAAACTCACAAACATTACCTCTTTATAATATTAGTATAGATGTGAACTTCCTTTTTAAAAGTTGGTCTAAATATATAAATTTACATCCTTGGCCTCATTATTTCTCTTGTATATCTTCCTATAAATATATTATACTAGCACTGCCCGCGGCTCCGCCCGCGTTCAGATGACCAAAAACCAAATTCTTAGATTTTACATATTAGTATACTCTTACACTGCAGTTTTGTATTTTTCTCAGAAATGAGATATTTTCCCGCGGTAAAAAGTATCCTATATGTTGACCCGGATAACCAGCTATCATCATATCAAATTTCATCAAAATCTGTCCAGTGGTTTTCTCGTGATGCGGTAACAGACAGACAGACAGACAAAAATTCTAAAAACTATAGATTCGGACTCTGTATCGATAATGATGTCTATTTCAATTAAATTTCCCAAAAAATATTTAATGTACAGATTCGACTTAGTTACAATTTTATTATATGTATTGATTATCTAAGCTCAAGTGACTAAGATGAAATATTCTAAAAGCTCTTGCTTGCGTCACTGACATTTTTCATTCAAAAGGGCGAAATTTAAATGTAATAACTATCTATTTTGTATGTCGGTATTTGTAGTGTCTACTTAAACTATAAAGCTAACATGACATGATATAGGATAGTTTTTATCCCGGAAATCATCCCTTTAAGGGCTGAAAAGATATATATATATATATATATATATATATATATATATATATATATATATATATATATATATAGATGTTGTTGTTATGATGTAAATAGTATATCCCCAAAAGGTTTTATGTAAATTAAAAATGACCCTGTAGAGGAGTAAGTGAGTGTATTTGTTATTTCTTCAATCTATAATGGCTCAACAGATTTTAGTAAAACTCTGAATGGAGACAACTTATATCTTGGATAAACACATAGTCATTCCTTTTTATATAAGTATTTAAATTGGGAAATGCATTTACACATAAATATAGGTAGCATATGTGGGAATTAAAGACTTGAAAAGCCAGTACTACCCACTAAAACTCGAAACCTTCCCCGTCTTAATGGGTCGCAAGATCGCTTACGCTCTCTGTGGCATACCTCGCGCTTTCCTGTATCCATCTTGGCTTCAGCCCGGCTGGATTGCCGGTACCTAAAGCCCCCCACCAATGCCGGATTCAACCTTAGCGCCGCCCCTGGTCAACATAATTTATTTTTGCATAAAATGAATAAAATTTCGATAAAGTACATTTTTTTCAATTTTTAATAAATGCAAAAATAGTTATTTTTTAAACTATTCATTTTTTGGAAAATAAAAAAACATTTTTGATAGCGCGAAGGTTTTTTTATCCTTCGAATTTTGCCCCTGAAAAATTGCCGCCATGGGCACTAGCCCCGAGTGCCCCTAGTGGTAAATCCAGCGCTGCCCCAGACCATGACAGGATGAACACACATTGGGGATTTTTTTTAAAAACAAAAATGCGAACAAATAACACGTAAATCTAAGCTATCAGTGGTTAGACATTTGCAAGGAAAGGTGACATCAGTTTTGATGTAAATCAATAAGTTAAATGTTCGCACTCGTGTAACACGTTTAATCTTTGTAATAACTAACGTTTTAAATGTGGGTGGTTTAAACTTGAAATGAGATCACTTTTAGTTTAGTACTAGCGACTTAGCCAGTGGTAGCCCAGTGGTAATGCGCTTGCTTGGGAAACCGAGTGAAGTGGGTTCAAATCCCGGGTCTCGCACCTCTGATATTTTCATGTGCGAAAACATCGTGAGGAAACCTGCATGTCTGAGAGAGCCTAGCTAGTTTTCAAAAGACATGTGAAGTCCGCCAACCCGCGCTTGGCCAGCGTGGTGGACTATGACCTGATCCCCCTCGTATCGTACGGTCCACGCCCAGCAGTGGGACGTTAAAAAGGGCTGAATACACTAGCGACTTAACCTCGCTTCGCTCGGGTGCGTCCCTAGGTACGTTTTAGTGTTTTTGAGCGAAACTCTAATTCTTTTTCTAAAATAAAAGTAGCCTATGTTACTCTTTATAACATCAAATATTTGCATGTGAAAGTCCCATAAAAATGAATCCAGCCGTTTCGGAGATTAGCACAGAAATAGTAACAAACAGACCGACAGACAAAAATTTTAAAAGTTGTGTTTTTCATATAATTATAAATTTCGTATGTAATTTCATGTGCATTTAGTAAAAAGCTGTTGTTTTGACATTACAAACAGACACTTAAATTTTATTTATCTGTATATATTTTTCATCTTTTTTAGCACTGGCAATTGCTCGCGTTTCTGCTCGCTTAGCTTATTTATCTAAATTTCTTAAGGAAAGAAGCGGGATGTAAGATAGTCTATAATATTCCTTGAAAATCCATCCTGATACTAAAAAAAGGTAAAGCTTGTAAGTTTGTAAATTTGTATGCCTATAAAAGGCATGTAGGGGCACACCTTTTGAAGTTATACTTCTTTTGGGACGTTTGGTTAAAAGTTATGAAAGTAAAATGTTTACGACGCGCGCGCACACAACGACAGTCAAAAAGCGACATGATGAAGTTAGCTGATAACTGTTCGTTGCCATGGTAACCGTTGTTATTGACAAATGATATTTAATATTATATTAAATTAAATGTTATTCTATAAACATATGATTGTAATATGCCTAATATGCCTTATTTAATTATTTTTTCCTTTTACAAACAGAGAGTTGTGACACACGGGATGATATCTTTAGCTATATTTGTTCTGTTACGTCAAAGAAGTATAACTTCTCACGTGCGTACATACATACACACACACACGTTTTTCATGAGAAATGCATTTCCGCATCCCACCTGTATACATACAGGTATACAAATATATAATGTAGATTTTTTATCTCAGCAATCATCCCTTAAGGGGGTGAAAATGGGGATGAAAATCAGTATTGAGAATCAACCTAGGGACGTACCCGAGCGGAGCGGGGGTGAGTCGTTAGTTATATTATAAATACCAAATTGAGCAACTCATAATATTTGATTAAATAAATATATTATTTCTAAAAAAACACATTTTCAACCGACTTCAAAAAGGAGGAGGTTCTCAATTCGACTGTATGTTTTTTTTTTTTTTTTTTTATGTTTGTTACCTCAGAACTCCGTCATTTATTAACCGATTTGGATAATTTTTGTTTTGTTTGAAAGGGTATACTTCCAGATTGGTCCACAAAAGCACACCGACTTCGAAAATATTTGATTAGGTATGTATAGTAAATGAAAACTACCAATCAGTTATTTTTTACTTTTTAGTGCCTTTGTTTGAAGTCGGTTTTTATTTTTTTGTTAAAAAGTTTTTATATGTCTTGAAAATATTTTGTACAGCACAGTTTTTATTGTAAACTCATCACAAACAAGACCGCGGGCGAAAACTAGTTCAGTGAAAAATAATATAAATATTTGCATTCAATGAGAATCAAAGCCAAGGTTACCTCAGTGTGTAAGACATCGCTTCTCCATACATCGTTTATTTCAACATCCTTCTAATTATATATCAATCAATTGTTATTGAAAAAGTGATTGATTTTAAACAGGATATGCAAGCTTGATAAATATATATATATATAAAAAATATACTTGTGTATATCTGTTTGTACAATATATGTACATGTTTTATAATAGCTAAACCAAAACTAGTACTGTACTTCCCGTGGATCTAGAATCATAAAATTTGGCAAGAAGCAATATAAAATCTTATACCATAAGTAAAGAGAAAATTCACAAACCAATAGTTACATCCCAAAAAAAAATTGCGATTCTAAACTTATTCTTGCTACAGAACCATCGATTCTAGTCAATTTCGCACTTCTCTGAATTAAAAAAAAATAAACACTCATCTCTTTGATTTCTTTTTCCTAGCTATAGTTCGGGCGAAAATATCGATTATATCTTCCTCATCGCTCTCACACACATTTCTTACACTGATTGGGTTTCAATAGCTCATACAAGCTTCTTGGCCCTAACTATATTCTTGGGCTTCTTGGCATCTTCAGGTTGAAAAGTGCTTTCTGGGAAACAATTTGCAGTCGACAGTTAAAATAATGCCTAAATCTAAATTCTATATCAAAAACGTCATAAGAGGTAACAAAAAAAACATACATACAATATTAACAAGAACAAATCCACGAGCTATAACAATTGTAATGTAATTACAATATCTTTTACAATTGTTCCATTAATTTTCAATTGATTACATCGTCCTTGCTCTTACAATATTTTTGAATTACAAATCCTAATAGATTTTGCCGACACCGGAAGATATTGGAAGGCATTGAGAAGCTGTGAGTGACGAGTGATGTATGCTAAACACATTTTACGCGGTACGCGTATTTTATTCACAACTAGCGGAAAAACACTAATAGAGATATATTAGTTCCCACGGGAACCGTTCATTTTTCCGGGATGAAAAGTAACCTGTTGTTTGACCGGCAATATAAGGTATCAGAATGTTAAATTTTACTAAATTATGTGCATAAGTTGTTGTGTACTAAGCTGTATAAGATACCTACTATAGTTTTTTAACTATCCCACGGGAACTCTTTAACTTTCTGGGATGAAAAGTATCTAAGATGTTGCCCGGGGATATAAGATACCACCATGCAAAATTTCATTTAAATTGGTCCAATAGATTCGGAGATTAGCTCGTACAAACAGAGAAACAAAAAAATTGAAAAAAAAATCCGGATTTGTTCTATTTGTCTTCTTACATCCCCCTGACTCGGTTTTTGGCATTTTTTTTCTATGTACAGACATTCGACCTCTACAGTTTTATTATGGTATATATTTGAAGGTTTTAATTTTATTGCGCGGGACCCTATTTTTTTTTCAAAATAAAAGTAGCCTAAGTTACTCCTTATAACATCTAGCTAGCTATCTGCCAGTGAAAGTCCCGTTAAAATCGGCCAGCCGTTTCGAAGGTTAGACAGACGGAAGGACAAAAAAAATTGATTTTTTCTTATATGTACCGTAGTATATACAATCATAGGCATTTAATAAAAAGCTGTTATTTTGACATTACAAATAGACACTTCAATTTTAATTATCTGTGTGTTTGAAAATTGTATGACAGTGCAATAGTTTGATGCCATCTCAGTGACCTGATGATGGAGTCAGAAGGTGGGTAGTGGAACTCTTCAATGGCTTTGTAAAGCCTTCAAGTTTGGACTCTTTTTTTATATACGTTACAGATTGTCAAAAGGAGTAATATTATTAGTTTTTAAAACGTAAAAGCAGCCAAATGCTAGTAAAAGATATATATAATAAAATTCTAAGTCGAATCTGTACATTAAATATTTTTTGGTAAATCTTATTGAAATAGACATTATTATCGATATAGAAGCCGGATCTATAGTTTTTAGAATTTTTGTCTGTCTGTCTGTTAACGCATCACGAGAAAACCACTGGACAGATTTTGATGAAATTTGTTATAATGATAGCTGATTATTCGAGTCAACATATAGGATACTTTTTACTGCGGGAAAATATCTCATCTCTAACAAATCTATATAAAACGTTAAATAACTTGTAGGTACAGACGTTTTTTTTGTTCATCTAAAACAATTTCACTCTTTGACCTATAAGATGCGTGACTCTCGATTTTTTATTTAAAAGGGACCCAACTCAGTTGTTGATCTGTTAAGGTCAAGGCTGTAGATCCTTACGAAGCCTTTCACACTTAGAAGTCAACAAAGTAAAGCAAATAGTATTACGTTTTAGTAAAACTAGCTTTTATCACGACTTTGTCGTTGTATATTTTATAATTTTAAATGAGCAATTCTTGTTTATATATATTATTTAGATGACATCTTTGGCTCAGTTTGCAGTGACCCTACTTGGCGTGCCAGCGGTTGCGGATTCGAGTCCCGCTGGGGGCATTCATTTGTGTGATGAGCACGAATGTTTGTACTCCAGTCATGGGTGTTTATATTTACAATGTGTATGTATTTAAAGTTATATATGTGTAGTGTATCAACCATCTGGTATCCATAACACAAGCTTTGTGCTTACCATGGAATTAGATGGTGCTGTGTGTTAATGTCCCAACATATTAATTAATTTATTTATTTATTTATTTCGTGTGTCTAGGAAACGGCTCCAATAACTTGGATCAAATTTTGTACTTTTTTTATGGTATTCAGTGACAAACGAGCAGACAGCCCATTTGACGGAAAGCGGTACCTGTCGCCCATATCACCTACGGTTCATGCACTTAGGTTTTGGCTGTCGGTGTACTCGCGCATCGTAAAAATTTTACTCTCATATATTTTCCAAACGTACTAAAAGACGTATAACTTCAAAAACTAAATATATCACACTTTATTTATAGTTAGATTAAACAATTATTGTCAATAATTTGTAAAACTTATCCCAGATAAGTTGAACGAATTCTCTAATGGCATATAAAATCCAATTAAAAATAATCCCTTTCGAAGTTAAGTGAAACAAAAAATTATGAGAGTAAAATTTTTACGATGCGCGCGCACACCGACAGCCAAAAAGCGACATGATGAAGTTAGCTGCAATCCTTTTACAAATAGAGAGTTGTGACATACGGGATGAAATCTTTAGCTATTTTTATCTGTTATGCCAAAGAAGTATAATTTCTTACGTGCGTACATAAGTACACACACACGTTTTTTTTAATGAATACGAACAAACAAACATACAAAAGTAGTCTCAAATTATTTTAATAAAAACTTTAATAAGTTAACAATAAATAAATCATATAGATGCGTTCCAAATGCTAATAGTATGGCAATTATACATTTTTAAAATTAGTTATCAAAATTTATTACTAAAATAAGATATAAAGAAACTTTATAGAATATCAAAGTCATAATTATTATTAAAAAGATTTTAGTTTATAAAAACTTAAAAAATACTATTTAAAATGTACCACTGTGTAAATGTAATGTCAGCTCCTCCTGGCTCCTTCATCAGATGAGTGAGACAGCAACAAATTACAGTATTGCCATCCTTATTTAAAAAAATACCTCTTTATAATATTACTGAAGATATTTACAAAAGGGGATGGAAGCTTTGTAGCATTGTCAAAATCCCGCCATTGTTTTTTTTTCTCGAAATTTGCGGCGCGGAATGAAACTGGCATAAATAAATAAAAGATTTTTAAATAAATGAAAAACGTCATTATATTTGACATCTAAAGTGTCACATTTAGGAGATATTTAAACGTAATGAAAACGCGACATAAAAATGATGAAAACTACTCGTATAAGTAAAAATATAGGTACCAAATTCATGATAATGTTACTTGCATTCAAATTTTGGCTTTTTTTAAATCCCTCTTCTTGGGGTTGGCCTCTTAAAGTGATGGGTGATTAAGCCATAGTCCACTACGGTGGGCAAGTACAGATTGGCGGACTTCAAATGAAAATATCAGACGTGCGAGACCCGGGATTTGAACCTTTCAATCGGTTTCCCGAGCAAGCTGTTACTGGACCACCACTGCCATCCAGGCTTATGATGCAAACAAATAAACATACAAAACTATAATATGACTAATATTTATGATATTGAAACGAAATTAGCTCAAACAAACTTTTACTGACCTCTGACTCAATACACCTTGAAGAGTTAGTAATTTAAAGTCATTTACATATATGTTTATTCATTTAATAATCGATTTTAGGAACCGAATAATATTAATATTTCGATTATAATATTTTCGATTGTAAAATCGATTTTTATAGTAGGTACTTTGTTTCGAGGAATTTTTAAAATAGAATTATTTTAGTTTTTTGACTGACTTAAAGATAGGAAATATGATTTTTATGTATATGCGTGATATATTTGTACTTATTGGACAAATTTTAGTTTTAGTTTTTTTTAAATAACGATAACTTCAAGGGTATTTTTAACGTAATTAAAAATATATCTATACATATAATAAAATTGTAACTGAGTCGAATATTTTTTGAAAGTCATTATTATCAATACAGAGGTCGAATCTATAGTTTTAACAATTTTATCTGTCTTTCTGAGAACGCATCACGAGAAACCCACTGAACAGATTTTGATGAAATTTGGTATGACCATAGCTAGTTATCCGGATCAACATTTAAGATTCTTTTTACTGCGGGAAAAAATCTCACCTCTGAGAAATCTACACTAACCGTTAAAACGTACCAAGAGACGAACCCGAGCGAAGCTAGGTGAGCCGCTAGTATATATATATTATATATATATATTATATATATATATATATTATATATATATATATATATATTGACGACACGTTTGGCTCAGTTTGTAGTGATCCTACTTGCTGTGCCAGCGGTCGCGGGTTCAAGTCCCGCTGGGGGCATTAATTTGTGTGATGAGCACGAATGTTTGTACTCCAGTCATGGGTGTTTATATTTATAATATGTATGTATTTAAAGTTATATATGTGTAGTTTAAAGTTATATATATATATATATATATATATATATATATATATATATATATATATATATATATATATATATATATATATATATATAAATTACACTTCTAACGTTTGGAACGGAATTAATTCTTGGAGTCAATTAATATATCATTAACATACGCCTTGATTTTTGTATTATAAATAAATTATAATACTAACATCTAGTCGTTTATTTTTTTTCTACTTGGTTGCATTAATTTCTGTTTTTTTTTTGTACGAGCTATTAATAAAGGATGGTGAAAGAAAAGTATAAATATTAATTATCACTCAAAGGAAACATTTAAAAAAAATAACTGTACTGCATTTAAAAGTATCTACGTGAGCCAATGAATATCATCTATCTATAAATTAATCTACATATAATAATCTTAGTCTATCTATACTATTATTATAAAGAGGTAAAGTTTTTGAGTTTGTGAATTGTGAGTTTGTGACGTTGTAGGGGGTAATCTGTATCTACTGAACCGATTTAGATGAAATTTCGTAAGATGATAGTTTGAGACCCTGGGAAGGACATAAGATTTAAGATTTTTATCCCGGAAATCATCCCTTAAGAGGATGAAAATATTGATGAAAGTTTGTATGGGGAATCAACCTAGGGATATACCCGAGCGAAGCGAAGGTGGGTCGCTAGTATAATTATAAAACAAAGCCGGGTTACAACACTTACACTCAAGAACTGCTGGGCCGATTTTTATGCCTTTTTTTTTGGATTTGTCTTCACCCCGAATAGCAAAATAACTATTAAAACATTGGAAAAAATCACCAAAAAAATGTCTATTCCATACTAAGCGTCAAAACGTACCTAGGGACAAACCTGAGCGAAGCGAAAATGAGTCTGTAGGTATATAAATTATAATCTAATGGAACCATTTAAAATCGCACAAAAATACACTGTCATTGTTTTATTAAACTAATCAATAGCGTATGTGGTATAGAAAGAATTCTCTCGGTTAAACATTGAATCTTACAATTTAATAATAAATATTAATATGTAAATATAAACTGAGAGCGTCTATTATATAGCTTTATATTTTACTAGCGACCCACCCTGCCTTCGCTCGGGTTCGTCCCTACAATAATTCCCCATACAAACTTTCATCTCCATTTTCAACCCTCAAGGGATGATTTCTGGGATAAAAGCTACTTATGTCCGTCCCAGAGTCTCAAACTATCTTCTTAACTTTTATCTAAATTGGTCCAGTACTTTCGGAGCTTAGTCGGTACAAACAAGCAAACAAACAAAAAATCTTTCCTCTTTATAATATTAGTATAGATAATAATAATATGTAGCTATATCAGGCAACGCCATCTTTTAGCAAATTTTATTATCAACAATAGCCTATGTTGTACTCCAGGTCATAAATAATGTGTCTGCCTCGGTGGTGTAGTGGCTACCATGTACGGCTGCACACTCGAAGGTCCTAGGTTCGAGTACCGGGTCGGGCCAAGTTTAGTTATTGAGTCTTTCTGTATAGTAAGTCTCAGTAACATCCTTGAAGTTGAATGAAGTTGGCGGTGTTTCACCCCCGTGCCTCGAAGAGCACATAAAGCCGTCGGTCTTGCGCCTTAACTCTCACAGGTCGTGTCGAGCAGTCGTCCCACCGGAGTATGAGAGTGACAGGAATAGAGAGTGCACGTTGTGTCTGCGCGTACACTTGTGCACTATAATATCTCCTGCGCAGTTGGCTAGTCTCAGTGAGATTGGCCGCCGTGAATGGAATCGGTCAGGAGAACATCATCAGTCTATCTGTGTACTAACATTCATCCAAACCCGTACAGCCATTACAGCGTAAAGGAGTAACCTGTAACAAACATACATACATACAAACTTTCGCTTTAAAATACCTAGTAGCGTAATTGTTTACGTTTGGAATAATATTATGCAAGAAATGATTCAAAATATTTTCAATGTCACGCTTCACGTACAACAATAAATATCTGTGATTCACGTACACTTTTACATACTTATTACATTCGTTAGATCAGAAACGGCGAATTTACTGAATCGCTTTTAATGTAATTTAGAACAACATATAGCTCATATCCCAAAGATAGACTTAATCTATGTTCCATCCCGGGAAAGGAGAGGAATTCCGCGGGATAGCTCGAACAAACAATATTTAAAGAATTATTGCAAAATACCTTCAATGCCACGCATTACGTGTGTTATGATTCACATATCTCGGAGTTCCCAAATAGCGCCATATCTTTGTTTACATCACAAATTAACTTACTTTCCCTTCAATAATAAACAAACTAAATATGAATTGCATCATAATTTGTTTAGTCATCTGGGTTTGAACGATCGAGAAGGTCTTGACTCAGGTACTAATCGCAAATATTAATATCGATAAATATATAAATATGTTGGGACATTAACACACATCACCATCTAGTTCCATGGTAAGCTACGAGGCCTGTGTTATGGATACCAGATAGTTGATACACTACACATATATAACTTTAAATAAATACATATTATAAATATAAACACCCATGACTGGAGTACAAATATTCGTACTTATCACACAAATGAATGCCCCCAGCGGGACTCGAACCCCCGACCACTGACACAACAAGTAGGGTCACTACAAACTGAGCCAAACGTGTCATCACTTCAATTGCGAGTTTGACTCGTTACACAAGGACTTCCGTAGCATTAAACATTTTTATGTTATACTAGCATTGCCCGCGGCTCCGCCCGCGTTCATATGACCACAATCCAAATTCTTAGGTTTTACATATTAGTATACTCTTACATTACAGTTTTTGTATTTTTTCTCAAAAATGAGATATTTTCCCGCGATAAAAAGTATTCTATATGTTGACCCGGATAACCAGTTATCATCACACCAAGTTTCATCAAAATCTCTCCAGTGACTTTTCTGTGATGCGGTAACAGATAGACAGACAGACAGACAAAAATTCTAAAAACTATAGATTCGGCCTCTGTATCTATAATAATGTTTATTTCAATAAGATTTTCCAAAAAATATTTAATGTACAGATTCGGCTTAGTTACAATTTTATTATATGTATAGACTAGCGACTTACCCTGGCTTTACTCGGGTGCATCTCTAGGTACATTTTAATTTTTTTGAGCGGAACTATTGCTTTTCCTAACACAATATTAACCTACGTTACTAAAATACAAAAGCGATTCAGCCGTTTCGGAGATTACCTGGAACAAACAAACACTCAGACCGACAGACAGACAGACAAAAATGTTAAATATTGTTTTTCTCTTACAATTAGGTTAAAGTAAGAATATATAAACATACGTTTCATATGCATTTTTACCCGAATTCCAAAAAGGCGAAGGTTCTCAATTCATCGGAATCTTTTTTTTATGTATGTTCCCCGATTACTCAAAGACGCCTGAATCGATTTGGAAACTGTTTTTTGTTTTAAAGGGTACATCCCAAGTCGTCCCATATAAATTTTATCGAAATCGGTCGAGCGGTTTTTAAAAAAAATAATTATAATGTAAAAAGCTGTTATTTTGACATTACAAACAGACACTTCAATTTTTTTATCTATATAGATTTATAGTTACCTCATAACCGGCTTAGCATCTTAAGAAATAAGTAATTTGAAACATTACAGCTTCCTTTTAAGATTGGTTCATTTAAATCTTTCATAACTTGTAATTATAATTGGACTAGTAATCTATACATACTCGTATAATAAAATTGTAACTAAGCCGAATCTGTACATTAAATATTTTTTGGAAAATCTTATTGAAATAGACTTTATTATGGATACAGAGTCCGAATCTATAGTTTTTAGAATTTTTGTCTGTTTGTCTGTCTGATTGATCTGAATTTGGTATGATGATAGCTGGTAATCCGGGTCAACATATAGGCTCCACCCGCGTTCAGATGACTAAAAACCAAATTCTTAGGTTTTACATATTAGTATACTCTTACATTGCAGTTTTTGTATTTTTTCTCAGAAATGAGATATTTTCTCGCGGTAAAAAGTATCCTATATGTTGACCCGGATAACCAACTATCATCATACCAAATTTCATCAAAATTCCTCCAGTGGTTTTTCTGTGATGCGGTAACAGACAGACAGACAAAAATTCTAAAAACTATAGATACGGCTTCAGTGTCGATAGTAGTGTTAGTTCAATAAGAATTCCCAAAAAATATTTAATATACAGATTCGGCTTAGTTACAATTTTATTATATGTATAGGTATTCGCGCGGCTCCGTCTATATTGCTTAATTTTACTACGGTCTCTTAGGTCTTAACGTGATGTTAGATAGTCTATAATCTTAATAAGTAGGATATGAAACACAAGAAAGGTTTTTCATATAGCACCGCTACATCCAGAGATTAGCGCGTCCAAACAAACATAGTCTAAAATTTTATATATGATTATAGCTTTATATAAGTTTAAGGTGAGATAGAAGTCACTTACTATGAAATAAATTTGCATTCTAAAATAAAAAAAATATAAAATTTTAGTCAGTAAATTCATTTTGTATTAACAATTTAAATACATTAATCGGTTTATTATTTAAACGAAGTATACGTGGTTTCTTTTGTTGTTTTTTTTTACTGTAATATATCTAAAGTTAAAAATTATATATATATATATATATATATATATATATATATATATATATATATAATTTTTAACTTTAGATATACGACTATAGATGACTATATATATATATATATATATATATATATATCCGGTTCAGGTAGCGCCATCTTTTTATCCGACTGCGCCACGCCAAGTACCCTCCTTTGTCGTACTCGGTATACTAGTAAAGAATATTTGATTTGATTTGAAAGTAAACAAAGTACAGTGTATTAGTAAAAGTAGTTGTTACTCGTTTATGCTGAAACTGCGGGACAGTATTGGATAAAATTTAGTACACAGTGTTACTCCAGCTTATACTCTACTAGCAGATCCCGCGACTTCGCTAGCACTAAAACTACATAAAGTCATTTTAAAGGTAGTTTCATAGAAAATTTCATCCCCTATTTTACCCTCTTATAGGTTAAATTTCGAAAAATGCTAAGACACGTATTTATTTAATTTTATTGAAGAACAATAATACAAAGTTTCAAGTAATTCTGATCATAATTTTTTTTCGATTGTAATATAACGTGTTTTCTCGTGGGAATTAAATAATCTCCCGCGGTAAAAAGTAGCCTATGTCACTCTCCAGCCCTCCAACTATCTCCACACAAAAATTCACGCCAATCCGTCACTCCGTTTCGACGTGAAAGAAGGGCAAACAAAAAAACACACTTTCATATTTATAATATTAGTATGGATATTAATACGTGAAGCAAAAAGTTTGTACCTCTTTTTACGAAAATTGCGCGGACTGAGGAGTATGGCATTTCCCACACTTACAGTTTATATAGGCAAATTTAACTGCCTCGGTGGTGTAGTGGCTAGTATGTACGGCTGCACACCCGGAGGTCCTGGGTTCGAGTCCCGGGTCGGGCCAAGTTTAGTTATTGAGTCTTCCTGTATAGTAAGTCTCAGTAACAGCCCGGAGTTGGGAAGTTGGCGGTGTTTCACCCCCGTGCCTCGGAGAGCACGTAAAGCCGTCGGTCCTGCGCCTTAACTCTCGTCCCACCGGAGTATGAGAGTGATAGGAATAGAGAGTGCACTTGTGTCTGCGCGTACACTTGAGCACTATAATATCTCCTGCGCAGTTGGCTAATCTCATTGAGATTGGCCGCCGTGGCCGGAATCGGCTAGGAGAACATCATCATCATCAGTTTATATAGAGAAGGAGTGCAGAATGCTATTTTTTTTTTTAAATTATGTATAAAAATACATTAAAACAATAAAAAAACATTACATACCACCATGTACATATTTAACACACACATAAGCATATATACTTTTTTGTTTATTGTTAAAGTCTGTGGTCAAATTGAGAATTATGTATTAATACGAGAAGCAGAAACAAAGAAAATCGATATAATATTTCAGAAAAATCGATAATAATCATGGTCGAAGTTCGACCAATCGGCAAACTCTAGTACTAAAATGTGTATTTAATACCAATAGAATTGACATTTAAAAGTCAATAATTGTGTATTAAAAACTCATTCGGTAAATTGTTGTTTAAACAAGTAAGCACTGAGATAAGATCCCAATAATTTTAAATAAAACTATCTTTTCGAATTATTTTTAATTTTTAATATTCTTTATGGTTGTACATAATATAATAATAACAACACTAAATAATATAAGTAATGAATAAAGTTTTTTTTTAAATTGTAATATTTATAATAATAACAGCTAAAATGAAATAAACAATATTGCTATATTCAATTATAATGCTTATTAAGTTTTTAAAATGTATAGAAATAAAAATCAACAAATATTGTAAGGTACTTTATTGCCATTTTTAAGTTTTTGAAATCATTTTTGTAAAATAGTGGGTAGACACTGTCTGTAACAAGTATGTGTTTGAGATGTCTATAACCTTAGTCTCTCCCGTGGCCACGTGCGCTGTAAAGCATTCGAAACGTCAGGAACCAAAAATCAAAATAAATCCGAGGAAAAATCCGAAAAGATAGTTTTATTTAAAATATCAAATATTCGCGTAAATCTAAGAAAATATTAAGATCATAATAACCTATCCATCTATCCTCCTTAGCGATAGGAATTCGACATAATTTGCATGTAAATTATGCCAAAATAACTCCAGTAAGGAAAACCACAGATAGATAGGTTAGTGGAACTCGCCGTCAGTCGAATTCTATAATCGATTTTGATGGAGACGGAAAAAGTAGGAGCTTTAAATAAATTAATATGTTGGGACAAGCATCATCTAGTTCCATGGTAAGCTACGGGGCTTGTGTTATGGATACCAGATAGTTGATACTCTACACATTACAATTCTTCTGTACGTGTGTTTGTTAACCTATTCCTCCTAAAGGGCTAGATCGATTTGGATCAAATATTGTGTGTATATCTCAATGGGCTCCTGGATGCTTTAACATTAACATCAAAATACAATTGAACCCGGTAGGTGGCGCTGCTGTCGGTGTGTCACTAAATTTTCATAGAAGGCTCCATTTTCCGAGCAATAAATAAATTTAAATTGTTGATTAAATAAAATAAAAATCGACGTGTCTATGTATGTTTCCTATGGACTCCAAAACAGCTGAAATGGTTTTGATGAAATTTTCAGAATCAAATTACCCCAGCAGGTGATCCTGTTGAATTTTGTTAGCGATCGGTAGTTTGGACGCGGGCGAAGCAACAAATAATGTGTTAATCACCTGTCCTCCAAAACTGCATAGTTATTATTGAAAAAAATTACCACGAATATACTGGTTTCTATGAATATCATTGTAAGTCTGTCTGGAACTATCTAATATGTCAGAAATAGTGTGTTCACTTCTCCTAAGAGGCAATTGTTTTTATGGACTAGTCCAGACCAAAAATTTGTTAGTAAAAACAATGAACAAACAATAAGTACAAAACCTTACGGAACAAGTAGAATAAAGAACATTTAACTGTCTCAGACTGAGGTCCTGAAGTCAGATCAAGTATAGCTATTGAAATTTTCTGGCCAAAAGTGTGGAATTGGGAAATTCGTAGTGTTATTTTGCCTCAGAGAACACGTCTATTTTGCGCTTAATCATTTATGTATAGACAGTGGTAGCCCAGTGGTAACGCGCTCGCTTGGGAAACCGAGTGAAGCGGGTTCAAATCCCGGGTCTCGCACCTCTGATATTTTCATGTGCTAATCATTTCTAACATGATTACCAGTTGTCTTACGGTGAAGGAAAACATCGTGAGGAAACCTGCATGTCTGAGAGAACTTAGCAAGTTTTCGAAAGACATGCTCAGTCCGCCCGCACTTGGCCAGCGTGGTGGACTATGGCCTGAACCCCTCGTACTGAAGGGAGGCCCACCCCCAGCAGTGGGACGTTAGAAAGGGCTGAATACATTTACGTATTATATCGAATTGTGGACTCACCAAAATGAATAGAGTGCGTTTTTGTTTGCGCATTCGCTTGTGCATATCTCCTACGTAAGGCTGGATAATTATAGCGTTTATTATGGAGAGTCTTTTTTGTTTTTGAGATGCGGAACAATATCTTATGGGATGTTGGCCACAGTGACAGAAATCACTCACAAAAATAAACCACTTTTCTAAATATACGTACTTAGTACTAGCGACTCACCCTCACTCCGCTCCGGTTCGTCCCTACTTACGTTTTAACGTTTAGTATAGATTTCTCAAAGATGGGATATTTTCCCGCAGTAAAAAGTATCCTATGTGTTGACCCGGATAACCAGCTATCATCTTACCAAATTTCATCAAAATCCTTCCAGTGGTCTTTCCGTGATGCGGACACACACAGACATAAATTCTAAAAAATAGATTCGGCCTCTGTATCGATAATGATGTCTATTTCAATAAGATTTTCCAAAAAATATTTAATGTACAGATTCGGCTTAGTTACAATTTTATTATATCTATAGATAGACTAACTAGCTTGTATGAAAGAAATCATCCAATCATCTATTTTGTATATAAAAAAACTTATAAAAAAGCACAGTTTTTCCCGAATTTCTCGATATCCTAAGCAAAAAAAGTCTGAATACATACAATACAATATCCTACATAATTAAAATAGTAGGTATATATAAATCTCAATGCAATCTCATATTAAAAAAAACTAAATCTATAGTTTAAAATATTTTAAATCAAATATTTTTATTTAACATAACTTTATTATGTTATCATTATTATAATTTGCAAGATTTTAAAACTATTAAATATTCGACACACAAAATCCTTCCCGACTAACCAGTTTCTTGTATCCTATAAAAAATGACCATAACGGTTTATTTTTTAACTAAAGTATTTATAAACTGTCTAGATTTGCCTATCCATCATAGTTTAGTGGCTAGCATGTACGGGCAGGTGGTCCTGGGTTCGAGTACCAGGTCCGGTAAAGCTTAGTTATTAAGTCAAGTAGTTCTCAGTAGTAATCTGGAGTCGGAAAATTAGCAGTTACTTTCAAATAAGAAAAATAAATCACGGTAAATAAAATAGGAAAATAAAAAACGGAAAATGGTATTGTAAAACAGTTAATTATAATATTATTTCAAACTTCATCACTGTCTTCTAAATAATATTGCCAAAATAAATAAATTACAATAATCACAACTCAAATTAAATAATTTTAAATTGTAAAAGCAACAGCAACACAATTTTTTTTTAATTTTTATAAATTTGTTACAGTAAACTTTCTCGATTTTCATATTTTATATACTATGTATATGTATGTATGTATAAGTAGTCTTTACATTAGGTATTATATATGTATAGTATTATATATTTTTATATGTAATATATGTATATATGTATGTATATATGTATGTATGTATAAGTGATTATTATTACCTTTATTTCTAGTATATATTTAGTAATTTTTTTTGCACTATATTGCCCGCTGACATCTTCCACAACCAGGGGTTGACTGGAAGAGATCTCTTTTAGAGATAAGTCCACCTTTGTGAACTATGTTTACTTTGTTATTTTTTTTCTGTATCATATTTTAAGTGCAATAAAGAATATAATAAAGAATATAATAAAAGTACGGTGAAATTCTTCTTTTCTTCCAATTTTTCGTATAATTTTATTGGTCGACACTCTCCGACGTCTATATAACTATGACATTTGAGACGTCAAAAACCACAGTCTTTCACCATGTTTGCTATAAGGCATTCGAAACATTCGGAACTAAAATGTAAAATAATAGTGTGAATATTTACGAAAAAATTGTTTTGCTTAAATTGTTTTGTATGTATGTATGTATATGTTTCCGAAAACGAACTCACGATCCTCGAGCCAATACGAAAATTCTATTCACGTTTATTTAACTTTGGAAAATGTATTTACGCAGGTGGCATACAAACAGGTGGTTATGTCGGACTAGAAAGCTAGAATCGGCTAGAAAAGCCAGTTCTACCCACTAAAACCAAACAGAAAATCCACTAAACTACGATGCCCCAACGACTGCCTGCCGAGTCAGACCACAACAACCATGGGGTTGCTCCAACGGTCCATTCTGCTATCAGAGAAGTAACAGGAGCAACCCGCATGGTACACTGCGAACCGAAGTGGGCCACCTGCCCGTCTTCACTTTTATTTGGCTTCACACTCGGATAGATTGCAAGATAATGAGACCTCCCCCCCTCTCCCCTTTCCTCCCCTCCCCTCCATCACCACCTACCACCACATACCCCCACCACGACAAGGTGAACAAGCATCGTAGGGGTCTATTTTATTTTTTATTTAGTTTTTTACATCACTGAACTTATCACAATTGCGTCACAACATTTAAAACATTATGAGGTAACACAAAATTAAGAATAATTGAAGCATTGTACTTTGAAGGTCGAAGTCAACAGAGATGAAATCGTTGACCTTTACTGCTTTAAATTTAGTATGATATCATTAATAATATCATGGTTAGGCTTCACATAAATTCCAAAGGACGTTCTTCGAATTTTTTTTAGTAATGGGAAATTATATACTGCAGAGCGTACAGAAGAATATGACGGAAGTCTAAAATGGTATTATAAATTATTTATTCAAATTTAGAATTAAAATATTTTAATCAGTATTAAATTATTACAGATTTTCCCTGAACGTCATGAGTCTACTACCAGTTCGGAGAGAAGCGTCAGACCTGAGAAGTATGAATCTGTACAATAGATATTTTTTGGAAAATCTTATTGAAATAAACATTATTATCGATACAGAGGCCGAATCTATAGTTTTTAGATTTTTTGTCTGTCTGTCTGTCTGTCTGTTACCGCATCACAGAAAAAACTACTGGAGGGATTTTGATGAAATTTGGTATGATGATAGTTGGTTATCCGGGTCAACATATAGGATACTTTTTAAAGGAAAATATCTCATTTCTGAGTAAAATACAAAAACTAGTTATTACTAAAAACATAAAGACAAAGAGTTGTATTTGTAGTACTAGTAACTCAACCTGGTTTCGCTCGGGTTCGTCCTTAGATACGTTTTAATTTTTTTGAGCGCAACCCTAATTCTTTTTCTAAAATAAAAGTTGTCTATGTTACTCCCTATAACATCAGCTGTCTTCCAGTGAAAGTCCCGTCAAAATCACTACAGCCGTTTTAGAGATTATCCGGAACAAACAGACCGACAGACAGAGTGTTTTTCTTATAAGTACCGTATATAATTTCATATGCATTTAGTAAAACGCTGTTATTTTGACATTACAAATAGAAACTTCAATTTTATTTATCTGTACCTATAGATGTATATATTAGCGCGAGCGAAGCCGCGGGATTTGTTAGTGTTTTATATTCGCGAGTCTTGCTACGTGTATTGTATGACTCCGACTGCATAATATCGCCAATTTGTTTTTAGTACACATTTTCGAAGTCGATGTTTTTTATTTTTCTAATTTAGTTTTAGTTTTGGCATTAATTATTTCTAAGCTTATAAGTTGAATATATTTTTGTTACCACTCCGTAAATTTCATTAAAAAAAGTCTCAATACACATGCATAAATCTGCGGCCATTTTATTCTTAATTTTTTTTCAGGGTAAATAAAAAAATCGTTTTTTTTTTAAATTATTTATGACTTAAATTATCATAGCAATTATCGATTTATTCGATAATCGATTATCGAGCTATTTAAAAAAAAACTTTTTTAATAAGAAGCGGCCCCTCCAATTATAATAGTTAAGAAACCCTGCCTTTAAGACCCTAGTAAATGTCAAATAATAACTAAATATTACTTTAGAAGACATTTTGAAATCGCACTAATTTATATCGATAATTGTACTTTACAATACGGATTTCCTCGTTAAATGTATTTTATATAGGTACAAATGTATACATATAATAAAATAGTAACTTATCGAAATCTGTACATATTTTTTTTAAATCAATGACTGTAACGTATTGTGTATAGAATATAGACCCCAAGACAGTAGTTAATGAATTTTTTGTCTGTTTGTCTGTGCGTTTCAAGCAAAAAGTATTGAACGGATTTCAACTTTTTGTGCAGTGATAACTTAATACTTTCTTAGATTTACGCGAATATTTGACATCTATACATATAATAAAATTGTAACTAAGTCGAATCTGTACATTAAATATTTTTTTGAAAAATCTTATTGAAATAGACATTATTATCAATACAGAGTTCGAATCTATAGTTTTAGAATTTTTGTCTGTCTGCCTGTCTGTTACCGCATCACGAGAAAACCACTTGACAGATTTTGATGAAATTTGGTATGATGATAGCTGGTCATCCGGGTCAACATATAGGATACTTTTTCCCGCGGGAAAATATCTAATTTCTGAGAAAAAATACAAAAACTGCAATGTATGAGTATACTAATATGTAAAAACTAGGAATTTAGTTTTTGATCATCTGAACGCAGGCGGAGGCGCGGGCATTGCTAGTTTTAAATAAAACTGTCTTTTCGGATTTTTTCGCGAATTTATTTCTCGGGTAACTATTATTGCTCGGGTCAACGTCTTAGATACTTTCGCTGCAGGAAAAAGTTTTCATTTCCCCGGAAAATCTCAATAACTGGTTCTGAGAAATTTACATGGCTAACGCTGGCCAAACCTTAAGAAATACATCGAAACAATGTACTAGAAAATTGTAGGTTTTAAAAAGGCCTCCAGAAAACTCCGCAATAACATATGTCGATCTCCTGAGGTACACTCACAATAACTATTTATTTCTATTTAAAACGTACCTACGGATGCACCCGAGCGAAGCCACGGTAAGTCGCTTGTAAAAAATATATAAAAGACTTTATATTGGCTGTATTTTATCAATACGTGTTTTTGGCACTAGTATTGTACTCACTAGCATTTTCCCGCAGCTCTGCCCGTGTAGTTCATTAATATATCACTATATCTTTATAAAACATAGCCTATGTGTTATTTTAATGTTAAAGCTACATTACTGTAAAGTTTCATCCAAATCCGTTCAGTGCTTTTTGTTTGAAAGAGTAACAAACATCCAAATCTTCACCAATCCTAGGTTTCGGTTTGTTCGTCCGTGTGTTTTAACGTTCAGTATAGATTTCTCAGAAATGAGATATTTTCCCGCAGTAAAAAGTATTCTATAGTTTACCCGGATAACCAGCTATGATGTAATTTGGTATGGTGATAGCTGGTTATCCGGGTCAACATATAGGAAACTTTTTACTGCGGGAAAATATCTCATTTAAAACGTAACTAGGGACGAACCCGAGCGAAGTGACTCACTCACCTCACCCTAAGTTAGTAGTCTATACTGAGTTTGTGACGTTGTGAGCTTGTGACGTTGTAGGGGGTAATCTCTGGATCTACTGAACCGATTTAGATGAAATTTGGTAAAAAAATAGTTTGAGACCCTGGTAAGAACATAGGATACTTTTTATCCCGGAAATCATCCCTTAAGGGGGTGAAAATGGGGATGAAAGTTTGTATGGGGAATTAAGCTAGTATTGAATAAAGTAATATGAATATAAGAATCGAACCTGCAATGACGATAGCAGTCTTATATAAATGCAGCGTATAATTATTATTAGTTTTCAGAAACAAACAAAGCAAAAGGATATTACGAAATTTATTCATTGTTCAAGATATCACATAGTTAAGAAAATTGCTCTATAATAATAATTAGCAATCGATTTGCTTGCAAAGAAATTATTTGTGTTACGTTAGATTTGACCTTAAGACTAATGGTACGAGTAGGTACATCTCTACAAACAAAAAACTAAGTAATTTAAAAACAAAAACATATGTATTCCTTGGGAACCGTATATTTTTCCGGGATAAAAAGTAGACTATGTGTTATTTCAGACTATAATCTATCTCTGTGCCAAATTTCATCCAGATCCGTTCAGACGTTCTGGCGTGAAAGAGTAACAAACGTACATCCATACATACATTCTTACAAACTTTCGCGTTTATTAGTAGGAGATATTCTAACCATTTAAAAAACCCGACTTCAAAATTAATTGTAGGAAATACTTTATTAGATTTACGCGAATACTTGACATCTATATATATAATAAAAATCTAACTGCGTCGAATCTGTACATTAAATATTTTTTGGAAAATCTTATTGAAATAAACATTATTATCGATACAGAGTCCGAATCTATAGTTTTTAGAATTTTTGTCTGTCTGTTTATCTGTAACCGCATCACGTAAAAACCACTGGAGGCGATTTTGATGAAATTTGGTATGGTGATAGCTGGTTATACGGGTCAACATATAGGATACTTTTTACTGTGAGAAAATCTCTCATCTCTGAGATATTTTTCCACAGTATTATACACAGTACATTCTATACTAAACGTTAAAATGTGAATCTATCGCTAGTTTTAAATAAAACTATCTGTTCGGATTTTTTGCAGATTTATTTTGTTTTTTTGGATCAAGATTGCTAATGTATAGCATTCGAAACGTCGGGAACGACAAAATCATAATAATTTTATCGATTTAAATTTACAGAACGAGATCCGGCATCTTAATTCTGCAGCTATCTGTTTTTAGGGTTCCGTACCCAAAGAGTAAAATGGGATCATATTACTGAGACTCCGCTATCCGTCCGTCTGTCTGTCCGTGTGTCACCGCCCTGTATCTCGTGAACCGTGATAGTTAGACAGTTGAAATATTCACAGATGATGTATTTCTATTGCCGTTATAACAACAAATACTAAAAAACAGTATAAAATAAATATTAATATAAAAGGAGGCTCCCATTCAACAAACGTGATTCTTTTGCTCGTTTTTGCTCTATATTGATAACGGTAACAGGTAGACTCTTAAAATATTCACAGAATATTTACTTATTATATTCAGTTTAAAAATAAATAATTAAATTAAAATAAAACAAACATCTAAGGGGGGCTCCTATACAACAGGCATGATTTTTTTGCCGTTTTTATAGATAATGGTACGAAACCCTTCGTTCGCCAACCAACCCGCACTTAGCCAGTTAATTCAAGTAAACTAATAATAAATAACGTATTTCATTACTTCTTGGTTGTATATAATATGCTTAATCCTTTAATACAATATACTGAAATTGTTATTTTTTTAGTAAATAATTTTTTTAATTTGCTTAATTTGAACTAGCGAGTTACCCTCACATCGCTCCGGTGCGTCCGTAATTACGTTTTAGTTTTTTTTGAGCAGAATCCTAATAGTTTTTCTAAAACAGAAGTAGCCTAAGTTACTCCTTATAATATCAGCTATCTGCCAGTGAAAGTCTGGTCAAAATCAGTCTAGCCGTTTCGGAGATTAGCTGGAACAAACAGACAGACATACAGACAAAAACTGTAAAAATTGTGTTTTTCTTATAAATACCGTATATAACGTTATAATAATACTAAATTCCATATGCATTTAGTAAAAAGCTGTTATTTTGACATTACATACAGACACTTCAATTTTATTTATCTGTATAGATTAGTTGTTATCTTAGTCTATTACTCGTAGAAATTAGAATATTTTAAAGATGAATATGTAAAACTATTTTTAAATATGCAAAACACGTTAATGATTCAAATTAGTGAATTGTTAGTTGGTAGAAATTTCCCTTAGCCTTGTGCCCCGGCCTCGTCTGCACGCGTGGGCGTTATTGTAAAATGGCTGCGATAATAATAATGTATATAATTAAATTTAAAGTGTCAATACGTTAGTTTTATTTGCAAACAAATGATATGCTGTCAAAAAATATACAGGGTCATTTTTAATTTACTGAAAACCTTTTGGGAGTACACTATTTACATCATAACAACAACATCTGTAAGAAAAAAAATTATCTTAAATTTTACAAAAATAAAAATATTTTTATTGCACCTTCTAAACGGTAATAGTCCAGCATTAACAAAAGAAAGTGCGTGTCCGGTGGAGGGGGAGGGGTGGAGGGGTATAGGAAATGGCCCTTACTCATCTAAACTTGGCCAGATGCTAGATAGAACTTTAAAGTTTAAAGGTGCAAAAAAATTATTTTTATTTTTGTATGAAAATAAAAATTTAAGAAATATTATTTTTTCCTGTTACAGATGTTGTTGTTATAATGTAAATAGCCAAAAGGTTTTCAGTAAATTAAAAATAACCCTGTATAAAGTGTCACCTTGAGATCTACCTTGGTAGAATACAATTTAAACTAGCATTATAACTTTCAAGAGATTTCCGAAAAAATCGATGGTTATATATGAAAAAAACAACACACCTTTTTTTTGAAAAAGGTTAAAAAATCGGACCTAGATTTATGATCAATAATTGATAATTATAATTAATAGCTATGAGAATCTTTGTAAGATTTAAAAGAAAGAACGTTGAGTGGCAATAAATAAGTAATTATAGATCAATTTGATAGATCAATACGCGCCATTTTTATCTTGACAGTATGTTAGATTAGTGTTTTCCGGGATAAAAACTATCCTATGTCCTTCCCAGGGTCTCAAACTATCTCTATAACTCATCTAAATCAGTTTAGCAGATTAAGCGTGAAAAGGTAACAGACAGTCACTTTCGCTTTGGTTAGTTTGAATGTTGCAAAGAAATAAATTTTGATATGAAGAGCTTAGTTATGATGTAATTCTACAATCTTTAGTTTTTTTTTTAAATTAAAATAGCAAACATCGTTATACCATAGAGTTATAATATGTGATTCTCATATATTTTTTTAGATCTTGGGCTCGAACACACGACCTCAATCGTTCGGTTCTCAATGTTTCGCAAATAGCACTATTTCTCTTTTTTTTGCAAATTATATTTTTTGTGGGTAGCTATAGTATGTATTGGCGATTATTTTTTAAAGATTTTTGGTACACTGTCTGTAACAACTATATGATACTTTTGAGACATCTAAAATCATAGTCCCTCCCGTGACCAGATGACCAAAAACCAAATTCTTAGGCTTTGTATTTTTTCTCAGAAATGAGATATTTTCCCGCGGTAAAAGTTGACTATCCGGGTCAACATATAGGATATGTTGACCCGGATAATCAACTATCATCATAGCAAATTTCATCAAAATCTGTCCAGTGCGTTTCGTGATGCGGTAACAGACAGACAGACAGACAAAAATTCTAAAAACTATAGATTCGGACTCTGTATCGATAATAATGTCTATTTCAATTAGATTTTCCAAAAAATATTTAATATACAAATTCGACTTAGTTATAAAATTATCATAGGTATGTATAGATGAACACCCATGACTGGAGTCCAAGCTGGCACAGCAAGAACAAAGCCGAACGTGTCATCCATCGAAAAGATAGATAAATCGATCGATAAAAAAGTACCAGGACATATCTCATACTATCAGGCAGCCAGATTCTGAACAACCATCATCGATTATTTCGAAACATAGTTACAAAACAATATCCTTTCTGAATCACATTATTACCCGGATTCAATTTAAAATGGCCTTATAAATTAACTTACACTATATTAAAAGTATGAATTAAAATATGCCAACGTACATCTCTATGGGCGAGTTATACTATACTAGTTTTTGATCGCGAGTCTGTTTGCATGATTGTCAATACATATAATAAAATTCTAACTGAATCGAATCTGTACATTCAATATTTTTTGGAAAATCTTATTGAAATAGACATTATTGTCGATACAGAGGCCGCATCTATAGTTTTTAGATTTTTGTCTGTCTGTCTGTGACCGCATCACGAAAAAACCACTAGACAGAATTTGATGAAATTTAGTATGATGATAGCTGATTATCCGGGTCAACATATAGGATACTTTTTACTGCGGGTAAATATATCATTTCTGAGAAATCACTACATATTATAAATATAAAACGAAGTCCTCCGCCGCGTTTGTCTGTTCGCGATAAACTGAAAAAGTACTGCACCGATTTTCATGTTATTTCCACTATTGGATAGAGTGGTTCTGTGGTGTTCCTACGATGGCATACTATGACGGGAGAGCTTCCAATGGGTTTTAATGGGTAGTTCTGGCTTTTCTAGTCACTTAGACCCATATAACCTGTATGCAGGTGGTATGTATAAATGTTTTGGGTGGGGGTAAAATATACTAAATATATATATATATATATATATATATATATATATATATATATATATATATATATATTATATATATATATATAATATTATATAATAGAAATGTCTATATCTTAAGCCATTCAATCGATGCGTGGATTTGATCTTAATTGACTATAATTTAATAGCTATCACACCACCAATCAAGGCATGAGGCCATCGTCAAATACGCTGGCCAAGTTTGAGGCTGACTTCACATATCTTTCGATAACTTGTTAGGCTCTCAGACATGCAGGTTTCCTCACGATATTTCCTTCGCCGTAAGACATATGATAATTATGTTAAAAATGATTGGCACATGATAATATGAGAGGTGTGAGACCCGAGATTTGAACCCGCTTCACTCGGTTTCTTATTATAGCGCGTTACCACTGGGCTACCACTGCGTTAATGTTATTTTAAATATTTAGATATGTCCAAATATTGATATCATTGACTCATCGATGCATACCAAATTTTGTTATATATTTCATAACGACCTTCACGTGCCTTCGCTGACTCAGAAAAGTGTCAACTTGTATCGTTAAATATATCTTTATCTTCTACTAGCGATTCAACCTCGCTTCGCTCGGGTTCGTTCCTAGCTTGCTTCCCAATACAAACTGTCATCCCCATTTTCATCCCCTTAAGGGATGATTTCCCGGATTAAAAGTATCCTATATCCTTCCCAGGGTCTCAAACTATCTTCTTACCAAATTTCATCTAAATCGGTTCAGTAGATCCAGAGATTACCCCCTACAACGTCATAAACTCACAATTCACAAACTCACAAACTTTTCCTCTTTATAATATTACGTATTAAGTATAGATATATTATTAGTTCAATTACGTATTAAATAGGGACGCTCAGGTGCGTCCCTATGTATGGGATTTTTTTGGGGTTTTTTAATTCATGGGGTTTAATATTTTTGTGCTACGGAACCCTAATTTTTTTCTACAATAAAAGTAGTTACTCTCTGTAATATCAGCTATCGGACAGTGAAAATCCAGTCATAATCGGGCCAGTCGTTTCTGAAATTGGGTATCCGCAATAAACAGACAAAAAAATTAATATTGTTTTTTATTATTAGTACCGTATATACTTTCATATGCATTTAGTAAAAAGTTGTTATTTTGACATTACACACAGACACTTCAACTATATTTATTTATATAGGTTATAATTTATAATAGACTAGCAGAACCCGCGGCCTCGCTCGCGCTAAAACTACAAAAAATATCTAAAAAGGTAGTTTCATACAAACTTTCATCCCCTATTTTACAACCTTATAGAATGAATTTTGAAAAATGCGAAAACAGGTATTTATTTAATTTTATTGAAGAGCATTTATACCTTAAGTAATTAATTGAACATAAATATTATTTTAACGTTTTTTCCCGTGGGAATTAGACAATCTCCCGCGGTGAAAAGTAGCCTATATCACTCTCCAGCCCTCCAACTATCTCCACACAAAAAATCACACCAATCCGTCACTCCGTTTCGACGTTAAAGAAGGACAAACAAACAAACAAACAAACACACTTTCACATTTATAATATTAGTATACTAACACTTTATATGATTTTATTATATGTATCTAACTATAATAAAATCATAAAAAGCTTTAGTTGGACTACCAATTTCCAAATTCTGATCTATTTAAATTATTATTAGCAGTGACACGACGGGATTCCCCTTCAACTCTCAGCAACAGCCCACAGTTCGGAAATCGATAGTGATATCGATACATATATTATAAGTACTTTTTTGGTAAAAAATTATTGAAGTTACAAATAAATATATATTTTTATAATCTATACATATAATAAAATTCTGAGTCGACTCTGCTCTTTAAATATTTTTTGGAAAATCTTATTGAAATAATCATTATTATCGATACAGAGGCCGAATCTATGGTTTTTAGAATTTTTGTCTGTCTGGGAATGCATCACGAGAAAACCAGAACAGATTTTGGTGAAATTTGGTATGATGATAGCTGGTTATCCGGGTCAACATATAGGATACTTTTTACTGCGAGAAAATATCTCATCTCTGAGAAATCTATACTATCCGTTAAAGCATACCAAGGGACGAACCCGAGCAGAGCGAGATGAGTCGCTAGTGTTTTTATATATTCTCGCATATCTGATATTTTCATGTGCGAATTATTTCCAGCACGATTGCTACTTGTCTTACGATGAAGGAAAATATCGTGAGGAAACCTGCATTTTCGTCCGCCAACCCGCACTTGGCCAGCGTGGTGGACTATGGCCTGATCCCCCCAGTATTGAGGATGACTCACTCCCAGCGGTGACTCGTTATAAGGGCTGAATACAACAAGCACAAACAAATACAACAAACAGACAAAACCGCAGTCAGTAGTTAGTTTAAATAGTTTAAATATGAATACGTAGTATTTTCAAGAATTTCTAGTATTATTTGTCATTATAAATAAGAAGTTGTCGTAAACAGTAAGAGATTTTCCTTGTTCTAAGGCAGTTCGAATAACGGATGTCCATTTTGTTTTTAATATCTACTACCTTTTGCCCGCAGTTTTCCTTGAACAAATTATATTAAAAAACGGAATTTCAGGCTGTTTATATGTAATTATATCAATTAATGTAAAAAATGTTGGGTTTTTTTTTAGGTCTGTTAGCAGTTACTTTTTCTAGTTCTTTTTAGGGCTTGGGCTTTATCTTTCCAAACTGATGACAGACTCATGATGCTCAGTAAACAATAGGGAATAAGTGTGATCTTTTTTATATTCTATGCCCTTATATCGTTATATAATTGTAATAAAAATACATCCAGCTCCAAAAAACTAAAACTTAGTATAAAAAAAATTAAAATACCGTACCGATAAGGACACTTTAAACGTCCGCCTTTTAACGACGTGACGTCACAGTATGATACATTGAAATATGACGACATGAATTTGCAGAGACAAAATAGCTAAACGTTCTGTTATGATATACTCTGACGTCATATTCGGTCTGACCAATGCCATTGCGTTTCGACTACTTTGAATTTCCCATCTATATTCGCACTTTTTTCGAAGACAGTGGTAGCCCAGTGGTAACGCGCTCGCTTGGGAAACCGAATGAAGTGAGTTCAAATCCCGGGCCTCGCACCTCTGATATTTTCATGTGCGAATCATTTCCAACATGATTACCACTTGTCTTAACGGTGAAGGAAAACATCGTGAGGAAACCTGCATGTCTGAGAGAACCTAGCAAGTTTTCAAAAGACATGCTCAGTCCGCCCGCACTTGGCCAGCGTGGTGGACTATGGCCTGATCCCCCTCGTATTGAAGGGAGGCCCACGCCCAGCAGTGGGACGTTAAAAAGGGCTGAATACAATACATACAATACATTCGCACTTTTTTATAATTATTTTCTTAATCAAAAAGAAATTACATTAAAATATATTGATATACATAGACTTAATTCAGAAGCAATAAATATTGTAAAAATATATATTTTACCTTCATTTAAATCACACGTATATTCCATATT
The DNA here is from genome assembly GCA_947093115.1 of Brenthis daphne. Lineage (NCBI taxonomy): Eukaryota > Metazoa > Arthropoda > Insecta > Lepidoptera > Nymphalidae > Brenthis > Brenthis daphne. The sequence goes on along the minus strand of OX352478.1, from coordinate 801,907 downwards.
GTGATTATTGAATGTTGTGTGAAATTATTTGAATTTGAGTCCGAACTTTGTTAATTTAATACGTACATCGAGTTCAAAATCACTTGAACACTGTCTTATCAACTATTTACTATACTATCATATCGACTTTGAAAAATAAGATCTAATAAAAAGAAAAATTAATAAAAATCGTTCAATACGATGGCGAAAATATCGCCTAATATGAACAAAAACCACACCAAATTGAGTTTATTTTTTTGTCATCGGTACACAAACAAATGCAGTTATTACTATATCATGTACAAAAAATTAATAGCTTAGACTGAAAAAACCTAACCAACTGAAGATTTCAAGAGTTCGCTTGAGTTTATTTTATAGTGAGATTGTACTTATATAAATAAATATCAATATGTTGGGACATTAACACACAGCGCCATCTAGTTCCATGGTAACCTACGAGGCTTGTGTTATGGATACCAGATAGTTCATACACAACACATATATAACTTTAAATACATACATATTATAAATATAAACACCCATGACTGGAGTACAAACATTCGTGCTCATCACACAAACGAATGCCCCGAGCGGGACTTAAACCCGCGACCGCTGGCACAGCAAGTGAGCACAACCTGGAAATGATTCGCACATAAAAATATCAGAGGTGCGAGACTCGGGATTAGAACCCGCTACGCTCGGTGTCCCAAGCGAACACGTAACCACTACCTAAATGATTGTATACTAAACAAAAACATGCGCACGCGTATCCAGAAAAATGGTTAGTTTTACTTATACATAGTCACCGCCATAACGACAGTGTAATTGTGATTCATTGTGTGACCATGACATTGTCCAGTTTGATGCAGCGTCTGTAATTTTGAGAAATTTATTTAAGGTAAGCGTATATAACCAAAGTCACATCCGGATGGGCGTCGAACTATTGAAGGACCAACGTGTTGGCAAAAATTTGAGTTATTTTTATACCTGCTTTAGTTGCCTCGATAAAAATTTATAGCCTGCTAGGATCGATTGGAAAGTAAAAAATCCCTTCGAACTTTACTAACGTTATAGAACATCTATACTAATATTATAAATGAGAAAGTCTGTGAGGCCGTATGGATGTTTGGGTATAGATGTAAGGATGTTTGTTACTCTTTCACGCAAAAACTACTGAATGGATTTTAATGAAACTTTACAATAATACAGCTACATACATCCGAATAACACATATGCTACTTTTTATCCCGGAAAACTGTACGGTTCCCGTGGGATAGATTTGTTAGAAAATCCTAAAACGATATAGCATGAACTCTCTGATTGAAATAATTCTATACAAAGTTAGGGACATTATGTTGAAGACTAAATAGATAGACATATATGTATGTATGTATTCAGCCATTTCTAACGTCCCATTGCTGGGGGTGGGCCTCCCTTCAATACGAGGGACAATAGAGATCAGGCCATAGTCCGCCACGCGGACCAACAGGTTAGTGGACTCAAATGAAAAGACAAACGTGGGCAAAACCGCATGTAGTAAATAACTTAGAACCTAAGGTTACAACTAGTATTATTATAAATAATTATGTATGTTTGTACGTTTGATAATGGCTAGTAAACGTTGAAAAGGTCGATAGTTTTATAATATATCATCTGTCATTGGTGGAAGAGATAAATAGCAATGTGCAAAGAAGATTCAATGTATGTACAATGCCCATGATTTAAATTTTAAAATGTTAGAGTTGAAACTAGTTGCTTTATACGGCATTGCTTGGAAAATATTAGATTTTTTTTTCATATAAATTGTTATACATAACTTAAAACGTTATTTTACGCGACTGCGACGAAGCCCAAAGGAAGGTTATGTGTTTGACCTGTATGTATGTATGTCTGATCTTACGTTCCCTCGTAATTACTAAACGGCTAAACCGATTTTGATGATTCAGACGACAATCGATTTAAAAGGATATATAGATATTATTAAAAATAAAAATTACATATTACGATGTTCCTCGATCAACTTGTTCTCATCTCTTTCGCTTTATACGGAGTCATTTTTTTTTTACTTTAGTAATTATTTTTATGCTTTACTCGTATTATGTACTTAAATTTTTATAATCGACCAGTATTGGCCATGGCTCCGACCGCGTTCAGATGACCAAAAACCAAATTCTTAGGTTTTACATATTAGTATACTCTTACATTGCAGTTTTTGTATTTTTCTAAGAAATGAAATATTTTCCCGCAGTAAGAAGTATCCTATATGTTGACCCGGATATCGAGCTATCATCATACGAAATTTCATCAAAATCCCTCCGGTGGTTTTTCCGTGATGCGGTAACAGACACACAGACAGACAAACATTCTAAAAAATGTAAAATGTCCATTTCAATAAGATTTTTAAAAAAATATTTAATGTACAGATTCGGCTTAGTTACTATTTTATTATATGTATAGATTTTAGCCTATTTCTAAGTATCGTGTCAATTTGAAAATTAAGTAGGATGTGAGATTCGAATGATAACACCATAATTACTTAATAAATTATTGATTCCCCATACAAAATTTTCATCCCCCTTTTCACCCCTTTAAGGGATGACTTTCGGGACAAAAACTATCTTATATCCTTCCCATGGTCTCAAACTATCTTCATACCTAATTTCATCTTAATCGGTTAAGCGGATTTTTAGTTTCTCCATTACAAACAAACAGACAAACATACAAAAATCATTTTTTTTTCTCTTTATAATAGTTGTATCTACATATAGAAAGATATAAATAATTTATACAGATAGTCAGTGTTGACAGACTGTGAGGAAGCTACGAGGCTTACGAGACTGAGCAGGATCTAGAATTTACATAGATATTTTATCGTACTCGATATGTTTGTATGTTTGTTTGTGTACATACATATCTTGGCTATTAAAACTAATTTTCATAATTTGTACTTTAGAATAGGTTAAAAATCAAGGGCATTCCTATAGAAAATTTAAAAAACACTTCAACGCCAATTTTTATAGTGTTTATTTTTTACACGCGACGGCAACGGACATGGTACATTCGCAGTAAGAGGTGTGTGTTTCTTACCATTTTTCTCTAAAACAGCTCGGCCGATTTTGAAACGGTTTTTTGCTTTGTATGTCTCATTCCTAAGCATATTTTAGGTTAGTTTTATAATGTTACCGATCACCAGGGGGCGCTACAGTATATACGTGTTTCTCCAAAACGGTTAAGTATATTAAATTTGGTTGTATTTAAAGGGTGGTCTAATACAACTTTAAAGAAATTATCCATATTGACGACATGTTTTACTCAGTTTGTAGTGACCCTACTTTCTGTGCCAGCGGTCGCGGGTTCGAGTCCCGCTGGGGGTATTCATTTGTGTGATAAGCACGAATGTTAGTACTACAGTCATGGGTGTTTATATTTATTATAGTATGTATGTTTAAAGTTATATATATGTAGTGTATCAACTATCTGGTATCCATAACACAAGCCTCGTAGCTTACCATGGAACTAGATGGTGCTGTGTTTTTTTTTTTATACCACGTCGGTGGCAATCAGGCATGCGGCCCGCCTGATGGTAAGCGGTTACCGCAGCCTATGGACGCCTGCAACACCTGGGGCATCACATGCGCGTTGCCGACCCTTTAAAAACCTATTTACTCCCCTTTTGAAGGACCCCATACTGTAGCCCTCTGGGAAAACCTAGGCAGGGAGTTCATTCCACAGCGAGATGGTCCTTGGGAGAAAGTTCCTCTGAAACCGAACTGTACGGGACCATTTGGGCTGCAATGTGTGAGCATGAACTCCCTGTCGATGGCGAGCGGTGCGGTGATAGAAAGTGGCCGTGGGCATCATTTCGAACAATTCTTCGGAACACAACCCATTGTACAAACGATAGAGCACACATAGGGACGCAAAATCTCTTCTTAGACTTAGGGGCTCAATATCGCTTGTGAGTATTGGATCGTCGACAATTCTCACAGCTCTCCTCTGAACCGAGTCAAAAGGCCCAAGCTGGTATGCCGGTGCTCCCGCCCAGAGATGTGAGCAGTACTTTATATGGGGACGGACTTGCGATTTATATAAAAGCAGTCTTGTCCCGGCGTGAAGTACCGCTTCGCTCTATTAAGCACACCTAGCTTTTTGGATGCCAGCTTGACCTTGTCTTCCAGGTGACTTCGGAACTGGACGTCGCTGGATATGTCGACACCAAGAATACCAATACTGTTGGAGATGGTTAGGGGTGTGTCCTGGAATTGTGTGTTAATGTCCCACCGTATTATTTGTTATTTATACTATTTATGTACATATAATCGATCCTGTCAAAATTTCGCGTCTACAATATGAGTAGGATATATCTGAAACCATGTTGTTTTATTTTCTTTCAATTTTTTATTTTTCTTAATTTGACTACAGAATTGTGTATAATTCCAGCTATATGTTTCCAAGTTTCTGAGTTACATGACTGATAAAGGGACAGACGGACATGATGAAATAACAAGGTGTTCGTTTTTGCCTTTCAAATACGGAACCCTAAAAGAAAGTAAGTAAAATTATGTAAACTATATTTTATATTGTTTTCACCTATGGACTACAGAACCCCACAAGGCGTGAAGTGATTTTAATAATGCAGGCAGAATCTTGGTTTTCTTTCATCTTCTATTTTCTTCTTCTTTAATTTATTATTTTTTTTATTTAAAAGGTAGTGGTAGCCCAGTGGTAACGCGCTCGCTTGGGAAACCGAGTGAACCGGGTTCAAATCCCGGGTCTCGGAACTCTGATATTTTTATGTGCGAATCATTTCCAAGATGATTACCACTTGTCTTAATGGTGAAGGAAAACATCGTGAGGAAACCTGCATGTCTGAGAGAACCTAGCAAGTTTTCGAAAGACATGTGAAGTCCGCCAACCCGCACTTGGCCAGCGTGGTGGACTATGGTCTGATCCCCCCCATTTAAAAGGGAGGCCCACGCCCAGCAGTGGGACGTTAAAAAGGGTTGAATACATACATTATCTATTAGACAAGCAGCGTATATTTTCACTTTTTCTAATCATATGAAACCATCCATCTATTTATTAAAAAACGGTCAAGTGCGAGTCGGACTCGCACACGAAGGGTTCCGTACCATAATCGATTTCTTTAAAGAGTGGCAACCTTTTTGAAATTCGCCATCTTGGTTTTTTATTATTTGTTGTCATACTGGCAATAGATATACATCATAGACTTTTGATTAAATCTCAACTAACATCTTTTTCCTTCTTTTCAATCTCATAAAAAGCGAAAGTCGCTTACAAAATTCGTTGGCTCACTATTACAAAGTTCTATGTTACAATATTAGTACTTATGTAGTTATGAATGCTACAAGGTTCTATGTGTCATTAGCTACAGTTTTGCAAAAACAAACCACTAGATAGCGGCACTATAACTACAAAATATTCAATTTTACATAGTTCTATGTTGTTTTTTTTACGATAACAAAATAACGAAGTTCTATGTAAAAATTACTAACCTTCATTAAAATCAACATAGAACCTTGTAATAGTAAGCCAACGTAAATTTAATGCCAGCAAGCGAAGTCAGAGACAAAAGGGAGTCATGTCTTGAGCTTTTTACTATATCCTTTAACAGCAGATAAAGGACACAATGATGACTGGCTTGACTTAACTAGTACATGAGTAATGTATGTATGAATGATACAATATACATTTACCTGTCGTAGTTTGAACTTATGACCTCCTACTTGAAAGGTACAGACGTTCGTAAATGAATAGGTGTTGTGTTAAAAGTTTATCATTTGTATATACTCGTAACTAGCGACGAAAGCTCGCTCAGCTCGGGTTCGTCCCTAGTTACGTTGTAAAGTTTAGTATAGATTTCTCAGAGATGAGATATTTTCCCGCAGTAAAAAGTATTCTATATGTTGACCCGGATAACCAGCTATCACCATACTAAATTTTATCAAAATCGGTCTAGTGATTTTCCTCCTTCCTTTTAATCCAGTGGATTACTTGAGAAATGATCAAATCCCCATACAACCTCCCACCTCTTTTCCTTAAGGTATGATTCCCGGGATAAAAACAACCCAATGTCCTTCCCAGGGTTTCAAACTATCTCCATACAAAATTTCATCTAAATCGGTTAAGCGGATTAAGCGTGTAAAGATGACAGACAGACAGAGATACTTTCGCATTTATAATATTAGTATAGATTTTAACTTAGTAGAGAAGTGCCTTAACTCCAAAATAGCATAGAATCGAACCCGGATCCTGACACGCGTAGGCGATGGCGCCGCATTCTTCGTCAAGGACGATGTAACACCATAGTTTAAATTGCTTTACAATATATCGTTGAGTAAATATATACCAATTCTTATTTTGGTTACAGCCTTAAATAATATATCTATACATATAATAAAATTGTAACTAAGCCGAATCTGTACATTAAATATTTTTTTGGAAAATCTTATTGAAATAAACATTATTATCGATACAGAGGCCGAATCTACATATACAATTTTTGTCTGTCTGTCTGCTACCGCATTACAGAAAAACCACTGGAGGGATTTTGATGAAATTTGGTATGATGATAGGTGGTTATCCGGGTCAACATTATAAGGATACTTTTTACCGCTGGAAAATATCGCATTTCTGAGAAAAATACAAAAACTGCAATGTACGAGTATACTAATATGTAAAACCTAAGAATTTGGTATTTGTTCATCTGAACTTTTGGATACAGAGGTAATCTAACAAATCATTATTTTTAGCTCTTAAAATATATTTTTTAATATGAATAGATCATGTATGAAGTATGTACAATATACATAATCTAATAATAAATAACCATATACTATTACGAGTATAAAAGCGAAAGTTTGGATGTATGTATGTTTGTTTGTTACTCAATCACGCCAGAACGGCTGAACGGATCTAGATGAAATTTGGCACAGAGATAGATTATAGTCCGGAATAACACATAGGTTACCTTTTATCCCGGAACAATATACATTTTGTTCAACGTATGTTGTTACATTTAATATCATCGAATCTCCGCTACTTTTAAGCAAAGTGAAGCTTGCACGTAAAGTACAAGTAAAATGCACGAATTATTAAATAAACAACTTTTTGCATTACCTAAAGTTAAAACGAAATATGCTTCAAATAATTTATTTTGTATCTCGTGCATGTAATTAATTTAATTTAAACTATTGTGAAATACATATCTTCCTTAAATATAATAATTACAAAAAACATTGTAAGCTTTAATATATATAATTAACTAGCTAGCTACTCTCCCCACGCTTCGCTCGGCTTCGTCCCTAGTGACGTACAAAAATAAATCTATCCCACGAAAACCAAAAAATTTTCCGGGATAAATTAATTCAGACATGGAATAATGTCGATAGATATAATCTATCTCTGTCAAATTTTATCCAGATCCGTTCAGCCGTTCTGGCGTGATTGAGTAACAAACATACTTTCAAACTTTCGCTTTTATAATACTAGTACTTTTATATTAAAGATAAATAATCTCAAAATCATCAAGTCATGATAATTCCATCCTTAAGTGTTGATTTTTCTTTGAAATTATTTAAATATTCCCATTTATTGTTACTCTTTCACGCCAAAACGGCTTGACGGATCTGGATGAAATTTGGCACAGAGATAGATTATAGTCTGGAATAGTACACAGGTTACTTTTTATCCCAGAAAATAGTACGATTCCCGTGGGATAGATTTGTTTTTGTTTTTCACTGGGTTCTAAACCCGAGCGAAGCGAGAGTATGTTGCTAGTACGTTAATATATTTTATTTGTATATTTAAAAAAAACCTTAATAATTATTATATAAACTAAAAAGAGATTACCTAAAAAACCAATATCTCCTCTTTTTAACGTCAATGGTAGAGTAACATTGTTTTATTAACCGATTCAAAAAAGGAGAAGGTTCTATGTTCGTCTGTATGTATGTTTTAAAATATAGCCTAATATAGCGGGTGCTTTAGTGGAAAGCCATGCTTAAATATTTTAAGAGCTTACCTATAGTAATTTTTCTATAATCGATTTCTAACATATTATCTTGAAATATAGGACTTCTTTTCTAGTTTTATCGAAAGTATTACAACATTTTAAGTTAATGTCTTTATTATGGCTATAAAAAATATGCTTTGTATATATGTATGTACATATGTTGTGTATGGCTCAGTTTGTAGTGACCCTATTTGCTGTGCCAGCGGTCGCGGGTTCGAGTCCCGCTGGGGGCATTCATTTGAGTGATGAGCAAGAATGTTTATACTCCAGTCATGGGTGTTTATATTTATAATATGTATGTATTTAGAGTTATGTATGTGTAGTGTATCAACTATCTGGTATCCATAACATAAGCCTCGTAGCTCACCATGGAACTAGATGGTGCTGTGTGTTAATGTCCAAACGATATTTTTAGAGTACACGAAGATGTATGATATGATTTTAAGAATATAGTAGTCTGTAAAATGAATATAAGAAAATAAAAACTATATAGTATCCATTTCGTCAATCATTTGTAAGGAAAATCCTAAAAACACGCTTTAGAAGAAGATAATCAAATAAAAAGTGGTAATTTGGACGCCGAGTTTCTTCTTACATACTCGTTTATCTACTACCTGCACTCTGCAGGTTTTACAAAAATAAAACCAGATAGATTCATCTAATATATAAAATTTCCATGTCACAATGTTAGTTACCGTACTCCTCCGAAACGGCTTTACCGATTTTTACCAAATTTTATATGCGTATCAGTAGGTCTGAGAATCGGCTACTATCTATTTTCCATACCCCTAAGTGATAAGGATAAGGGTGGTCCTCCCAGACCCCACCCCAGGGACGAACCCGAGCGGAGCGAGGGTGAGTCGCTAGTATTTTATAATATAGTCACAAGTTTATCTTCCTAGATTCATTATTATTTTATTTCTTTTAACATCTATACAGATAATAAAACTGAAGTGTCTATTTGTAATGTGAAAATAACAGCTTTTTAATAAATGCATATGGAAGTATATAAGAAAAATTCAATTCTTAAATTTTTTGTCTATCTGTCTATTTGTTCAGGCTAATCTCCGAAACGGGTGGACCGATTTTGACGGGACTTTCACTGGCAAATAGCTGATGCTATAAGGAGTAATTTAGGTTATTTATAGAATTAGGATTCCGCTCAAAAAAAATAAAACTTACCTAGGGACGAACTCGAGCTAAGCGTGGGCTAGTCGCTAGTTTTAAATAAAACTATATTTTTATATATTCTTTTGCGGATTCACTATCTAGATCAGAATAATTTTAAAAGTAATTTGGAAGTCGGCACACCTTTTTTTAACGTTGGGAAATACATTTACGCATACGACCTGCATACTTTCAGGTGGTAGTGGTTATGTGGGACTCACCGGCTAGAAAAGCCAGTACTACCCACTAAAACCCAACAAAACCTCACCCGTCTTAATGGGGCGTCGCAGGATCGCTTACGCATTCAACCACGACGCGGCAGACCACAACAAGTCGCTGTCCTTTTACTTCATCCGAAAATTGAACTCAAAATATCTGCCTAATAATCATTAATTTCAAAATTTCATAATACGTGATTTGAAAAATTAAAATGCGTTATCAGTTTGACCGAGTCACTTTTGACCCTAACCCAGAATGTACATTATATTAGGGTTGGCAAAATTATAAAGAAATATAATAATTTTTCAAAGAATTCACTTGTATCTATGCATATACTATAATATCTATGCAGTTGGTTAGTTTTAACGAAATTGACCACCGTGACCGAAATCGATCATCATCTATACATATAATAGAAATGTAGAGGTCGAATGTCTGTACATAGAAAAAAAATGCTAAAAACCGAGTCAAGGGGATGTAAGAAGAGAAATAGAACAAATCCAGTTTTTTTTCAAATTGTTTCTCTGTCTGTTTATCTGTTTGTACGGGCTAATCTCCGAAACTATTGGACCGATTTAAATGAAATTTTGCCTTATATCGTACGTAGTACACAAAAACTACTGATTGGATTTTAATGAAACTTTACATTAATATAGTTCATACATCAAAATAAAAAATTGGTTACTTTGTATCCCGAAAAACTGTACGGTACCAATAAATTTGTTTTTGTTCGTTACTAGTCATTAATTTTTTTATTTTTATTTTAGTTAGACAAAATGTATCACAAAATTGTATGTATTGATCATACATTTTGACCCAGATATTATTAGAAAATGACTATATTTTTTTTTATTCTCGCTATCCTGCAAATATAATTGTGAGCTTACAAAAATATTATATAATAACTAAACTTGTACAGCCCTATTAGATCAATGGAGCAAACTTAGTTAAGGTCGCCGCCCACCTAACACCACGTTTAAGCTGTCTCAAATCCTTTTTGAGTGACTTCAAATAAAGACGTTCTTAATATGTCTATATTTTTACCGACTGCGGTGAAGTCCAAAGAAAGGTTATGTGTTTTTGTAGATATTTTATATATTCTTTTTTGCACATAAAAAATAAATTTAGTATCTTAAATATATTGATGGTAAAGGTGGACTTATCTGTCACAGAGATCTCTTCCAGTCAACCTTACGGCATTAATAACAAAATTTTAATTTTTTAATCTGTATTACAAAAAACTGAGGCTAAATAGCATATAAGTCTATTATAAATATTTATTATCTTACAACAAGTTAACGCGCCCTTGATTTGCTCGGGTTCTTCAGTATCAATAAAAGTTAGAGTAGTCTCTGTTCTTTTCTAATGTCCAATCTATCTCAATAGCAAAATTCATCAAAATTGATTTGGAGGTCCATACGTGAAAACGTGATAAACCGACAGATTAAAATATTCTTAATTATAATATTTGTTAGGATTTTTGCTAATTTTATAACAGGTATAGTGGGCGAGAACCTCAAAGCTTTCAAACAAATGAAAATAATACATAAATTATGTACCAATGAACGGAATGCTCCTTTCTTTCTTAACTTCTTTAACTGTAGGTAAGTTGGTTAAAAAATAATAAGTAAATATAGTCTTAAAGTAAATAACTAAACAAATTTTGATGAAATTTAATATGTGGATATTTTAAAAGATACAGTTGTAGGACAACAGTTTTGATGAGTAGTGCTTTTGCAGGAATTGATCTGAATAGTGAAGTTACAGGAAGGCTTTGATCGGATATTTTTTGAAAAGCCAATGTTGTTCGTCATCTCGGTGTTAAGCGTAAGCAGATTTGACTTAGCCAAGGTAACTTCACGAAGTCCTCTTATTACAGCTTCATGAACAGTATTCCACCCGGTAGGCCCATTGAATATATATAGCCGTATCATCCGTATAGGCAAATATCCTGGCCCCGTTTATGTTTAAGGTACACAAATCATTCATATAAATTAGAAACAAAGTCGGACCCAAAACGCTGCCTCGTGGAACGCCGTAAATTATGTATAAATCCTCGTTCAACAGTTGTCCAATATTTACTTTCAATTTACGATCACACAAAAAATCTTTAAGAAGCAAAATATGCCAATATTTACTTATTTTCTTTATATTTCTTAACGTTAAAAATAAACCTATTCTTTAAAACAAATTTGACAATCGATTCAAAATAAGCACGAAAATATAATAATATCTATATCTTCATTATTATTCGAGTTAAGTTCCTCTTTTGAAATCGGTCAAAAGCCTCAAATCTTCACAGACAATAAAAATCAAAACAACGTAATCTTTTAATAAGCAGCATTAAAAATATAATTATATTATTATACATAGACTGAAAAACATCGGTCTCATTATTTATATAAAAGAAACATTAAGAATAAAATTATAATTCTATACGATTTTTTGTTAGAAAAGATAACAATGTCTTAATGGCAGAGGAATAATTTTAACTTAAAATGATATTAGTTTAGTCACTAAGTACTGCATCCTATTTATTGTGAGACTGGATGGAAAACTACTGAACGGTTTTTGATTTTAGCAGTGAATTTTGGTGAAGATGTTGCAAATATGTTTGGAAGTTGATTTTCGGAAATCCCAGTAAAGGTCACATCTTTGTTAAAATTTTCTCCTCTAGATACTATCAGCCTTTTAAAAAAAACATACACATCACTGTACACCAGTTTAAGTTTTCGTACATAGATGCAAATAAAATAATTAAAATATTTAAAACTATCAATCTTAAGAAATTTAATGATTTATGGGGCATGTTTATTAAATTAAGTAACACAATAATAACATACATTGCACCACATTTGTCTCTTATCTTCAATAAATGTATAGACTCTGAAATATACCCTGATCTCATGAAAATTAGTAAAATAATATCTCTCTTTAAAAATGGCGAAAAAAATTATCCTGGCAACTATAGACCTATTTACATATTCCCATGTGTTAGCAAAATTTTGGAGAAACTTATTTTAAGCCAACTTTTGACTCATTTTAACATAAATAATACTTTCCTTAGCGAGCAACATGGTTTTACTAAAGGTACGTCTACTGTCGATGTGTTTTGTCTAAGGCTTTTGACTGTGTGGAATATGAACACCTTTTGCTTAAACTTGCTCATTACGGTATTCGTGGCATTGCTCTTGATCTCATTGCTTCTTATCTTAGTAGTAGGGTTCCGAAATTCGCTGTAAATAACGTTAATTCTTCAGGATCTCCTCTGAGAATGGGTGTTCCACAGGGATCTATTTAGGGTCCATTTTTGTTTCTAGCTTATATAAATGATCTCCCTTTTTATGCTGAGAAGTTATGATATGATATTGTACTCTTTGCAGATGATACCTTCTTAATTTTTAAAGTTGATAGAGATTCAAATAATTATGACGAATTGAACAGTGCCCTATCGCGTTCACTGGTTTAATATTAATTATCAAGCTTTAAAAGCCAAGAAAACATAATATATGCAGTTTACCTAAACTACCTACATACCTTTACCTAAATTCTGACTAAATGCAATGTTTTTTACCTATTTATTTGTTTAAGTATGACATGACACAATTAAGAATACTTACAGTAATCGTTTTGTATATCGACACATACTTGAGTAAAAAATTAAAGCCACATATGTTTTTAATTCAAAGTATTGTCACAATATACTTGCCAAATTTCATCGAAATCTGTTCATTAGTTCAAACATGTACCAAACAGACACTCAGAGTTACAAATACATACATAAATAAAATAAGTATGGATAGAAATACACGCTATCAGTCATCTCAAGTGGCAGAAACTAGTCTATATTATAAATAGCTTTAAACTAAGAAAAAGTCATTTACATTATCAAATAAATACTAAAACTTACATTTCAAATAAAACTATTTTTTCGGATTTTTTCCCGGATTTATTTAGATTTTTGGTTCCCGACATTTCGAATGCTTTACAGCAATCATGGTCGTGGGAGAGACTAAGTAAGGTAGATGTCACAAGGGCATTAAGTATATAGTTGTTACAGAGAGCCTACCCACAAAATAACAAAATTAATTTAAAAAAAATTGAAAAATGGCACCAAAGTACCTTACAATATTTGTTTATTTTAATTTTAAAACAAGTTTATAATTTTAATTATTTTTATAATTAAATATGTTGTATTCAGCCCTTTTTAACGTCCCACTGCTGGGCGTGGGCCTCCCTTCAATACGAGGGGGATCAGGCCATAGTCCACCACGCTGGCAAGTGCAGGCGGACTTCACAGGTTTCTTCACAATGTTTTCCTTCACCGTAAGACAAGTGGTAATCATGTTGGAAATGATTCGCACATGAAAATATCAGAGGTGCGAGACCCGGGATTTGAACTCGCTCCACTCGGTTTCCCAAGCGAGCGCGTTACCACTGGGCTACCACTACCCTTTCACCATATGTTAAAAAAATAAGTTTCATCTTAATCAATTCAGCAGTTGCTGAGTTTAAGTAACAAATATACAAATATATCTTAACTCGTGTATTATCTTATATCTAAGTGATATACATACATAGAACAGAATACAACAAAATATTAGATTATTTGGACATGTATTTTAAAAATCAATAAAAACAAGTTCAATAACACAGAACGAGAGAAAAAGTTAAATCTATACATATAATAAAATTGTTACTAAGTCAAATCTGTACATTAATTTTTTTTTTGAAAAATCTCATTAAAATAGTTATTAGTATTAACGATATAGAAGCCGATTCAATAATAGTTTTTAGATTTTTTGTCTATCTGTCTGGGAACGCATCACGAGATAACCACAGGATCGGTTTTGTTGAAATTTAGTATGATGATAGCTGATTATCCGGGTCAACATATAGGATACTTTTTACTGCGGGAAAATATCTCAACTCTGAGAAATCTATACTAACCGTTAAAACATACCTAAAATATATATATTTTTTTTTAAATATATAAAAAAACCATAGAATGATATGCTATATGAAAACCGCAAAAAATCCAAAAGCAATAGTTTTATTTAAAATATCAAATACTAGCTAAAATATTATAATTTTATTAAAGGATCTCAGATTAAGAAAGTTAAGCAATACTGAGTAGCTTCCCAAACTTGATGGGTGACCGAAGTGACATGATAAATACGATTTGCAATAGATAAGATTGATATGAGATAAGCCATATCTAGATAAAGGTCGGCTTAAACTTTGACATTTCTCCATTGGAGTATTATTATTTTATTTATTTTAGGGAAACAAACAGAATACACAACTTGCAATAATAAATACACTCATTTACAAATAAAGTTTCCACAAATAAGAAACACATAATTAGAGTAGAAAATATTAGCAACAAATAAATTAAGCAACAAGTTGACACAAACATATCTATACATATAAATCTATACATATAATATAATTGTAACTAAGCCGAATCTGTACATTAAATATTTTTTGGAAAATCTTATTGAAATAATCATTATTATCGATACAGAAGCCGAATCTATAGTTTTTAGAATATTTGTCTGTCTGTCTGTTGTTGTATCACAGAAAAACTACTGGAGGGATTTTGATGAAAATTGGTATGGTGATAACTGGTTATCCAGGTAAACATATAAGATACTTTTTACCGCAGAAAAATATCTCACTTCTGAAAAAAAAAAAATACAAAAATTGTAATGTAAGAGTAAACTAATATGTAAAACCTAAATATTTTGTTTTTGGTTATCTGAATGCGAGCAGAGCCGCAGGCAATGCTAGTATACTATAAACACAATTTAAAGTATATGAAAATATTATAAAAATTATTGAATTATGTTATTAATTAATTTCTTTAAATTTATAATAGAATCGGTTCTCCCTGTCCATTTCCCAATCACTTGGTGTCGGCGCAGTACATCTTCTGTACTGCTGAAAGGATTTGGCAAAAGTTTTACGACCGGCCGCCTGCCTGACGTCAACCCTTTTTTTTAACATTGGGAAATGCATTTACGCACGAGGTGTGGGACTCACCGGCAAAGCCAGTACAACCCACTAAAACCCAACAAAGCCTTCCCCCGTCTTAATGGGGCGTCGCAGGATCGCTTACGCATTCAACTACGACGCCCCGACAGCAGGTCTGCCGAAGCAGACTACAACAACCAAGGGGTTGCTCCAAGGTCCACTCTGCTATCAGAGAAGTACCAGGAGCAGCCCGCATGGTACACCGCCCACCGAAGTGGGCCACCTCCCTGTGCGTCTCTTGGCTTCGCGCCCGGTTGGGTTGCCGGGCACTACTGAGCCCCCCCCACTACGACAAGGTGAACGCACGTTGGGGGGGGGGGGGACGTCAACCATCCTTGGGAGTATACTAATATGTAAAACCTAAGAATTTGGTTTTTGGTCATCTGAACGCGGGCGGAGCCGCAGGCAATGCTAGTTTATTTAAATGAGACAACTGTACTAGTATTGTGTTGTGTCTGTGCCTTCAATACTTCTGGGTCACTGTAAAAGTCCTTCAAAATATCTTTAAATAAACATAAAAAACCAATAACCATTAATTTAACCGCTGAGTTTAATCTTATACCTTTTACGTATTCATAAAAGCATGTAGCATTGGACTAATCTATATCAGATTTCATTAAAATTCAATACACCAATGGATATGAAAAGGATATTAAGTCATTCTTCTCATTAGGTTATATTTAAACTTCTATTTGTGTCTGGTTTTACTCGCGTTTTGAACCGATTTCCTCAAAACGGTGCCAGCCAATACAAAGCAAAGCACACCGACTTCAAATAGTAAATGAAAACTTTCAATCAGTTATTTTTTACTTTTTAGTGCTTTTTTTGAAGTCGGTTTTTATTTTTTTGTTAAAAAGTTTTTATATTATACGCACTGAGATGGTTACTAAGATACCAAAGGTCTAGGGTTCGTGAGACATACATATCCCAAAATTGACATTCGCCTGCAATGTAAGGCCAATGTAAATTGGCAAGATCGAGACAAAAGTATTATATTTATTAATTATATAATAAAGTATTTATTTATATTTATTAAAATATTTTATTTTAATAAATATAATTTAATAAATATAAATATAATATTAGTATAGATAAAGAGGTAAAGTTTGTGAGCTTGTGACGTTGTAGGGGGTAATCTTTGGATCTACTGAACCGATTTAGATGAAATTTGGTAAGAAGATAGTTTGAGACCCTGGAAAGTACATAGGATTTTTATCCCGGAAATCATCCCTTAACGAGGTGCAAATGGGGTTGGAAATTTGTATGGGGAATTAAGCTAGGGACGCGAGTCGATAGTATTATATAAATTTATTTAGTGTATTTCGGAAACGGTTCTAACGATTTGGATCAAATTTTGTATTTAAATAAGGTTTTTCTTTTAAATTTATCTATATAGGAGTCTTTATCGAAAAGAAACGCAATTTTTACATTTTTTCCAAAAAAACACGATTTCGCAAAACGTTGAGCGAAGCTCGTTCGCTCAGATGCTGTAAAAAATAAGATGAGGTAAATAAACAAATATAGAGAGGGTTTTTTGCCACATCCTATAATACGCTAACTTGTATGCTGTTGATAGAGACTTTAATATCTATACATATAATAAAATTATAACTGAGTCGAATCTGTACATTAAATATTATTTGAAAAATCTTATTGAAATAGTCATGATTATTGATAAAGAGGCCGAATCTGTAGTTTTCTGAATTTTGTCGGTCTATCTGTCTAGGAACGCATCACGAAGAAACCACTGGACAGAATTTGACGAAATTTAGTAGGACGATAGCTGGTTATCCGGGTCAACATATACTCGTAGCATACATTTTACTGCGGGAAAAAATCTCATCTCTGAGAAATCTATTCTAACCGTTAAAACGTAAAATACATAAAATCCTTTAAACTTAAAATGTTTCAGCTTAATTCGTTATATAAAGTGCTGTTATATATATACATGTATATATATAGAAGCCCTCCCATACCATACATATTTGATCTTTACATTCTATAAATAGATAGATTATTCTTTTATTTTTATCTGATCTTGTGAGCATAAAATAGCTCTACATCTCCTAATCAAATACAACGAGCACCTTCAGTCGATCGTGTTGTTGCTGTACTGTCATATTAGTTCACGGCGACCCCCACACAATATTTAAAGAGGGGTTTATTGTTTAATTCAGAAACCCCTAAGTAGTACTTAAAAGGGGTTATTATAATACCTATGGATGAGCAAAACTACGTGATAAAGACAGCATCGCTTTAAAGCACTACATCGCGGTAAAGGTCACGCGACATTACAAAACCCAAGTATATAAGAATGGGACGAACGGATACTTCGGCTATTTCATAAGTAAGCGTCAGTGTGGACGTTTGACGTCAGAGACACAGTGTTTTGTGAAGTGTTTGTGTGTTTGCATGTGAGTTGATTTTTTTTTTAATTTTCACCCGCATGTGCTTTTTAGTGAGATTTGAGAATGTAGAGATAGTGATGCTGTGGCTCTATGTATCAATTTTTGACGGTTTTATTTTTCATTTTTATTTTTTTTAATTGTTATTTTTATTAATAGTTTAATTTGATTGCTTTGATACTATTTTTTTTTCATATTTATATATTTTTTTTTATATTGATAGTTTTTTTTTTTCATTTTTTTATAAATTTTTTTGTCTGTGAATATTTTATTATGTAAATTAAATTAATTTTTATCTGAAATATATAAATTATATAATTAAATTTAAATAATTAATCTATAAAATGTAATAAAAATAAGTTAAAGCAAAAAATAGAGCTTCAAATTTTCGAGCACCCGTTGATGTCTTTTCAACAAAAAATTGACAATAGAATTTTGTTGATAAATTAAAAAAAAATCATACTAAAATTTATTAATATATTTTTTATTAATATGATTTACATTATATTTACATAATATTCGAATCAAATATCTTAATTTTAAAAATACATCATAATAAACTATCTAAAAAAATAAAAAATAAAACTATAATACCAAACACTAACAGACAATCGTAGGTTATTACTATAAATATGTATTATAATTAAATGATCTATTAATTCAATAACTATTAATTCAGTAAAAGAGATAAGCAATATCATTATGTAAAATTGTTATATGTATATCTTATTAACGTAAAAACTAATATAAAACTAGCGAGTCACCCTCACTTTTCTCGCTTCGTTCGGGTTTGTTCCTAGATACGTTTTAACATTACTATGGAATAGATATACTATATATTAGTATATATATGCATATACAAAGGTATAATGAGTTTTATATCCTTTATTTGAGAAATGATTGATTCTGCATACAAACTTTCATCCCCCGTTTCACCCCCTCAAGGGATGATTTCCGGGATGAAAACCTTCTATACTGTTGTTAGTATATCAAACTATCTTCATACGAAATTTCATTTAAGTCGGTTCAGCGGATTTTTAGTTTATCCATTACAAAGAAACATACAAAAAAAATCCCTTTATAATATTAGCATAGACAAAGCATTAAATAAATATATAATAACATAACAAATTAAATAATATATAATAATATAAATAACTTCTCAATAATTATAGTTATATCAAAAATAATCAAAAACGAACTAAAACTTATGCCGAGGAAATCCTACTAAAATTTTAAAACCACTTAGTTAATAGATTAGGTTATTGTACATACATATTTTATTACAATATTTTTCCATGAAACTGACTGACTAACTCACTGATTGACTGACTAGCCACAAATGACTGAACCCAGAATCATATTATTTGTTCTAATAATAGTTTGTGTAATGCAAAGTTGCAAAACAGAATTTTTAGGAATACACACTTTAAGAGGAAAATGGAGAAGAACTTCGTATATTTTTTTTTTTCTTTTTAATTTTTAGCTCACACGAACAAAGTCGAGTGAACAAATAGTTTATATATGTTATGGTATTATTTTGTATTGTCTGGAAGATGCTTTATCTTTTTAAATGCTTTATAAACGCTAGAAATCGCGCTATTTTTTTTCTTAATTACCAACAAAGTGGATGAATTTAACGTTGAACTTAATGTATTATTAGAATACTAGCTTTTCCCTCGACTCTGCTCATCTTGTTTATTCATGTACACTATTTCGATCCTGAAGAATTGGGTTATTAAATGCAAAAAAAAATTAAATCCTACTGCTAGTTCCTGAGATTGGCGCGTTCAAACAAACATACTCTTCAAATTTATTATATTAATATAGATATACGGCTGTTACATTACTATTACTTAGAAAAGCCATTCTATACGATTATCATCACATTAAATATTTTAAAATAGCCATTTGCGGTTTTGAAATCCGTATCGTATTGTCAACTAGCTTTACTCGTCCAGATTTATGATAAAACTAGCGACTCATCCACGCTTCGGTCGAGTCCGTTCCTAGGTAATTTTTTGAATAGGCATAACTTTTAAATTTATGCACCGTTTAAAATAAAACAAATACTAAATGTTATGTGAACCTTATCACAATACACTAGTGAAAACCGCTTTCAAATCGGTTAAGCCATTTCTGAGATTAGCGCGCACAAACGCACAGACAAACAGACAAAAATTCTAAAAATCATTGTTTTGGTTTCTCTTGCGTTAATAAAGACCCCCAATAATAGTTTTTCTCAAATATCTTCCATGTACAGATAGCGATCAGTTACATTTTTATTATATGTATAGATGAGACAAAACTATAGAAAGACTATAAACTCTTTAACAACATCTATACATATAATAAAATTGTAACTAAGTCGAATCTGTACATTAAATATTTTTTTGGAAAATCTTATTGAAATAGACATTATTATCGATACAGAGGCCGAATCTATAGTTTTTAGAATTTTTGTCTGTCTGTCTGTCTGTTACCGCATCACTGAAAAGCGACTGGAGGGATTTTGATGAAATTTGGTATGGTGATAGCTGGTTATCCGGGTCAACATGTAGGATACTTTTTACCTCGGGAAAATATCTGATTTTTGAGAAAAAATACAAAAACTGCAATGTAAGAGTATACTAATATGTAAAACCTACGAATTTAGTTTTTGGTCATATGAACGCGGGCGGAGCCGCGGACCATGCTAGTAAGTTATAAACTTTGACATAACAGATTATAGTTTAATATCAAACTGTCCAATTTAAAAAAAAATCTTTTTAGCGTAAAAGCGGAATAATTATACAAAAAACGCGAGCAAAACCGCGGTAATAACCTAATGTCAGCAAGACAAAACCGTTCAGTACCTTTTTCTCATCTGTTTGTCAAACGATTTTCTTTTCTTTTTTTTTAGTAGCTGTTGACGAGTTTTAGTGTTATCAATAAAAAAATATACAAACAGTTTTTTTTTATATAAATAGATAAATTCTATTCATATATGTTTTTGTTAAATTTTCAATAATATTATGAATGGTAATTGTGTTTGTAAAAACAGCACAATATTCGGCGTTAAGAAACTCTCCATGCGCGAGTCAAAATTATACTCATCACATTTAAATACACATTTGAAACTCATCACTCACTTGCTTCTCAATACAATCAACCCCCTTAAGGGATGAGTTCCGGGATAAAAAGTACCCTATACCCTATGTCCTTCCCAGGCTCTCAAACTATCTTCTTACCAAATTTCATCTAAATCGGTGCAGTAGATCTAGAGATTACCCCCTACAACGTTACAAGCTCACAAACTTTACCTCTTTATAATATTAGTATAGATATATAAGAGTTTTTTGTAGTTGTAGCGCGAGCAAAGCTGCGGGTTCTGCTAGTTTTCTATATACATACATACAATTACAAAACATCTGTGACATCAACCGGATACGCCATCATGTAAATAAGACAGTGGAAATTCCACAAAAATTACAAACAAAATTAATCCGTGACAATTATATTTTAACATAATTGAAATCACAAAAAAGCACCCGATTTGGATATAAAACTATATTTTATAACAAAATCATTGTAAATTATCGTGTAATTAATTATATACATATATATAAATAAAATTAATATGTATGTACGTTTGAAGTTTCGTAATAAATACCTTGTTCTTAGCTCATGCTATTTGCATTTTACGATGTGGAGACTGGTCGTTTAAAACTTTATATATGGCTAGTGACTTTACCTTGCTTCGCTCGGGCGTCTCTAGTAACTAATAAGGTAGGTTTTATTTTTTTGAGCGGAACCCCAATCCTTTTCCTTAAATAAAAGTAGCCTAAAATACTCCTTATAACATTAGCTGTCTGTCAGTGAAAGTCCCGTCAAAATCGGTCCAGCCATTTCGGAGATTAGCCGGAACAAACAGACAGACAAACAAAAATGTTTAAAATTGTTTCTTATTATATGTACCGTATATAATTTCATATGCATTTAGTAAACGGCTGTTATTTTGACATTTCAAACAGACACTTCAATTTTATTTATCTGTATAGATTAACTAGGCTCATTTTGAAGAAACTTAAAAATATTATGATGCTAAGACAACTTAATTGACCTTAGATTTAATTAAACAAATTATTTTTGTAGCGAATTCGCGGCAAAAATATATTTTTTACTCGCACTTAAGTTTGCTTCGCTCGGGTGCGTTCTCTAGATGAGTTTTGTATTTATAATATTATATACTAGCAGCACTAGCCAAATATTATATCTAACAGAAGTGTGTCCTCCTGTGTCAATATCTATCTATATACTAAACTTCATCAAATCTTACATCTAAACTTCATCCAAATCCGTACAGCTTCAGCATGAAAGAGTAAGAAACACACGTACAAACATTCACATTTATAATATTAGCGTAATTACACAAATCGAACCTTAATCCCATCTCCACTCAACTCAGTATACGTAAAATATGAATTTTTGATATAAAATTTCATCAACATTCAAATAGGAAGTTTATTTTTCTCACCGAGTTGCAATTAAATGAACCCGCGACCTTGCGAGATAAAGCGGTAATTAATCGTAGAAGACATGTTTACTAATCATTTTATAGCTACATCTTGTAATGAAATTATGTTGATAGCTTCATTTAGTTATAAATCACGGATACACTCGTAACGGATAAATTGGTATCAAGTATCCGTTTTGCTTTGTCCGTTTGTTACGAAGTCATCCGCGTCTGATAATTAAATAATTTATAATACACATATTATCAACAATACGTGTTGTTGAAAAATATAGCTTTTTCCTAGAACAGGTCATTTATATAAGTGCGAGTTAGCGGACTTCACAATATATTTCAAAAGGTTTCTTTCAGGTTTTCTCACTTTGGTATAATTTATAATAAGACAAGTGGTAATTATCTTGGAAATAATTGAAACATGAAAATATTAGGTGCGTGACTCAGGGGTTGAACCCGTTTCACTTGGTGTTCCAAGCGAATACGTTACCACTGGGTTCTCACTGTCTATTACATACTTATAAAATATAAAATTATTTCTAAAATTCAATTCTATAGTTGAGATTGCATAATATAAATAAATCAACATATAATAGTCCTTTTTAACCGACTTCCAAAAAAGTATATTTAGGTTCTGGCCATAGTTCCGCTCTAATTACGGAAGTGAATAAAATTAATTAATAAATATAAAAACTATATTATCAAAAGTTTCCCATATTTTATCAAAAACGATGCTATTATAAAACTTCTGATACGAATCTTTAATTATCATATGGCCGAGAAGATAATTTAATTGTGGGTTTGTATGTTAATTTTAACTCTAGCCTACGTCTTTTCATTATCATACTACTACGTATGCGATATTTGTGTGTCTGTATGTTTGTTACTCGGCTGGATGGATTTGGATGAAATTTAATATAGAAATAGATGAAAACTAAAGCAACATAGGCTACACACAGCTAGTAGGTAATATTTTGAATAAAAAAGGTGACATTATTTGTATAGAATATTATAAATAAAATAAGTTTTACTTTACTTATAAAGGAGGGCAAGATATTTATTTTGAGTACAAAAACTAGAATTTGTCATTCGTTGATAATTTATTTACACAATTGTTCGTCCAGTGGTCGAAACTTGACCATAATTATTATTGAAAATTTAAAGAAAACAGATATGAATAGAATTTACCTATCTATATAAAAATACGTGTGTGTACTTATGTACGCACGTAAGAAGTTATACTTCTTTGGCGTAACAGAACAAAAATAGCTAAAGATTTCATCCCGTATGTCACAACTCTCTGTTTGTGAAAGGAAAAAGTAATTAAATAAGGCATATTAGAAATATTACAATCATATGTTTATAGAATATCAATTAAGAAAATGATATAATATTATATATTCCACTACACTTGTCAGACAATAACAACGGTTACCATGGCAACAAACAGTTGTCAGCTAACTTCATCATGTCGTTGTTTGGCTGTCGGTGTGCGCGCGCATCGTAAAAATTTTACTGTCATAATTTTCAACCGACTTCAAAAAGGAGGAGGTTCTCAATTCGACTGTATGATTTTTTTTTTTTTTTTATGTTTGTTACCTCAGAACTCCGTCATTTATTAACCGATTTGGACAATTTTTGTTTTGTTTGAAAGGGTATACTTCCAGATTGGTCCCATTTAAATTTCAAAAAAAAATACCACCCCTAAGGGTGGAAAAACAACTAATGATGAATTTAACCTACTTCTAATTGTCATATTGACTTGAAACTTTGCAAGTATTTCTATTTCCGTTGATAGTACAGTGGTTCGGTGTTGTTGACCTGATCTGATGGCAAGGCCAGAAGGTGGATAGGTGCAACTCTTCAACGGCTAATAGTAGATACTTTGAGTTTGGGCTTATTTTGTTTGATTTGACAAGCCTAACACGTTAGAATTCTTACTTTGCTACTACTGTCTACACTAAAAAGGGAAAAATAAAAACTTTTTAACAAAAAAATAAAAAATTTATTTTTTTGTTAAAAAGTTTTTTTAAAAACGTCCCAAATAAGTATAACCTCAAAAAACTGTTTTTTTTTATCAATAACACATGTCACTATTGACGTAACAAAAGAAAACAAATTATAACTGAAAGACACGTTTTTACCCATTTTCATTTATGGGATGGCCTAAATTCATTTTACCAGCAGCCATTGAAGAGTTCCACTATCCACCTTCTGGCTCCACCATCAGAACAGCTCGATGGCATCAAATTATTGCGTTGTCATGCGTTACATTAACACAGTTTTTTTAATTTATTTTTTTAATAATAATATGTCGGGACATTAACAGACAGCATCTAGTTCCGTGGTAAGCTACGAGGCTTGTGTTATGGATACTAGATAGTTGATACACTACACATATATAACTTTAAATACATAAAATTTTTAAAATAAACACACATGACTGGGTAAACATTCGTGCTCATCACACAAATGAATGCCTCCAGCGGGACTCGAACCCGCGACCGCTGTTACAGAAAGTAAGGTCACTACAAACTAAACCAAACGTGTCGTCTAACAAATTTAATATTAAATATTAAAATAGTTAAAATATTAATATTGACGTATTAACAAAGTTTTAAATCGATAAGACTATAACAAGTAGGTTAAAATCAACTCCAAAGATATGATTACATAGTTACAAGTTAAAGGTCACATAGTATGTGGAAAACATTATTTAAAAAAAATCTCTCTCTCTCTCTCTCTTTCTCTCTCATTCAACCCTTTTTAAAGTACCACTTTTGAGACAACTACCCTCATTTCGAGCTTGCTTCCTTTCCTTTCCTTGAAAGATCTTTATCCAGGAAAAAAATATACAATACATTTACAATAAAGACATTCGTTTTTCACTAGTGCTTTAACCTTGCTGCACTTGGGTGGGTTCCTGAATTTCTAACAGTAGCCTGACTGTGAGTCCATATCATAGACTATTTATATATTAAATGTCATCAAAATTCGTTTAGTAGTTTAGTACAAAGGCATAACAAACATACATACATACATACAAACTTTCGCATTTGCAATAGAAGTCCAATATATACAATGCATTTAGTTTGTTTCCGAATACGTTTTTACCATTCGACATGAATATATGAGGTGTTTGGAAAGGGTTGGACTCAGATCACGAGTTCGACCCCGGGTCAAGACAAACAGCCAAATTACGAAATTCATCGGTCTAGTTCTTTCTAGGTCACCTATCGAAATTTTTATATGATTTATTCAGATTACACGTGAAAGGTCATGAGTTTTATTTCTATAGATCAAGGTTTTCCAAAGTGCGTGTGACATATCCCATAACATATAAACATAATCTGTAGTAGCCATATTTTCGTAACAACATACATACATTTATTCAGCCCTTTTTAACGTCCCACTGCTGGGCACGAGTCTTCCTTTAATATGAGGAGGATCAGGCCATAGTCCACCACGCTGGCCAAGTGCGGGCGGACTGAGCATGTCTTTCGAGAACTTGCTAGATTCTCTCAGACATGCAGGTTTCCTCACGATGTTTTCCTTCACCGTAAGACAAGTGGTAATCATGTTGGAAATGGTTCGCACATGAAAATATCAGAGGTGCGAGACCCGGGATTTGAACCTGCTTCACTCGGATTCCCAAGCGTGTACATTACCACTAGACACACAGATGGACATACAGAATATAATTTGAATACTTCCATCTTTTTAAGGCAGTAGTAGCTCAGTGGATACCAAGCTTTCTTGGAAAACCATGTGAAGTGAGTTCAATTCCCGGATCTCGCACCTGATATTTTCATTTCATTTTCACTTAAATAATTTTACTCTTAAAAAATGTTGCGAATTGCAAAATCGCTGGTATAATCGATTTAAACTCGTTTTGTACATGTAAAAAGAAATATTTAATTAACTAGAAAATTTGTATATACTATGTATTCAGCCCTTTTTAAAGTCCCACTGCTGAGGGTGGGCCTCCCCTTCAATACGAGGGGGATCAGGCCATAGTCCACCACGCTGGCCAAGTGCGGGCGGACGTCGCATGTCTTTCGAAAACTTGCTAGGTTCTCTCAGACATGCCGGTTTCTTCACGATCTTTTCCTTCACCGTAAGACAAATGGTTATCATGTTACAATGATTCACACGTTTGTTATATTAAATTTATATTTCACAAATAATTTTCATTAAAGCAAATTGGTCGCAAGATTTATTTAACAAAATGACAAAATGCCACCTTTTTCTTTTCAGTTATTAAATTGAGGTCATATGTTCTCTTGTCATAGCTAATTCGCAATTTAATTTATTTTAGATTTTTTCTTTTTTTTCTTTGGACAATTTAATTTGGGACTTCATGAAAAATTTAGGCACCCTAGATAATCACGATATTATAAGATATAGATAGGTTTTATATAGATAGGCTTTTAAAGTAGATTAATTTTTTTAAATATAGTTCGTTCCAAATATTAATACGTTCAAACAAATAAAAAAAAATCTTTATATAATATTATATTACAATTCCATTCTATCACTATTATACGTCTATATTAATCTATATTAATATTATAAAGAGGCAGTGTTTCTTTGTTTGTTTGTTTGTTTGAACGTGCTAATCTCAGGTACTACTAATCCGATGTAAAAAATTATTTTCGCATTAGATAGCCTGTTTATTGAGGAAGACTATACGCTACATATCATATAATAAATCTATACTATATTATAAAGAGGTAAAGTTGTGACGTTGTGAGAGGTAATCTCTGGATCTACCGAACCGATTTAGATGAAATTTGGATAGGAGATAGTTTGTGATCCTGGGAAGGACATAGGATACTTTTTATCCCGGAAATCATCCCCAAAGGTGGTGAAAATAGGGATGAAAGTTTGTGTTGGGGAGCAAGCTAGGGACGAACCCGAGTGAAGCGAGATGAGTCGCTAATAATATATAAACTACATTTTTATGAAATTTTGATGCAAATCTATGTCCTTGTGGGACCATAAACGAAAAGCATTTAAATATTAAAACAATCTCTTCTCATTTAAATTAATCTTACTATTCGTAGTTTCGTAATTTATTTGGTTCATTTTCTTCTGTTTATACAGAAATCAAGGCGAGCCACTTTTGTTTAGTTTTTGAAATTTCAAATTTACATTTCGTTGAAATATTCTTTAATAAAATACAATATTGTGATGATACTAGTTATTTTCTACGAATTTTAGCGATTTTTTTGAATTATTGTTTCATAATATTATCATAGGCAGTGGTAGCCCAGTGGTAACGCGCTCGCTTGGGAAACCGAGTGAAGCGGGTTCAAATCCCGGGTCTCGCACCTCTGATATTAGCATGTGCGAATCATTTCCAATATGATTACTTGTTTTACGGCCAGTTGGCCAGTGGCTATGGCGTATTTTAAAAATTCGAACCCACGCCCTCCACCCTACGAGGTTAACCAACAATAAATAATAACAAGTTGTAAAAAATTTCACTTTTAACAAAATTATTTATACGATAACTCGCACCTTTCGTAATGTGATGACACAACTCATATTGCTATACAAAAATGTACCTTAACCTATTAAAATAGAATTGAAAGTAAGTAATTTTGTGGGAAACAGTAAATATTTCGATATGTTCGTACAAATAATTTGTTGTACATACATATAACGTCACTATTTGATACGAAATGTTATTTTACTATGATATTTTTGAACGACTCTTAGAAGGTTAGTACTCGTATATCTCTTCATACTAGCAACTTAGCTTTTCTTTGCTCAGAGACCTTGTGTGCCTTTTTTTGACATCGGGAAATGCATTTACGCATACCACCTGTATACATACAGATGGTTATGTGGGACTCACCGGCTAGAAAAGCCAGTACTACCCACTAAAACCCAACAGAACCTCCCCCATCTTAATGGGGCGTCGCAGGATCGCTTATGCACTTAACCACGACCCAGATAGCTGTCCTGCCGAAGCAGACCACATCAACCATGGGGTTGTTCCACTAGTACACTCTGCTATCAGAGAAGTACCATTTGCTGGACGCTAATGAGCACCCCTACCACGATAAGGCACGTTGGTGGGGTGATGGGCGTTGGTTGGTGGACTTTGGGGCGACCTAGTGTTCCTAACAGTAGCTTAAGTATTAGTCCAGGTCATAATCTGTGTACTAAATTTCATGGAAATGATAATGACTTGAGTAACTTCTCCCCTTTCAAAGTCTGTTAAGATAAAAAAGAAAACCGATTCAAAGCCACTACTAACTATCCCATACTTGAAAATTGATTGACTCTCCATACAAATTTCCACCCCACTTTTCACCTTCTTAAGGGATGGTTTCATAGATAAAATAATCTATGTCCTTCCCAGGGTCTCAAACTATATCCATACTAAATTTCATCATCATTCAGCAGACAGACAGAGTTACTTTCGCATTTATAATATTAGTATAGATTTACCTTATCTCTCCTATTTTCTTAGATAATCGCTCTTCCTGTTAGTGAAAACCGTATCAAAATCTGTACAGTAGTTTCTGAGATAAGTGCAAACAAACACAAACACAGCACGACGAGGTCTTTCATTTACAATATGTAGTCATACTGATAGAAACGCCAATTAGACACATGGCATAGAGAATTTTATTTGACTGTTACATAGATATGTGATGCAAAATTTTTACAGAGGTTAGAGGTTATGTGACCTTAAAAACCCAGAAAAATGCGTAAATTATACAATAAATGTTAACAAACTGACAAATTGATTTATAAACTTACTTACATAAGTGACTTGTCATGGATACGTAATAACATTTTTAAAGATTAATGATTGGTTCAGAAATACTTTTGTGTCCTGAACTTCCAGAAATGTAGAGGGAACTTTGGTGTGGAGGATATTTATATTATATAAATAAATATGTTGGGGCATTAACAAACAGCACCATCTAGTTCCATGGTAAGCTACGAGGCTTGTGTTATGGATACCAGATAGTTGATACACTACACATATATAACTTTAAATACATACATATTATAAATATAAACACCCATGATTGTAGTAAAAATATTCGTGCTCATCACACAAATGTATGCCAGCGGGACTCGAACCCGCGACCGCTAGCGCAGCAAGTAGGGTCACTACAAACTGAGCCAAACGTGTCGTCTATAATCTTTGTATGACCTCAAAGAACTTAAATAAATTTTATAAATTGGAAACATCACAAATGATTCGCTCACGATTTATGTAGATACATTATAACAACCGTAACGTAAAAATCGCTTGAATAATCGATTTTTTAAACGAATACGATTGCTATTAAATTATAATACAACTATATTTAAAAATCAAATATTTAATAATATATGTATCTATCGATCACAGTGCGTGATTTGACCGGAACTGATAGTGTGAATGCACTCATTGTTTCTTGAGTAACAATACTTACCCAGACCGATTTCGGACCAAGAACGGACTGTGATCGGTACTGTAGTGTGCAGTGGCCATAACTACTTGACTCATTTTTTTTCCTTCTCCAGTATAAAAACATTACCAATTTTAATGTAAATAATTAAATCTTAATATAATTATTCTAAACATACACACATACAAACATTTTTATATATATAAAAACAATTATTATCAAGACATTCCCACACAAAAATTTTAAATAGACCATTTAATTTTATAGTTTCCTTAAAATATAGTTAATGTCTTGAAATATATGTAAATATTCAATTCAAAAATATTTTCCCACACCGGTGTATTCTATATACAATACAACATAAATAATTAGATTATACTCCAAGTCTAAGTATTTGTTTTAATTTTACTTAACTAGAGATATGCCCACAATCCGCTCAGGATATCTCTAGGTGCATAACGGTACAGCCTTTATCTGCCTCGGTGGTGTAGTGGCTAGTATGTACGTCTGCATATCCGGAAGTCCTGGGTTCGAGTCCCGGCTCAGGCCAAGTTTGGTTATAGAGTCTTTCTGTAGAGTATGTCTCAGAAACAGCCCGGAGTTGGGAAGTTGGCGGTGTTACACCCCCGTGCCTCGGAGAGCACGTAAAGCCGTCGGTCCTGCGCCTTAACTCTTACCGGTCGTGTCGAGTAGTCGTCTCACCGGAGTATGAGAGTGACAGGAATAGAGAGTGCACGTTGTGTCTGCGCGTACACTTGTACACTATAATATCTCCTGCGCAGTTGGCTAGACTCAAAGAGATTGGCCGCCGTGGTCTTAATCGGTCGGGAGGACATTAACAGTAGCCTATGGTTACTCCAGTTCAAAATCTATGTACTACATTTTATCCAAATCCGTACAACCGTTTCGAAGTGAAAGACTAACAAACGTACACACAAATATTTATAATATTCTGATAAGTGATTTAAATGCGAAAATTTGTACATACATATTATGTATGTACATTTGTTACTTCTTGACGCTGAACGTTTTTTAGAGTCCCATACCTGATAAGGAAGAAAGGAACCCTTATAGGATCACTTCGTTGTCCGTCTGTCTATCTGTCAAAACCATTCTCAGAAACGCATGGATGTATCAAGTTATTTTAATATCAAAAACTTTGGTCTACAATCCCTTGGAGTTGTGAAAAAATCAAACTTCTAAGTCAACGCAATCAAAAGACACGGCCGTTTATGCCGCATATATTGATATTCGCAATGGAGACAACCTATACCTTATACTTCCCGTTTAACTGCCTCGGTGGTGTAGTGGCTAGCATGTACGGTTGCACACCCGGGGGTCCTGGGTTCGAGTCCCGGGTCGGGCCAAGTTTAGTTATTGAGTCTTTCTGTATATTAAGCCTCAGTAACAGCCCGGAGTTGGGAAGTTGGCGGTGTTTCACCCCCGTGCCTCGGAGAGCACGTAAAGCCGTAGGTCCTGCGCCTCAACTCTCACTGGTCGTGTCGAGCAGTCGTCCCACCGGAGTATGAGAGTGACAGGAATAGAGAGTGCACGTTGTGTCTGCGCGTACACTTGTGCACTATAATATCTCCTGCGCAGTTGGCTAGTCTCAATGAGATTGGCCGCCGTGGCCGGAATCGGTCAGGAGAACATCGTCACTTCCCGTTGGCCTAGAATCATGAAATTTGGCAATGTCTTACAACACAAGTAAAGGAAAAATTCCAAAAACCCTAAATAAAGTCAGACTCGTACTTGTCCGATTTTTTTAATTTACTTTGATAAACTTACTATTTGACAAACAGGGACGCACTTTAAAATCTATTTTATAATATTACTAACGTTTATAATGGTTAGTATAGATTTCTCAGAGATGAGATATTTTCCTACAGTAAAAAGTATGCTATATGTTGACCCGGATAACTAGCTATCACCATACCACATTTCATCAAAATCTATCCAGTGATTTCCTCGTGATGAATTCCCAGACAGACAGACAAAAATTCTAAAAACTATAGATTCGGCCTCTGTATCGATAATGAATATTTCAATAAGATTTTCCAAAAAATATTTTATGTACAGATTCAGCTTAGTTAGAATTTTATTAAATGTACATATAGATTATAACTACCTTACCTTATTATTGCAAAGATGTACCTCAAGCCTTTCACAATCTTGGATTTCTTATAAAAAGTTAATTATCTGAGAGAATAAATTCAATATATTTGAATAAAGTCACAGAGCTTATACTATACAGACAGACTAATGTAAATATTATATATTTATGCATATTTAATCAAACCACCTGATTAATTCGAGAGGAAACAAAGTATCGACCTTTTTGAAGGCTTTCATAAGACATCGGAATTTCATTGAAGGCATGACGTAAGTGATGTACAAAGATACATCGATGTTTTTTGTTAATATATCGATAATTTATCATCCGATTATTGTATTGGAGGCCGTGGTATCGATTCGGTAAACAAACATTTGTATAATAAATTATAAGACACATTAAATAATCATGCGCATTCTTATATAACTTTTTGATATACTATATCAATAGTTGCGTTTTAACGGTTAGTATGGAATAAATAAACTTTATATTATACTAGCGACTCACCCTCGCTTCGCTCGGGTTCGTCTCTAGTTTGATACCCCGTACAAACCGTCATCGCCCTTTGTAACCCCCTTAAGGGATGATTTCCGAAATTAAAATCCTATATCCTTTCCAAGGTCTCAAACTATCTTCTTACCAAATTTCATCTAAATCGGTTTGGTAGATCCAGAGATTACCCCCTACAACATCACAAACTCACAAGCTTTACCTCTTTATAATATTAGTATAGATGATACATAGCCTTCCTAAAATAAACAGGCTATCTAATGCAAAAAGAATTTTTAGAAGTACTTGAGATTATCGCGTTCAAACAAACAAACTCTTTATAATCTATACATTTAATAAAATTCTAACTAAGCCGAATCTGTACATTAAATATTTTTTGGAAAATCTTATTGAAATAAACATTATTATCGATACAGAAGCCGAATCTATAGTTTTTAGAAATTTTGTCTATCTGTCTGTCTGTCTGTCACCGCATCACAGAAAAACCACTAGAGGGATTTTGATAAAATTTGGTATAGTGATAGCTAGTTATCCGGGTCAACGTATAGGATACTTTTTACCGCGGGAAAATATCTCATTTTTGAGAAAAAATATTAAAAACTGCAATGTAAGAGTATAGTAATATGTAAAACATAAGAATTGGGTTTTTGGTCATCTGAACAACAATTAGTATAAATTACCTCATACGAAAGAAAGAAACGAGGAAAAAATTGACATAACTCAGATTATTATAATAATAGTTTGTAAATGACAAATAGATGACTAATATGTAAGATGAGATCGCATTACCTTCTTAGGCAAAGTCTAAATTTTATTATATACAAGTTTCTACCTGCGGCTTCGCTCGTATCTAAAGTGGGGTGAGATTCAGGGGTAGCCTTTGTCCGATCCTAGGATGCCATCTATGTCCTTGCCAAATTTTATCGAAATCTGTTCAGCGGTTCAAGCGTTAAAAGGTATGGAATAGATAGACTATACATACATAGGTATGATGAGTTTTATATCAATTATTTGAGAAATTATTCGTTCCCCATACAAACTTCCACTCCCCTTTTCACTCTCTTTAGGGAATATTTCCGGGATAAACCTTCCCAGGGTCTCAAACTATCTCCATAGCAAATTTCATCTAAATCGGCTCAGCGAATTAAGCGTGAAAAGATAACGGACAGACAGACAGAGTTAGTTTCGCATTTATAATATTAGTAGTATATACGTCATTTTATATTTTTAGTAATTATATAATAAAATATAGTATGAATAATAATTTAAAAGTAAGTTGTAAAGCTTCAAAAAAATAATTTATATCGCTTGAGAAAACCTCTTAACAGACCTCTTAATTTCTAATAAAAAATCAGCAATATATGTTAAGTCATATTATACAGAGTCAGAGTTTGTTTGTTGTTTGTTTGTATGCGCTTATCTCATAAACTATTAGTCCGATTTGAAAAATTCCTTTTGCATTAGATAACCCGTTTATTGAGGAACGCTATAGGCTATGTATCATCCCGGAAAATGTACCGTTCCCGTGGGATAGATTTGTTTCTATCTAGGGATGAATCCGAACCGAAGCGAGAGTGAGTCGCTAGTCCATAATAAATGTTCTAAAAATACACAATATGATAATATACATTTTTGCAAAACATTTCTCAAACAAACGCCCACTACCATTCTTAACACTCTATGTCATCACTTTCAAAATCCTTGAAACCTACGTTAGACCTAGGCTGCTCAAGTTAGGCTCGACACGTGGTTTTACTCGATATTAACACCATTTTTCTCAAGACACTGTATGTATACATGAATATACATCAAATTAAGTAATATCAAGAAATACATAAAAGCAAAAAATGGCCAAGTTTGTAGATCGAAAAGTTCATAACTGTTTATTTTGTATGGGAATCACTAACCATTAAAACGTACCTAGGGGCTAGGGACGAAGTAAATTCTATAGACTTACCGTATTATAAATTCTTTTATATAATAATAAACTCACTAACTCACTCACTCATAGCTTTCACACTTACAGCATTATTATATTATCTCGTTTATAATAATATATTTTATCTATACTTAATGGACCAACAATCATTATAAATTGCCAAGTAAACCTTGGTCTCCCACGTATACGTGAGTCATGGGAGAAACCTTACAATGTTACTGAATCGACCCTCGATTTTTCAAAAAGGAGGATGCACTCTATTTGTGTGTATGTTTGTATGTATGTCATCGTTGTAAGAGGATTTTTAATGCTTCTACTAATATTATAAATACGAAGGTTTTTAAAGGTATCTCCCGTGACAATGATTGCTGTAAAGCATTCGAAACGTTGGGACCCAAAAATCTAAATAAATAAGCGAAAAAACCCGAGAAGATAAATAAATAAATGTAAAAATTAGCCCATGTTTGTTACCAGGTATTGTAAACATGAAAGTGGCTATTTTTCTGACTAATTTGTTCCCATTGCTAAATTAACTAAACGGGTTTAAAAAAAATAGAAGTTCAATGGAAAATTTTTACCAAAAAAAAAACCAGAAAAACGCCGCATCGTTGTGCTAAATATAACTAATAGGTTCAAAATCCTCATATTATTAACTCAGATTAAGAAATAACATAGAGCGTTATAGAACTGAACATGAAGGCAAACAATATTGTTCTAAAATAGTACACAAATGATAATTTGTATACTGAATGATAATAATATAAAAAAATCAATCTAAAAAAAAAGCTCTTTTGCTTTATATATATTATATAGTGACTCAAATTCGCTTCGCTCGGGTTCGTCCCGATGTACTTATATAGTATTAAATTATTATGATATTGTTCATACAAAAAAACTAAAATCGCAATTAAAAAACGGGGGATGGGGATAGGAGGGTGAAAAATACTTTACTACCTATTCTCATACCTACCAAATATACAAAAAATATTTCATTAAAATCGGTCGAGTCGTTTCGGGGGAATACGACCACAAACACCGTGACACGAGATATTTATATATTAGAAAAATAGCTAACAATTTTTATTATAATATCTAAAAAAACGATTGTTCAATAGAAGATACAGCGCCATCTAGCGGCGAGTTATATAGATAGATAGATAAGAGAAAATCATCTCCACATAAAACACTCATATGCGTCAAAATTTGAAAGCAATCGATGAAGAGTTTTAGGAGTTTTAGTAGTACTAGTAATAGTATGGGATAGATAGACTATATACATATATATATAGGTATGATTAGTTTTATATCTCTTACTTGAGAAATGATTGACTCCTCATTCAAACTTCCACCCACTCCTCGCCCCCCTCACCCTTCCCCCTTTTCACCATTTTAAGTTTCGATCAACAGTGGTATTGTTGATCGAAGCTCTTAAGGGATGATGTAGGTATGATCTCCATATCAAACTGAATCGGTTCAGCGGATTCAGCGAAAAAAGGTAACAGACAGACAGACAGACAAACGGACAAAGTTACTTTCGCATTTATAATATTAGGATGGTTTCCGGATGTGACCCTGATACTAACGAAATTCCTATCAAAACGGACACGATAATAATATTTATTAGTACACAATAGTTTGAGGCCAAATTGTATTGAAGAAGTAAATACAAACACGGCATTATGACATTGAAGGTCTGTTAAAGATAAAAAAGAAATATACGTATCGTATGTCTCATTCATCATTCAATCATTTTGTAAAATTGTGGGTATTCACTGTCTGTAACAAAAATATAATTACACTAGCGACTCACCCTCGCTTCGCTCGCATCCCAAGCTTGCTTCCCAATGCAAAATAAATTTCATCCCCATTTTCACCCCTTTAAGAGATGAATTCCGGGATATAAAGTATCGCATGTCCTTACCAGGGTCTCAAACTATATTCTTACCAAATTTCATCTAAATCGGTTTAGTATATCCAGAGATTACCCCCTACAACGTCACAAACTCACAAACCTTACCTCCTTATAATATTAGTATAGATTTGAGACATCTAACACCTCAGTCTCTCCCGTGACCATGATTGCTGTAAAGCATTCGAAACGTCAGGAACCAAAAATCAAAATAAATCCGCGAAATAATCCGAAAAGATAGTTTTATTCAAAATTATCTGACTTTGAGAGTAAAAAGAATAGAGAGTGCACTTGTGCACTATGATATCTCCTGCAGTTGGTTAGTCTCGCATTAGTGAGATTGGCCGCCATATATAAGAAAATTCTAACTAAGTCGAGTCTGTTTTTTTTTGTGGAGAATCTTATTGAAATATATATTAATATCGATACAGAGGCCGATTCTATAGTGTTTAGAATGTTTGTCTGTCTGTGACCGCATCACGGAAAAAGCCCTGGGGGGATTTGGATGAAAGGTATGATGATAGCTGGTCACCCGGGTCAACATATAGGATACTTTTTACCGCGGGAAAATGTCTCATCTCTCAGAAATCTATAGTACCCGTTAAGTCTCAAATAAAACGGAACATCAAAAATCAAGTCAGCTGTTGTAAGGACATTATAAGCTTAATTGCATTGGATTTTACGAAATAACATCCGGAACAGACGTTTTTGTAGGTATAAATAATAATATATAAATCAAGATTTTATCACGTAATAATAGCTATCCATTTAAAGACTGCAATTATCACAAAAACACAGTCTGTTACTAACATAGCTTATACAAACCCACATACTACAAAATTTTTATTGCTTTTAGCCATAATTCAACTCACTAACGTAATTTTGATTTATAATTCTATATCTTACAACGAATTTCTCTATCGATTTACAAAAATTCAATCAAAATGGGACACGTTCTGAGATAAGTTTGGACAAACAAACAAAAAACATTGTGCCTAACTCGTACTTTGTTTAAAAAATCTAAAAATTCATCGTTTAGACATGTCCGTCCGTCATCTTTTTTATGTATACATTAATTATAACCCTACCATATTGGATGCTGTTGCCAAAAAAGGATAGATATCATATTTGAATTC
Source organism: Brenthis daphne (assembly GCA_947093115.1). NCBI lineage: Eukaryota > Metazoa > Arthropoda > Insecta > Lepidoptera > Nymphalidae > Brenthis > Brenthis daphne. The sequence goes on along the minus strand of OX352478.1, from coordinate 764,531 downwards.
CTGAGTCGTGGGCTTGACATATGGTCATCTAATATATTTAACTTGTACGTAACTATTACATCACAATTAGAAACTTGTTATTTTTATCGCTCTATTTTCATTATCTTTGTTATGGCAGTGGTAGCCCAGCTGTGACTCGCTTGGAAAACCGAGTGTTGTAGGTTCGAATCCCGGGTCTCGCACTTATTATATATTCATGAACGAATCATTTCCAACATGATTACCACTTGTCTTACGGTGAAGGAAAACATCTATCCTTCCCAGGGTCTCAAACTATCTTCTTACCAAATTGCATCTAAATCGGTTCAGTAGATCCAGATATTACCCCCTACAATCTCACAAACTCACAATTCAGAAACTTTCAAACTCACAAACTTTACCTCTTTATAATATAACTATAGATTAGTATAAGTTATGTCTGATGATAGGCCTCAGTTGGTAGCAAAAAACCGCAAAATTTTGTTTTGACCAAACGGTTCAGTACCTTTTTCTTCTCTGTTTATCAACCGATTTTTTAGTAGCAAATGACAAGCGTTATCAAATGTTGGAAAAATGTAAATTCATATATTAATTTCGATCACTAGAGGAACACGAGTTAGAAAGAAATACGCCACTATACCTCGGAGACGGCTCTAACGATTTGGATCAAATTTTGTATTTTGCTTTATAAGTTTATCTCTATAGGTGTCTTTTCCGGGAAAAAACCAATTTTTACATCTTTTCTAAAAAAACCTGATTTTACAAAAGGTTGAACGAATTTCGGTCGCCAAGGAACTATTAAATAAACGATATTTTCCCTACAGGATCTTAAACTGGTCGCCATTACAATAGCAGAAAGTCAAAAATCAAAATTCTATATCATAAATTGTAATAAATGATGTTTCTCCAAAACCAATTTATATAAGAGAGGTTAAAGATCAAAATCAGCATCCACATAAAATTCATATGTCAATAGATAAAATAAATCTTTGTTAGTCAGTTTTCAAGAATTCCTGCAATTTCGACTCTATCTCGTTGGCATAAGACCTCTATATGTTAAGATATCTAAATTTTATTAAAATACGCCCTTGAACTATACTTCACAATTTTCAATGATAGTACAAAAAATATTGATGAGCTTTTTTTTAATATTTTTTTTTGTTATATGAAATGTTTGGTTCATCTTTTTTGGGTTCTCCAAGAGATTAAATGAGAAAATGTACGTAATGAAATCATTTTATCGATCTTTTTTATAAATAAATTAAAATCAAAAATCCAATCTGCCTTAACTATATGGAAATAATAATAAGTAGTAATAGCTAAATAACATAAAAAATACCAGCAAATTAGATCAGAAAAGAATATAACTTTGTTAAAGAATCCTGTTTTATTTGTCTTTTTGTTCGTAATTTTCGTAATATCTAACTGGTGGTATTAGTCGATTGTATTGTATAAGTCGATTCTATATATTTGATTGTAAACAAAAAAATAATGTTATTTATATTATTTGTTTCAGATATAATAATGAAGCCACTACTCAAGACAGTGGTGGCAATATGCCTGCTAATAACAATTCATGCACTGCCTGAAAGTATTGAAGACGTCAAGGAACTGCCCCAATCTAAAGAACCAATAGTCGAAGCTGAAGAATCAGAGCCTCAAGCGAGGGTAGAGCGATGCACCACCTGCACATCACTGAACCTTAAGATTAAATCTCCAAAGGAAGCGTTAGCAGCTCTCAAATCGCTTCCCGGAGCTGAAGTTCACACTCAACAGTCTTACCAAGGCTGCTCAAGTGACAAAGGATGCGCTGGACTTAAGATTAAAGATGGAAAAGTGATTCAACGATTTGGTAACGTGGACGCGTTTAACGCGGCGGCTGCCGCTGATGTTAACAACGAATTTATCTTCCATTCAGGTTTTGGTAACAATGCCTTAGAAGGTGCTTTAGGTGATCAACCTTTCTGGTGGATGAACCAAGATTCACCTTTCAAAGCCGGTGGTGCCAGCGGTAACTTTGAAAAGTTCAGCAAATCTTCAAGCTCTAGTTATTCCAGTAGTGGAAGTTCTGGTGGAGTTTCTGGTGCCTTGGACTTAGGTGCAAACCCATTCTTAAGCGGCGATCTCTCCTTAGGAGCTGATATTAAACCTAGTTACCAATCTTCATCTTTCGAATCTTCTTCATATAGTGCTTCCAATAAGGGTGAAATGGATTTATCCCAAAATTCTTTCCTGAACGGTGGTTATAAGGCTGGTCAAGGTTTCCAAAGCGCTTTTGAAGCTAGTGGATCACAGAACTTTGGTGCTGGTGCTTATGGAAACAAAGCTTCCACAGGATACATTGGTTCCTCTCCCGCCCCATTCGTTCCTGGCGCTTCCAACGTAAATCTAATCCAAAATGAAAAAGCTGACTTCGATTTTACACAACAACAGCAAACTCAGCAGAATATCGATGAAATCTTCCAAAGTTCAGGAAATGTTGGTATAGAGGCATCTGCTGGTGACTTGGAACAGACATGTTCTGCTGAAGGCTACTCCTGTGTCCTGAGGTCTCTGTGCAACAATGGCGTCGCTTTTGTGCAAGTTAAGGTCAAGGTCAGTAACTATTTTTGTTCAAACTCATGCTTTATTTTAAAATAATATGCGAATACCACAGACCTTTTCCGTGCCTTTTTATGAGTTTCAGTTACTTTTTGTTATTGTCATATTTTTTTGTTTTTTTAAACAAAAAAATTAAGGTTATAAAAAAAATTAGATATCACCGATTAATTTAATAATATAAATTAAAAGTAAATTTTTAAATTAAAACATTCGGAACCCTCCAAAAATTATTTCTAGCTTTACAAAAATATTATTATTCAAGTTAAACTTAAATTTTTCATCTCCAGCAGTTTTTAATGCAATGCGCTATCAATAATCACGATAACCTTTAATATTTACGTTCAACAAATTTTGACCTTCGAGTTCGCGAAAAGCAAATAACAAAATGAACAATTCTGCAGGTGTCACATATTTTTCTTCTTTACTCTATTATTGTTGTAATATTTTAGGAACTAGCATTGCCCGCGGCTCCGCCCGCGTTCAGATGACCAGAAACCAAATTCTTAGGTTTTACATATTAGTATAATCTTACATTGCAGTTTTTGTATTTTTTCTCAGAAATAAGTTTTCCTGCGGTAAAAACTCCTATATGTTGACCCGGATAACCAGCTATCACCATACCAAATTTCATCAAAATCCCTCCAGTGGTTTGTCTGTGACGCGGTAACAGACAGACAGACAAAAATTCTAAAAATCATAGATTCGGCCTCTGTATCGATAATAATGTTTATTTCAATAAGATTTTCCAAAAAATATTTAATGTACAGATTCGGCTTAGTTACAATTTTATTATATGTATAGATTAGTCATAGCATTTACGTGATAGATAGTGATACTAGATATTTTGACGGCTTAAAAATTTTTCGTTTATACTAGCGACTCGCCATAGGTTCGTTCGGTTTCGTCCGTAGTCATCGATCAAAAATGTACCAGATACACAATCCCATGCAAAAGTTCTCTTAAAACTGTCACCAATTGTGTTTAGATAATTATTGTAGTTGAAATAAATATACAACAATGTAAATTGAACCTTAAATGCAATTCCTAATTTTTTTTAAGTTAAAAGCACGCTCAAATGTTCAAATGAGCGCTCATTCGGTGAGGACATTTTTTGTCGCTGATTGTGTATCTAGTACTTTTTTGATCGATATTAGTAGTATGTTTTAACGCTTAGTATGAATCGTAGCCTTCTATAGCCTTCCTCAATAAACGAGCTATTTAATGCAAAAAGAATTTTTGAAATCGGTTAATAGTTCCTGAGTTAGCAAGTTCAAACAAACAAATAAACAAACAAACAAACTCTGCCTCTTTATAAGATTAGTATTCATTGCTAAAGCAACACAATTCGGCATTATTTATAATTAAGACAATTTTAATTTCAATTAGAGTATCCCTAAACCAACGTAAGACCATATTGTATAACTTTTTTGTTTAGAAAGAAATGCTGACTGGAAAATAACTACAAATTTCAAAAATCAAAATTTTCTAAATTTTGTGTGGTTTGTTTTTCTTCACTTTAGGGATCAATTTTAGAATATACGTTATGTATGAATGAACTTAGAACAGAATATATAATATAATAATATAATAAAAATAACCTTTTATTTTCAAGTCGGTCAAGAGAATAAAACCCAATCAATATTTCAACTGAAGGCTCTGTACAATGAAACCACTTGAAATACAAATGCATGCTTTATGTTGATGAAAATGTGTGGAATTGAGTATTATTGGTTCATATGCGGGCTATCTATATTGTTACTAGCGACTCACCCTCGCTTCCCTCGGGTTCGTCCCTAATGTGGGCCACCCTTATCACTTAAGGGTAGAGAAAATAGATAGTAGCCGATTCTCAGACCTACTGAATACGCATATAAAATTTGGTAAAAATCGGTAAAGCCGTTTCGGAGGAGTACGGTAACTAACATTGTGACATGGTAATTTTATATATTAGATGTTAATATAAAAACTTTTTAACAAAAAAATAAAAACCGACTTCAAAGAAAAGCACTAAAAAGTAAAAAATAACTGATTGGTAGTTTTCATTTACTATACATACCTAATCAAATATTTTCGAAGTCGGTGTGCTTTGGCTAAGTAATTAAAGCCTACCTATTAAATACATACCTAATCAAATATTTTCGAAATCGGTGCCAGCCCATACAAAGCAAAGCACACCGACTTCGAAAATATTTGATTAGGTATGTATAGTAAATGAAAACTACCAATCAGTTATTTTTTACTTTTTAGTGCTTTTCTTTGAAGTCGGTTTTTATTTTTTTGTTAAAAAGTTTTTATTTTTCCCTTTTTAGTGTAGACAGTAGTAGCAAAGTAAGAATTCTAAAGTGTGAGGCTTGTCAAATCAAACAAAATAAGCCCAAACTCAAAGTATCTACTATTAGTCGTTGAAGAGTTCCACCTATCCACCTTCTGGCCTTGCCATCAGATCAAGTCAACGACACCGAACTACTGTACTATCAACGGAAATAGAAATACTTGCAAAGTTTCAAGTCAATATGACAATTAGAAGTAGGTTAAATTCATCATTAGTTGTTTTTCCACCCTTAGGGGTGGTATTTTTTTTTGAAATTTAAATGGGACCAATCTGGCAGTACACCCTTTCAAACAAAACAAAAAATTTCCAAATCGGTTAATAAATGACGGAGTTCTGAGGTAACAAACATAAAAAAAAAAAAAAAAAAAACATACAGTCGAATTGAGAACCTCCTCCTTTTTGAAGTCGGTTGAAAATAAATGTAACTTCGATATTTATAAAAAAAACTACGTTCAAAAAAACCGACTTCAAAAGCTAAAAAGTATAAAAATAACTTAATAAATATTTAATTTAATACACCTCTTATGCAAACCTAATACCTTTAATATTAATAAAATACTATTATTTGTGTGTGCTACCTATTGATAAGTTTGAAGTCCATCGAATTGAGAACCTCCTCCTTTTTGAAGCCGGTTAAAAAGTTCTTCTCAGCACAACTGCATTCCTTAGGCTTACATTAAATTGACGATTCAAAAGCACTTATAATAATTCTAATTAAATAAGGTTTATTTCATTTCATGTCAAAGTGAAGTATCCAAAACATATAATTTAGCTTTATTTATAGCACTGGCGTTAGGTTGATTCCCGATACAAACTTTCATCCCCATTTTCACCCCCTTAAGGGACGATTTCCGGGATAAAAAGTATCCTATATCCTTTCCAGGGTCTCAAACTATCTTCTTACCAAATTTCATCTAAATCGGTTCAGTAGATCCAGAGATTACCCCCTACAACGTCACAAACTCACAAACTTTACCTCTTTATAATATTAGTATATATAGAACCTTGAAAAGCAAGGGTAAGCAACCCTTGAGATGTCGTGCGTATGTTTGTAAAAATTTTGATACACCGATTATTTATAATCAAAATCAAACAATAACTATTTAATTAACCTTTTTCATGGTGTCATAATAAAGAGATAATAAATATTCAAAAAGTAGAGGTCACGTGTGTTTATTTTGAACGTAATTTAAAGGTCGTGGATACTTCTAAGTATAAAATTTTATAGGCTATAATTAATTATTTAGTATTAGTGATGGGTCTTCAATTTAAACACTTTTTATAACAGACTGCTGTCCCGCGGGATGATTTTTGTGTACCGGGATTTTACATTTACATCACTATATATACCTACTTATATCTACTAGTGGTCGCAAAGTGGTCGAATATCAACCATTTAATTATTGAAAATTTAAAACTTAACGCCACATGTTGACGTGAATTTTTGTAGAGATATTTGTTAGGAAATGTATATCTATGTTTTTATATATCACTAGCAGAACCCGCGGCTTCGCTCGCGCTAAACTACAAAAAAAACTAAAAAGGTAGGTTTCATACAAACTTTCATTACCTATTTTACCCCCTTATGGGATGTATTTCGAAAAATGCTAAAACACGTATTTATTTAATTGTATTGAAGACCATTAATACTTAGTTTCAAGTAATTCTGATCATAAATATTTTTTTGGGTTGCATTATAACGTGTTATCCCGTGGGAATGAGATAATCTTCCGCATCAAAAAGTAGCCTATGTCACTCCCCAGCTATCCAACTATCTCCACACAAAAAATCACGCTATTCCGTCACTCCGTTTCGACGTGAAAGAAGGACAAACAAACTAACACACTAACATTTATAATATTAGAATGTATTGTTCTCTATACAAAAAATAACGTCAATTTCTCAACTAAAAGAGAAGAAACTTACAACATTTACATTCACAATATTGATAAGTATTGTATTATAAATTTCAACAAAAATAGTGACTCTTTTGTTAAACATATAAGTTACGGGTAAATGTCACTCTTAGATGAAAAGATAAATTTTCGTAACGAATATCGATACTTAAGAAATATTCGATCTTAAATAGGAAAGTGTTGTGAAGACGACACGTTTGGCTCAGTTTGTAGTGACCTGTGCCAGAGGTCGCGGGTTCGAGTCCCACTGGGGCCATTCATTTGTGTGATGAGCATGAATGTTTGTACTCCAGTCATGGGTGTGTATCAACTATCTGGTATCCATAACGCAAGCCTCGTAGCTTAATTAATAAAAAATCACATTTAACAATTGTGAGATACGTGTACAATCGATCAGTACAGCCACAGGAGGTCTCTAAGCAAATATAAACAAAACCTTACCTAATACCTCGGTAACAATATAATTGATGATCGCAACGTACAGACCGACAACTGTAGGTATATATAAATGTCATGGACATCGAGATGGATGTCATCAGAATATTATGTTGGGAAATTACTTTTTTTTTTTAATTTCTTAGATTTTCAATTAAAAAAAACATGTTCTGGTCTGACTTGATTTTTTTTCTAATGACTTTCTTATATATGTAACCTCTTGTATTGTATCGATATTATGTTACTATGTAATAATTTAACTTAAATGTTTTAAAAATCGATTTTGATATAAATCGATATTAGTGTCAGAGATTATTTACTTATAAACAAACGGAGACTACGTGTTTATGATCGAGTTTAAAAAGGAGATGATATTTAATTCGTTAATTGTTTAGTGTATATTATAATTGAATGGATTACAATTCAAAGGTAATCGAATAAAAAAGCCATCCACCGGGTGGAATGAAACTTTTAAGAAATTTTAAAGCCAGTGTAGCTTTTTTATTAAGTAAATAAGCACAGATTAAAAAGCTTTGATTTAATTCGGAACTATTCGGACCAAATTCCTCTTTTTCTCTTTCTTCCTACTTTCACTAAACTTAATTATGACTAGCATTGCCCGCGGCTCCGCCCGCGTTCAGATGACCGAAAGCCAAATTCTTAGGTTTTACATATTAGTATACTCTTACAATGCAGTTTTTGTGTTTTTTCTCAGAAATGAGATATTTTCCAGCGGTAAAAAGTATCCTATATGTTAACCCGGATAACCAGCTATCACCATACCAAATTTCATCAAAATCCCTCCAGTGGTTTTTCCGCGATACTATAACAGACAGACAGACAGACAGACAAAAATTCTAAAAACTATAGTTTCGGCCTCTGTATCGATAATAATGTTTATTTCAATAAGATTTTCCAAAAAATATTTAATGTATAGATTCGGCTTAGTTACAATTTTATTATATGGGTAGATATTTGAGGTAATACTGAAATTATATAGAAAAAGCACTTTCAACAACAAACATTAGTTAACACTACTATGAACATTTTAAAATAATAAATGGGACCAATCTGGAAGTATACACTTTCAAACAACACAAAAATGGTCCAAATCGGTTAATAAATAACGGAGTTCTGAGGTAACAAACATAAAAAAAAACACAGTCGAATTGAGAACCTCCTCCTTTTTGAAGTCGGTTGAAAAATTGTCCAAATATAAGAATAAAGATAAGAATAAAATACTTATGTACGCACGTACATAAGTATTTTATTCTTATCTTTATTCTTATATTTGGACAATTTTTCAACCGACTTCAAAAAGGAGGAGGTTCTCAATTCGACTGTATTTTTTTTTATGTTTGTTACCTCAGAACTCCGTTATTTATTAACCGATTTGGACAATTTTTGTGTTGTTTGAAAGTGTATACTTCCAGATTGGTCCCATTTATTATTTTAAAATGTTCATAGTACAACAAGGAGGCATTTAAAACATGGAAAAATGAAAATGGGAGTGAAAGAATTAAGGAAGTTAAAAAGTGTGAATACAAAGAGTTGAAGAAGAAGGCAAAAAAAGCGGTAGCAGTAGCCAGAGCTCAAGCTCAAAACAGTATGTACAGCCATCTGCAAGAACCAAGAGGGCAAAAAGAAATATACCGCATTGCAAAGAGCAGGGAAGAGAAGGCAAAAGACCTCAAGCATGTAAGATGTATGAAAGATGAGGAGGGAAGGGTGTTGATAAAAAATGAAGATATAAAAGATAGATGGAAGACATATTTCGAAAAACTTATGAATGAGAAGAATGATTGGAGCGGAGTGTTAAGCGATGTGCAAGTTAATATTGGATTAGTGAATGAGATTAGTTGGAACGAAGTTAGAATGGCAGTACGAAGTATGAAAAATGGTAAAGCAGTTGGACCCGATGGTATACCAGTTGAAGTTTGGAAGTTATTGAAAGAGGACGGATATCAGTGGCTGACTTTATTTTTCAATAAGTTGTTGCATGAAGAAGTAATCCCCGAGGAATGGTGTCTCAGTTCTCTCGTGCCCATCTTTAAAAATAAAGGAGATGTACAGGAATGCAACAACTATCGGGGAATAAAGCTCATGTCTCATAGTATGAAAGTTTGGGAGAAAGTAATTGAGAGAAGGGTGAGAGAGGAGAGTGTGATAACACAAAACCAATTTGGGTTTATGCCAGGACGCGGGGCAACAGACGCCATATTTGCAATGCGCCAAATATCTGAGAAGTACAGACGTGCGCACAAAAACTTGCATATGGTGTTTGTTGATCTAGAAAAGGCGTATGATAGGGTTCCCCGAGAGGTTTTGTGGTGGGCTTTGAAAGTAGAAGGAGTGCCTGCTAAGTACGTGGAATTGATTCGTGCTATGTACAGAGAGTCTAGCACTCATGTAAGATCGATCGCTGGGAACACCGAAAAATTCAGTGTCTCTGTAGGCTTGCACCAGGGATCGGCTCTAAGTCCATACCTCTTCCTGTTGGTAATGGATGCTCTGACATCGGACATACAGGGGGAGACACCTTGGTGTATGCTATTTGCAGACGACATTGTATTGGTCGGAGAAGACGGGTGCGAGGTCCAGAGCAGATTGGAAAAATGGCAACAAAGACTGGAGAATGTTGGCTTAAAAATCAGCAGAACCAAAACTGAATATATGTTCTGCGATTTTGGCGGTCTCTCCAGTCCTCAAACCATTTCTCTGGATAAAAGAGCGATAACAGTCTGCTCCGACTTCAAGTACCTTGGCTCCCTCTTTCAAAGCGATGGCGAAATAAACCGGACTGTACAACATCGAATCAATGCAGGGTGGATAAAGTGGCGGCAGGTAACGGGAGCAATTTGCGACCCCAAGTTCCCTATGAAATTAAAGGGACAAATATATAAGACGATCATCAGACCTGCCGTCCTATACGGATCTGAAAGTTGGCCCACAAAGAGAACGGATGAAAGACGCATACATGTAGCTGAAATGCGAATGTTGAGATGGATGTGTGGTGTGACTAGAATGGATAAGGTGAGGAATGAATACATTAGAGGGAGCCTGAAAGTTGCGCCAGTGGATGAAAAGTTGAGAAGCAATAGGTTATCGTGGTATGGACATGTGATGCGGAGGGAAGAGCAAAGTGTGGTGAAAAGAGTTTTGTATATGGAAGTTAACGGGGACAAGAGAAGAGGACGACCAAAGAAAAGATGGATGGACTGTGTAGAAGAAGATATGATTAGAAAGGGAGTAAGCAGTGAAATGACGAATAATAGAGTAGAATGGAAGAATAAAACATATTGCGCCGACCCCAAATAAAAATTGGGACAAGGGCAGGAAGAAGAAGAAGACTTATGTACGCACGTAAGAAGTTATACTTCTTTGGCGTAACAGAACAAAAATAGCTAAAGATTTCATCCCGTATGTCACAACTCTCTGTTTGTAAAAGGAATGCAGCTAACTTCATCATGTATGCTTTTTGGCTGTCGGTGTGCGCATCGTAGAAATTTTACTCTTATATTTTTTTTAAACGTGCCAAAAGAAGTATAACTTCAAAAACAGCTGAATTGAGAACCTTCCTTTTTGAAGAAGTCGGTTGAAAATTAGCTAAATCGTTCCAGCCCATCAAGTGATACAGCTACCAACAAACAGCATTTCATTTTTATTATATAAAAAAAAACACAGATTCTCTCTACTATAAGTATCAAGACAAACCGTGATAAAGCAAATTTTTTCTGACTAAATTCATATATATTTTATCTATACAGATAAACAAAATTGAAGTGTCTGTTTGTAATGTCAAAATATAGGCTTTATACTAAATGCATATGAGAGTATGTATGGTACTTATAAGAAAAACTTTACGATTGTTTGTCTGTTCGCCGTAGCCGATGCAAAGGAAATCTAATATATTTCGATACGTAAAATACATATTTACTTATTATATATTCATATCTTAAAATATTGTCGGCTGGCACCGACTTCGAATATATCTGATTAGGCATCTATTCTAAATGAAAACCCACGTTTAGTTATTTTTTACGTTTTAGAGTCTGTTTTTTTAAGTTGTTATTTTTCCATTTTTAGTGTAGACGTAATAAGCAGGTAATTTGTAAGAAGAACGTTTTTTAATAACATATTCGATTAAACAATTTATAAAAAAAAAAAAAATTGTTAATTTTTTTTAAAAACCACTCGACCAATTTCGATAAAATTTACATAAGACAACCTGGGAAGTATGCCCTTTGAATCCAAAAAAAAATCCAAATCAATTCAAGCGTCTTTGAGTAATCGGTGAACATACATAAAAAAACGGACGCATTGAGAACCTCCTCCTTATTGGAAGTCGGTTGAAAAAAATATGCTATAAGAAACACAAACAAAGTGCCAGGCACCAAGTGGTTCACATATTAACATATGAGCGTCATCAAAATTTAACAAACCTCTAGGCCGACTGGTATGGTAATTATATTTGTGCATGACGCATTACGCCCGGACTATTGAAGCATCGTTGCTTCTTTTATGCTACGCTATTGGAATAACAACTGCCACGGTGGTGTAGTGGCTAGCATGTACGGTTGCACACGGAGGTCTTGGGTTCGAGTCCCGGGTCGGGCCAAGTTTAGTTATTGAGTCTTTAAGTTTTATTTTTAAGTTTAATTATTAAGTCTCAGTCTTCTCGTGGCCAAAATCGGCTAGTAGAACATCACATCATTGGAATAACAGACGGACAAAAATGAAAGAAATGTATATAGGAATTCTATTAAAACCTTAACACGTTTAAAAAAATGAAGGCTAAACAATTTTATCTCTATGAATCTATACTAATATTATAAAGAGGCAGAGTTTGTTTGTGTTTTTGTTTGAACGCGCTAATCTCAGGAACTACCAATCCGATTTGAAAAATTATTTTTGTATTAAATTACCCGTTTATTAAGGAAGGCTATAGGCTATATATCATCATGCTACTTGGATAGTAGATAGGGAGCGGAGCAGTAATCATAAATGTCAACAAATCGGGCAGATTTCCATACATTTTTGTAAAACTATATATTTTATAGGGATGAACCCAAGCGAAGCGAGGGTGAGTCGCTAGTGTATACTAATATTATAAAGAGGTAAAGTTTGTGAGTGTATGATGTGGTAGGTGGTAATCTCTGGATCTACTGAACCGATTTAGATGAAATTTGGTAAGAAGATAGTTTGGGAGAGGATGAAAGTTTGTATTGGGAAGCAAGCTAAGGACGAACCCGAGCGAAGCGAAGGTGAGTCGTTATATAAATATAAATAGGCAAAAACAAAAAAATTCAATACCTTTTTCTCCTCTGTTTGTCAACGATTTTCTTTTTTTTTTGCTTAGTAGCTGTTGACTAGTTTTATTGTTATCAATAAAAAAAATAGTTTTTTTTTTATATAGATATGTAAAGATAAAACAGATTAGTATTATTATTTATAAATATTCAATAATAATATATTACAGAGTTTTGACCACTCAACAAACACTAAATATTATAATTGATACATAATCTAATATGGAAATTATGTTGTTTATTCGACTTTTATGCGTGTCTAAGCCATAAAATTTAGATTTTTTCCCCCACTAAAGGTTCATTATAACTCGAATTTTCTGTATATTCTATTTCTGACAGTTCCGGCAACGTATGAGGATGAGGTTTTATCTATACATGGTTAAAAACAAAGTCGCTGTCTGCGTCTGTCTGTTTGTCCGCTTACTTCTTTTAAATCACGCAAAAAATTTGGATACAACTTATACAAATAGTAAGAACAATAAACGACAAATAATTTGTATATATAATTCATAAATATTTTGTACAAAATGACTGAGCCTAGATTTTATAAAAAAAAAAACCGATTTCGTAAGATTACATGACTAACGCTGGCTAAGCCTTTAGAGACTTTAAAAAATTATACTAAGAAATTTTAGGTTTTAAAAAGACCTACAGAAAAATCTGTGATAGTTTATATCTATCTCCTAAGGTATGCTGACAATAACTATGTTTATCTATTTTACGTGTTAAAAATACCAAGTTTAATAGTTTTCCAAGATGAAGACTGCGCTTATACATAAGAGATCCACTGTCCCGCACAAGTAAATTTGTAGAGGTAGGCTGGAGAGTGACATAGGCATTTTTACCACGGGAAAAATTTCATTCCCAAGGGAATATACGTTATAATACAACCCACAACAACTCGTCATACCTATGTACATCCATACTTCCATACTAATATTATAAATGTGAAAGTGTGTTTGTTTGTTTGTCCTTCTTTCACGTCGCAACAGAGTGACGGATTGACGTGATTTTTTGTGTAGAGATAGTTGGAGGGCTGTAGAGTGACATAGGCTACTTTTTACCCCGGTAGATTATCTCATTCCCACGGGAAAACACGTTATAATACAACCCACAACTCGTCATACCTATGTATATATAATTCGTTCATGATTAAACCATTCGTTCAGAATTAAAACCCTATAATCTATCTATAATCTATCTATTATACTTACCGTTAAAACGTACATAGGGACGAAAATGAGTTGCTAGTTAAAATATAATTGTACAATGAAAGTTCGTAATTTTCATATTGTTTTTAGCACATTGGCTATATGTGACCCGATCAACTGGTTTTCGCATCAGAGGTCGTTTACGCAAGAACTGGACGTGTATTCAAAGTTAAATAATAAACTAGCATTAAATCCCTGGTTTTATATGTAAAATACTAACAAAATTCGGTGGTTTCACTCGATTTTAACTAAATAATAAGTAAAGCGTCATAAAAGACGAAAAGAATTCCGAATGTCTAGAAATATTCACACTCACTAACTTCGGTTTTAAAGTATTTATTTTTAAGTAAGATATTTTTGTATCAAAAATTAATATTATATATGCATGTTTGTATATTTATATGTAAACCGAGTGAAGCAGGTTCAAATCCCGGGTCTCGCACCTCTGATATTTTCATGTGCGAATTATTTACAACATGTTTACACTTGTCTTACGGTGAAGGAAAACATCGTGAGGATACCTGCGAGTCTGAGAGAGCCTAGCAAGTTTTCAAAAGACATGCTCAGTCCGCCCGCACTTGGCCAGCGTGGTGGACTATGGCCTGATCACCCTCGTATTGGGAGGCCCACGCCCAGTAGTGGGACTTTAAAAAGGGTTGAATATAGATTTATATGGTTTAATCATGAACGAATCTCTAATTTATTTTGTAAATAATATTTTGTAAATAATATACTGCGGATAAGTTAAACCAAGTTGTATAAAAAAGGCGAAATACGCTTACTTTAGCATAACTAGTGTTCTTAGATACCTACTAACTATAGCCTAACTATAGCCTATGTGCTACTTCAGGAAATTTTATCCAAATCGATCCAGCCGTTTCATATTAAAGAGTAACAAACATACATACACACATACAAACTTTCTCATTTATAATATTAGATCGAAATTATTTATTTGCTGACGCTACACTCATATCGTATAAATCTTAATCAGTTAAGCCTAAATGATGCAATGGTACAGATACGGTTATATTTTAAAGAGGAGCAATACTTATGAATAACTAGCAAAACCCGCGGCTTCGCTCGCGCTAAAACTAAAAAAATCTCTAAAAGGTAATTTCATAAAACCTTTCATCCCCTATTTTACCCCCTTATAGGATGAATTTCAGAAAATACTAAAACACGTATTTATTTAATTTTATTGAAGAGCATTAATACCATGTTTCAAGTAATTCTGATCATATTTTTTTTTTTGGATTATTTTGGATTGGGAATTATATATTCTTTCGCGGTAAAAAGTATCCTATGTCACTCTCCAGCCCTCCAACTATCTCTACCCAAAAATTCACGCCAATCCGTCACTCCGTTTCGACGTGAAAGACAAACAAACAAACAAACAAACACACAAACAAACAAACATACAAAAAAACAAACAAACAAACAAACAAACAAACAAACAAACAAACAAACAAACAAACAAACAAACAAACAAACAAACAAACAAACAAACAAACAAACAAACAAACAAACAAACAAACAAACAAACAAACAAACAAACAAACACATACATACATTTATAAAATATTATACTAATAAGTATAATATTAGTAGTTAGTACTAATAAGTATGGATTTAAGCTATAAATAAGTAAAATAATCTATACAGACAAATAAAAAAGTGTCTGTGTGTAATATCAAAATAACAGCTTTTTACTAAATACATAAATGAAAGTATATACGGTATGTAGGTACTTATAATAAAAGAACAATACTTTTTTGTCTGTATGTCTGTTCTGGCTAATCTCCGAATCGGCTGGACCGATTTTGACGGGACCTTCACTGGCAGATAGCTGATATTATAAGAAGAAACTTAGGCTAGCTTTTATTTTAGAAAAAATTAAAACCCATGAAATTCTGAACATAAACCGCGTACCTTAGTCGCTAGTATAAAGAGTACGATAAATTGATAAAATAATGATTAAAAAAATATTTCAGTACATAATTGGAGATAGATAGCCGGAAATAGATAAAACTGGAAAAATATTCTTTACCAGGTCAAGGCTCACCCTGGTCTCTAGAGGCATGATGATGATGGGATATTTCAATCCCGCTGAGTTTCTTCCGCCGGTTCTTCTCAGGTCTGAGGCTTCTTCTTTCCGAACTGATAGTAGACTCATGACGTTCAGTACAAAATTGTAATAATTTAATGCTGAATAAAATATTTTGAATTTGAATTTAGATGAAATAATATTTAGAGTTCCGTGAAACAATGAAAAACGAAACCCTTATACAATTAATAATATATTCTAGCCTTTCGTTTTTATATATACATAATATTATATACATATACATACATAGGTACATACAGGCAGCATCCTCTTTTAGCATTTTTTTTACTAACTCCAAGTCATAGTCTGTTTACTTAAAGTCATCCAAATTCGTCCAGCCCTTACTGCGAAGAAGTAACATACATACATACATACATACATACATACAAACTTTTGAATTATAATAATAGTTCAATTAAATAAATAATAATAAAACAAAATTAATATTTTACTTCCTATCTGTCTGTACACACCATATTTAATGTTTTCTTTGCATTACTCAGTACACCGGACTTAGCAGGCCATTAACACAACACAATGCTAATATTCTATACATTGTAAAGTAAAAAACGCATGACTGAGACTAGACGAAGCCCAGGTTTGATTATTTGTTGGTCCCATGGGATAGTTTATATCAATATATTTAGCTCTTTTTAACGTCCCACTTCTGGGCACGGACCTCCCTTCAATACGAGGGGGCTTAGGTCATAGCCCACCACGCTGGCCAAGTGTTGGCTGACTGCACATGTCTTTCGAAAACTTGCTAGGTTCTCTCAGACATGCAGGTTTCCTCACGATATTTTCCTTCACCGTAAAATAAGCGGTACTCACGTTAAAAATGATTCGCACATGAATATATCAGAACCGTTTTTAAAATGGCAACTACTGAGTTTCTCAGCAGAACTGCTTTCCGAGTCTTCTTGAATAAGGTTCTATTACTGATTCTTGCGAGAATTCTTGCAATTTTATTTTGGCAAGACAAAAAATTCCTCGCAAGTTAATCCCGGTAATAAATTTTTACCAGGGATTAAAAAAAAAGGAAGGGTATAATATAAGGTACATTTAATGTTCATACGAGTAGGTGGAGTCTTGACGTGGAGTTTGTCTTATATAGATTAAAAATAGATTTACAAGCACGTTATACAATAAAATTATCGCCAGATGACATGTAAATTATTAAAAAAAATCATACAATGAACAATAGATTTTCTCACAATAACTATGTAATTGAACTAATTATATTTTCTATGATTTTCCTCTATTTATAATTGATATTTTCCGGATAATTTGCTTAAAAGCACACTAAAGTAAGTAGGCCGCTAGGTACGTTTTAAATAGATATAAATAGTTATTAGCCAACGCCAACCGTATATATTTTTTTTCGTTAATTTTTCATTTTTTCTCTTTATTAAAACCTTCCATGGACCTTAAGGAACATACGAAAAAAATTTTTTTGCCGAATTGGTCCAGCCATTCTTGAGTTATGCGCATACCAACATTCATTTTTATTTATATAGAATATTTAATTCAGCCCATTTTAATGTCCCATAGGCTGGGCAGCCCTTCATAGTCATGCAGGTTGATGGACTTCTTACGTCTTTCAAAAATAATTAGTAGGTTCTCTTAGATATGCACTGCAGTTTTAGCATACTATCCCTACTTCAGGTTTAAATATAAAGCTTTCAGCTATCCCGCGGGATCATTTTGTTTATCCCAGACTTTTTTCTATCAATATTTCGATCTGTTAGTCATTCAAAGACTTTTTGTATCAACGTACTACAAGGAGTATCGCAAACAAAAACTATTTGGTGTTACCTTCTCTTGTAAAATATAAGCACAAATAATAATAAACATGTCCTTTTGACTGATTTTTATTTTGCCATCTGTACAAGAGATGTTAAAGAGCGGAAATATGCGCAGACATAGGTGCACTCTCTATTCCTGTCACTCTCATACTCCGGAGACTCCGGAGAGTTAAGGCGCGACACGACCGGTGGGAGTTAAGGCGCAGGACCGACAGCTTTACGTGCTCTCCGAGACAACAAATATCGTTATATTTTAGCCAATGTATACAAAAAATTAACAAATTATATATCAAAACCTTCCTCGAGAACCACTCTATCCATTGCTGAAAACAACATGAAAATCGGTGGTATAGTTTTTGAGTTTAGCGCAAACAGACAGACGTGGCGGAGGACTTTGTTTTATAATATGTAGTCAGCGCCATCTTTTGGCATTTATTTTTAACAGCCCATATATTACTCCAGGTATATCAATATCTATATACTTAATTTCATACCCATTTCGTTTAAGCCCGACCCGGAACTCGAACCACTGTCCCACAATCAATCGAATAAACTATTACAATTATCGACTATACATAAATTGATGTGACAATTATATGTAATTTTCTAGATGCGAAATTCTTGTTTTAATTTGTTTTACATAAATCAGTAGAACAAAGGAATATATTTTTTATTACTTATAATTAATATGTAGGTTTTAATGTCGTTTTTTCTGCGTAGTGGAGAATGTAAAATAATGTGTACACTTTTTAGTAGATCTTATTCATGAGATTGGCACTATTATAAATGGTCGAAATTCAAGTAAAAAAATTACTCTTTCCGGTTTTTTTTAATAACGACTCACCATCACTTCGCTTGGTGTTGGTGTTAAACAAAAACAAATCTATCCCACGGGAACCGTACATTTATCCGGGATAAAAAACATTTATGTGATATTCCAGACTATAATCTATCTCTGTGCCAAATTTCATCCAAATTTATTTAGCCGTTCTGGCGTGAAAAAGTAACAAACATCCATACTCACAAACTTTCACAAAATAACATTAATACGGATTAATAACATTTAAGCTCGTTAATAGCTATTAAATAAAAAAAGAAAATCAGTTGACAAACAAAGGAGAAACAGGTACTGAACTGCTTTGTGGGATAAAAAGTATCCTCTGTCCTTCCCAGGGCTCAAACTATCTCCTTACCAAATTTTATCTAAATCGGTTCAGTAAATCCAGAGATTACGCCCTACAACATCACAAACTCACAAACTTTACCTCTTTATAATATTAGTATAGATTATAATATGAGTATAGATAAATGCAAAAGTTATTTCTTCACGCCGTAAAAGCTAAACGGATTTTGATGAAATTAAGGTTACAGATAAACTATAACCTGGAGTAACACATAGGTTATTGGTAATAATAATTTTAAAATCTAGCATACGAGTGAGGCAGGGATACGTCGCTAGTACAATAACATGGTATATTAAAATGTCTCAATCGGGATTCAAACCCAATAGTACTTATGGCACGTAGTCAGATGGTATAAGATTATTTTAAAGCTGATATAATGTATGTAAATCCTTAAGAATATCTAATCTAAAATTAAATCTGTTTATTGATTTTCGCAACACGCTTTCGCAATCTTTCGTAATACTTTTCTGTCTGAACGTGTGTAATGCTTAAAAATACTTAACAAATTTTGATAGTGTTACAAGCTTATAAGGAATATAATAAATAAATATGTTGGGACATTAACACACAGCACCATCTAGTTCCATGGTAAGCTACGGGACTTGTGTTATGAATACCAAATTGTTGATACACTACACGTATATAACTTTAAATACACACAATATTACAAATATAAACACCCATGACTGGAGTACAATAATTCGTGCTCATTACACAAATGAATGTCCCCAGCGGGACTATAACCTGCGACCGCCGGCACAACAAGTAGGGTCACTACAAACTGAGTCCAACGTGCCATCAAAATAAAAATTAAAACAAAATCCGGTGGGAAAAAATCGGAAAAGACAGTTTTATTTACATTAGAAAGCCTGGAATGTTCTTGAAGTTTATAAAGTTAGACCTATACTTAATAATACGTTCATTATAAAATATACCAATTGATTCTTATATAATGAATGAAGATATTGCTTAACTTATAGCAATAATGAAAAAAAAAATTGTTGGTCAGTATGTACGAAAAAACCTCAGCAACTCCTAATTCTATGTTGAAAATTCTTACTTATAGAAAGTTACACAATATAGCGATCGAAGACACAAAAACATACTAATAAGACGTAAATACGTTAATGAAGTACATCTTTTTCGCGAAGTCGGTTAAGAATTTGCTCTTTAACCTCCTGTTACACCGACAAAGATAAAGCCTTCTACTGATTTAATTTATAATACCGGTCTTGACATCTGTCGGACCTCTTAACTGACCGAACATGTCGTATTTTACATAAACTTCTCCTCTTGGCTGCGCATGCGCATATACTCGTATCTATATATAAATGGGCAAAGACAAACAAGTTTAGTACCTTTTTCTCGTCTGTTTGTACATTTTCGTTCTTTTTTTCTATTGGGTGAACGCTAGTAGCAATAATTTAGTGTTTTTATGAAGTCGATCAATCTATATGGCGCTCAGAAAGAATGTTGCTTTAAATATATTATTTCTATATATTATATTCAGCCTTATTTTTAACATCCCACTGCTGGGGGTGGGCCTCCTTTCAACATAAAGGGGATCAGGCCATAGTCCACAACTGAGCATGTCTTCCAACGTGCTAAGTTCTCTGGAGGTGCCATAGTCCACCAAGCTGGCCAAGTCCGGGCGTACTGAGCAACTTGCTAGTTTCTCTCAGACATACTGGTTTCCTCACGATGTTTTCCTCCACCGTATGACAAGTGGTAATCATGTTGGCAATGATTCGTCCATGAAAATAACAGAAATGCGAGACCCGCGATTCCCTGAATTTTAACCCGTTTCTCACGCTTTCCCAAGTGAGCGTGTTACCACTAAGCTACCTTTGCCACATAATAGTAATTTGTAACTTAGTATGTTTGTTTGTACGTAAGCTTAATCTTTGGAACTAGTAGACCTTACTAATATATTTTTCCTAAAAGAAACAAACACTATTTTAAGTACCTTGGGAACAAACGGACGAAACGAAAGTATATATATATATATATATATATATATATATATATATATATGGCTGTTCATAAAGCGTCACCATAATTCATGGCTTAGAGATCATTTA
This sequence comes from Brenthis daphne, assembly GCA_947093115.1. NCBI lineage: Eukaryota > Metazoa > Arthropoda > Insecta > Lepidoptera > Nymphalidae > Brenthis > Brenthis daphne. The sequence continues at coordinate 743,571 of OX352478.1, read as the reverse complement.
TAGGAATGAAGTGGCATATTACAAAATACTAAACAAAGTTGAACGAGACAGAAGCTAAATAACGAGGAATGTTTTGAAATTGTATGTAATGTGATTTACACGTTAGACATTTCTTATAGTATGGGCTGCTAATAAAAAGAATCGGTCAAGTGCGAGTCGGAATCGCACACGAAGAGTTCCGTACCATTTTTTTTTAATTTGCATGGCAGCCTTTTTGAAATTCGCCATCTTGGGTTTTGTTTATATTTGTTGTTATAGCGGCAATAGATATACATACTCTGTGAAAATTTCAACTCTTTACCTTCATGAGATACAGCCATCTCTGACAGACGGACGGATGGACAGCGGAGACTTAGTAATAACTAATAGGGTTCCGATGGCACCCTTCGGGTACGGAGCCCTAAAAATGGACAAAACAGTAGAATGCTAAGTTTTGTCTTTGCCTATTTATATATTAGCGGCGTAAAATATTTTATCTTTTCTTATGTCTTTCTACCTACTAATATTATAAATGTGAAAATTTGGATGTTTGGATGGATGTTTGTTACTAAATCACTCTAGAACGGCTGAACGGATCTGGATGAATTTTTGCAAATAGATAGATTATAGTCTGGTATAGCACATAGATCACTTTTTATCCCAGAAAAATGTACGGATCCCGTGGGATAGATTTGTTACTTCATACCTATGATGTATTTTCGTGGATTCAGCTGTCGAATTGCGTAAAGTTCTTACAGAATAGCGTATCGCGATAAAACTATCTACTCTATGACACTCACCTGCTTTATTAATTAATTCATTAGTAATTTTACAACTTTAAAATTACTTTAAAATGTACCTATTGGATTTTTTGTTCAAATTTATACGGAATAATATAAGATTTGGCGAGTATTTCTTGTAACAAAATTTCACAAACAAAATCACAGCCGAACACAGTACCTCCTTTTGTTCGATATCGATTAAAAAGTCACATCCCTTTATTGCTAATAGTAATAATATTATTGAAAAAAAAACATTTTATCACAAATAAAAGCAATCCATACTATAGAGAAAATCTTATCTGTGTGCATTTCACGCAAAAAGTACTGGACCGATTTTAACTAAATTTTATGCAGTGATAACTTAACGGGTTAACATTTAGGATACTTTTTACTATAAAAAAATCTCTTTCCCACGGGAAAATACAATAACTGGTTCTATTGATTCGTCCTTAGAAAAATATCTAACGCTGACTAAACCTTAAGAGATACATCGAAACTTAATGTCTTAATAAAGCCTACAGAAAAGTTTGCATTAGCATTTTTTTTTATTAGAAATGGGCTCACTCTTGACCTTCATCTTAGCTCGAAGGCACAGATAAATAATAATACCTATCACCTAAGGCACACTCGCTATAACTATTTTAATATATTTAAAACGTACGTAGGGATGCACCCGAGTAAAGTCAGGATAAAGAGCGAGTATATCATATATTTCACATATTTATATTTTCTAACATTAAATATGATTAATGAATAGAAGTTTCTTTTTAAATTATTTCTCAACTGACATTCGTGTAATCGAACTCGCGACCCGAACCGTCATTTATATTATTACGTGTGTACTGTAATTATGAACTATGTATATAGCAATAATGTTACGAGGCAGTTTGTGTGTTCAATTTAAATATTGATTACTAGCGGCTCACCCGCGCTTCGCTCGGGTTAGAAACAAAAACAAACCTATCCCACGGTAACCGTACATTTTTCCCAGATAAAAAGTAGCCTATGTGCTATTCCAGCCTATAATCTATCTCTGTGCCAAATTTCATCCAGATCCGTTCAGCCGTTCTGGCATGATTTAGTAACAAACATACATACTCACAAACTTTCACATTTATAATATTAGTATAGATTTAAACTAACTGATGGTCTAAATTCAAAAATAATCATTGAAAATTTGATTAAAACCTATAAGAATTTTATTGATAACACTAAATCTCGTCCAATAGCTACTGAACAAAAAAGAAAATCGTTTGACAAACACAGGAGAAAAAGGTACTGAACCGTTTGTCTAAATATTTAAGACTGGTTTTTGGCTCTTTTAGGTACTTTTTACCTCTAAAAGTACCAATTTAAAAAAAAACACAATATCAATTTTATCATGTTTACGTCACTGTTTTATTATTTTTATTTGAGAAATTATAATAAATAATTATTTTATCAATAAAATGCGAAAGAGAGTCCGCGGGCAAAAACTAATTTAGTAGCGTTATGTTAAAAGTAGAAGATTATGTTATTATTATGTAATCTGTCTATCTGTCTGTTCGTACGTCACTTAGAAACGGTTGAACGAATTTAAATATTAAATCGAATTGACGGAAAAATACACAAGGTCATTTCTCTAATATGTATGTTATTGTATACCTTAAAATTTAAAATACTTTTGGTTTGGCTCTCTAAAATTTTTTGAAAACTTTAACAAAGATTCAAAAAATAAGGTGTTTAGACTTTACAGTAAAAAATATGATAACACTATCTGGAAAATTAGTAAGTTTATTAAAATAAATAAAATTGGTCAAGTGCGAGTCGAATTCGCACACGAAGGGTTCCGTAACATCGCACAAGTAGGTACTTTTTATTAATATGACTTTTACTCTACGTATGTAGTATTCGATGATCGATTAAAAATGTTTCTTGTATTTTTTTATTTTATTTTTATTTATTTTTATTACTTCTTGTTATAGTGACAATAGAAATACATACTCTGTGAAAATTTCAACAATCTATTACGGTTCATTAGATATAGCCCTCCGATAAACGGACGGACGGATACTGCAAGCTTAGTAATAGGGTTCCGTTGGCACCCTTTGAGTACGGAATCCTAAAAACAAAAATTGATTTTTTTTCTATAGAATTTTTATATGGACACAAAAATAATTTTCAATAGATAGACTGTCAAACACATTGATTAAACATAACCCTCCTTTGGGCTTCGTCGCAGTTGGGTAAAAATGTACATTAGTCGCCCAAAAATCAATTAATAAAATATATTATATAAATATAAAAAGAGATTAATTGCTAAAAGATATAAAAATATTAACTTATAAGTTTAGGATAAAAACAGGATACATACCCTATAATATATACGGATAAAGACACGGATAAAAACAAGTTTTCAATAAATATTTGCATATTGGACAACACATCTGTAGTAAAGAAGTGCGTAAGAGAAAAATTTGTGTCATCGATTGACCTCTTCGCTTGACGTTTTAAAATCGACCCTATTGCTATGGAAATACGTTATCTTTTTCTTTAAATAGTATAATAAAAAAATTACAAAATAACAAGGCATGCGCAATGTCAACTTTAACGAGCTTTTGAATGTACTCAGACGCTGAGTGTAGGGAAGTCCCGAGTTCGAATCCGTTCATAGCAATTCAATCTATAGTAGTTTTTAAAGCATTTTAACCAATATTAAAAAGGTTAGGTACTAGATTCGAGTGTATTTATGCCAATTATGAAATATGAAAAACTTTAAGAACATTTGTTCGAGTATCGGAAGTCAAGCGCATCTAGTTGTTTCATAAAAATAATGATTTTAATGCAATAAATAAAACATTCGTATACTAAACGATATTTAATTGACATAATAAATAAGTAATTCATAAAGTATTATTATTTACTTTCCTCTGAAATATATATTCTATATTTATCTATGATAAATTCTATGATAAATCTGTATTTATGGTAATTTTTGACATTTTAAATAATACTATTTGTTCTCGGACTCCACGGTCATGGTCTACTGTGTTTGCCGACCATGTTTGCTGTAAACTATTCGAAACGTCGTGAACTAAATAAAAATCGCATTATCTACGATAAAATCCAAGTAAAAATATTTTATTTTAAATAAAAAGTCATGTTTAATTTATAAATTGCGTTTAAAAATGCTAGAAACGACTTAAAATATTTGAGCTTCTACCCAGACTGTTTATAAATTTTCTATACATATAATAAAATTGTAACTAAGCCGAATCTGTACATTAGATATTTTTTGGAAAATCTTATTGAAATAAAGATTATTATCGATACAGAGGCCGAATCTATAGTTTTTAGAATTTTTGTCTGTCTGTCTGTCTGTTACCGCATCACAGAAAAACCAGTGGAGAGATTTTGATGAAATTTGCTATGGTGATAGCTGGTTATTCGGGTCAACATATGGGATACTTTTTACCGCTGGAAAATCTCTCATTTTTGAGAAAAAATAAAAAAACTGCAATGTAAGAGTATATTAATTTGTATGTAAAACCTAAGAATTTGGTTTTTGGTGGTGGTATAGTTGGTGGTGGTATAGTTGGTGGTTTTAACGCGGGCGGAACTGCGGGCAATGCTAGTTATAAATACAGGTCTTGTGAATAAATAAATAAAGGGGCTTACACACGATATCTTTCTACAATTATCGAAGAACAGAAGTTCTAGAAATTGTATTGAATTCATGACAAACGGAAGCATTATGTCATCGAATCATCATAATATATAATTCCCATAATTTCCATATATATGCCATAGATTTTTATTAATAATAATTGGTATCAATTTGAAACATTTTTCAAGTGTATAGTACGGCAAGTGGTAATCATGTTAGAAATGATTCGCACATGAAAATATCAGAGGTTCGAGACCCGGGATTTGAACCCGCTTCACTCGGTTTCTCAAGCGAGCGCATTACCACTGGGCTACCACTGCCTACTCTTCTGTATAAACTAATAAATACGTGTTTTAGAATTTTTCGAAATTCATCCTATATGAGGGTAAAATAGAGGATAAAAGTTTGTATGAAACCTACCTTTTTAGAGATATTTTTGTAGTTTTAACGCGAGCGAAGCCGCGGGTTCCGCTAGTTATACAATAATTTGGTACTATTGACCTGACTGATCTAGAGTAAAAAGATAATTAATAGATGTGACGATTTTAATTTTGCTATATCATTTAACTGACCAGTAAGTTAAATATTTACTCTAACTGAGAATCGAATTCATGACCTTGACTTTACACTTACATCTAAACTGCCATAATTATGTGTAACAAGAAAATAAACAAGTAGTACGTAAAATATATATATATATATATATATATATATATATATATATATATATATATATATATATATATATATATGTTTTGTCCTGTAGTGTAAATGTTGACAAAACGTGTGCGCTTGCAACATTTTTTATCCCATGTTTCTTTTCAATGTTTTTAAATAAACTTAAAGTAATAAGATGACTTTAGACAAAATCTGAATAATATGCCACCACCATAACTTGATGGTGCTGTGGTCTGCCAAAATAAAAAGACTATATAAGCGACATACAATCTTTATGCAAAAATAATAACAAAAACATTTTCCTTGTTACAGAAACAATTTTGCAACGTACGCACAGAGGTCTGCTGCAGAGTAGAAGTAGCTATCACCAACACTCAGGGATCATTCTCGAACCAAGGCTCCGTCCTAAATAGTCAAGCTAGTTACGGAGCCTCTTCAATTGGCAAGGGATCATATGGATCAGCAGCTTCTTTCGGTTCTGGTATAGGAGGCGTCAAGAGAGGCCCAGCTGGATCAAATTCCTATGGCATTGGTCCCACAATTGCCCCAACGACCTCACAATTCGGTGCTACTAACGGATTAAAAGCTACAGGACAAACGAACTTCATCGAAACCGATTCATTGACTGCTGGCAGCGAAGCAGCCGGCTTTTACCGACCTGGTGCTGTTGGATCTAACCTTAAACCTGGTATCCCCTATCTACCTCCAGTCGATAACACCAACAGTGGTACTAATATTGTCAGTTCAACATCCTTCCCTACTCCCGTTTTAGTCACCACTCCCAGACCTATCCTCACCTCTGCCAAGCCTACTTACTTGCCACCTCCTGTAACCTCCACATCAGCTCCAGGATATCTCCCACCTATTGGAGAACAGACAATTAACAGAGAAACTTTTGTGCCCGCAAATCCCGACTACGAAGAAGGCTCCATAATCTTGGATGAAAATAGACCACCGAGAGTCAAACCTACACCAATTCCAGTGCCCATTGGGCCCATCCTAAGTTAGTATATTTTAAATAATTTGCTAAAATAAGGAAACTTATTTATATAGTATAACACCATCTATAAACATATTATCACATCCAAGTGCTTTTTCTATTGAAGTTCTTTTAACATTAAGTCATGTGTCTGTTCAAGTTGCCAAACAAAATATTTACCAGATGAATACTTTTAAGCGCAGAATGCAATGTTGATTAAACTTTCACAACATTCTTCACGAATACTTTAAATTAAATATGATTTATTAATTATTAGTAGAACTGCTATCAAAGTCGTGGTAGATTCCTCACGACCTTACATACAAACATTTAATTTAAAAAAAAATCGATTCATAAGAGCTTGTAAAAGTCTATTTAAAAAAAGTATATTTTGATTTTTTTACCGAGTAATCTCCTTCGTGTCTTCTCCATTCTACGTGGCATTGGCAAAGTAATCTGTGCTGAACTGGCACGCTTTGAAGCCATTAACAAGAAAATTGAGTTGAGTTTTGATTTAATTTGATTTATTGTTATAGGTGAAATTCCAGCTGGCTGTGCTGCTGCTTTAAAATGCACACCCATCGAGTTTTGTACCGCTGAAGGAGTAATTTCAAACACGACCGTCATTTTAACCAGAGATCAAAACGCATATAGAGTACCTCTCACTGTAAGTATTATACTACCACTATCATATCCATCAACTAACATAATAAAATGTTCTTGTCGGTTTGTTACCTTCATCATATATAAAATTAGGTTTTCAAAACCTTTGAAGATTTCTAAGTTTTCGTGCCAAGTTTCATTTATAGACTATTTATCTCTTTTCACCATCAATCAAAAAAGTACTAGATACACAATCAGCTATAAAAAATGTCCTCAGCGAATGAGCGCTTGTTTGAAAATTTGAGCGCGCTATTATTATTATATTTTGTTTGTGAAAATAATTTTAAATTTCAATTTACATTGTTGAATATTAATTTGAACTAGAATAATTACCTAAACACATTGGTGACAGTTTTAAGAGAACTTTTGCGTGGGATTGTGTATATAGTACTTTTTTTTATTTTTTTACCCACTGAAGAGGCTGCTTTTGAAAAAAGCACGAGACATATGTTTATTTACTTGTAGATTTCTGGGAGAGGAGATATTTTCCCGCAGCAAAAAGTATCTCCTATATTTCGACCCAGATAATCAGCTAACTTCATACCAAATTTCATCAAAATCTGTCCAATGGTTTTCTCGTGATGCGGTAACAGACAGACAGACAAAAATTCTAAAAACTATAGATTCGGCCTCTGTATCGATAAGAATATCTATTTCATTAAGATTTAAAAAAAAATACTTAATGTAAAAATTCGACTCAGAGTTTATTATATGCTTATTCAAAGACTTAAAACGTTTCTCCTGACTCATTATTTTCATTAACATATTTTATCAATTCCCAAAATTATGATACATACGAGTATGTATTACGCAAACAGACGCATCGATAGGATAGTTGAGTCAAAAAAGATGTTGAATTGAGAAATTTTTAAATTTAATCGCAGTATAATATATACCAAAAATCGGTCAAGTGCGAGTCGAATTCGCACACGAAGGGTTCCGTACCATCGTATATGTTCTTTTTTATTAATATGACTTTTACTGTATGTATGTAGTATATTAACTTCGGTGATCGATTACGAACGTTAAATAAAATTTTCTTGCATTTTTATTTATTCTTATTAGTTGTTGTTACAGCGACAATAGAAATACATACTCTGTGAAAATTTTAACTCTCTACCTATTACGGTTCATGAGATAAAGCCCTCTGACAGACGGACGGACTAACGGACAGTGAAAACTTAGTAATAGGGTTCCGTTGGCACCCTTCGAGTACGGAACCCTAAAAACCAGTTTCTTGTAGGGTTAGTTTGACCTAACATCCTAATAACTAAAGTCTAGATGATCTAGAAAAACAAGTTTGCATCCTGAAGCTGTATCTAAAAGGTCAAAATGTTTAAACCACTCGTGTGTTGTATATAAATGGTCAAATCCCTAACAGAATTCATATGCACAATTTTTTTGTTTCTTTTGATCCTGGCATTTAGAAAAATAGATATTATTATCAGCATGTTGATCTTGCATTTGTCTGAAGTTTATTTTATCTATAAATTATATTTAACACTAGCGACTCACCCTCGCTCCGCTCGTGTTCCCTGTTACGTTTTAACGTTTAGTATGTATAGATTTCTCTGAGATGAGATATTTTCTCGCAGTAAAAAGTATTGTATGTGTTGAACCGGACCGAACCGGATAGCCAAATATCATCATACCAAATTTCATTAAAAATTCATTCAAGTTTTCTCGTGATGCGTTCCCAGACAGAAATTCCCGAGCTAATTTCGAGATTATATACTTTTGGTTATTTTATTTTTACAACCAAAGATAATTTATTATGATCAATTTAAAAATTCAATTAACTAGAAATGCTGAGTAGCATTTTTATCATTAATATTGGCCTTTCATAAGAATCGAACTAACATACACATACCATCGATCAAGTTAGAATCAATCTAGCAATACTACCAGACGTTACCAAGTTAAAGACAGCAAAATTCAAACAAAATGGTTGACTGCATGTAATGTTATACCGAAGTGGACTTGTATGCAAATTGCTAATGGTTTTTTAAAAATAAATAAATGTACTATTTATACAATGATCTCACTAAGACGTGACAAAACTGGTCAAAGTGTTGACTGATGGAAGCTAAAATTTGGATCTCTTTAATTTGATTTATTATTACGATGTTATTATTGTCTTTAGTCCTTGTACAAACTAGCAGAACGCGGTATCGCTCGTGTTAAAACTACAAAAAACAAATCTTTGGCTTTATAAGTAATTAATACAGAAATGCCCCTCCTCCCCCACACGTCCTGAGCCACCCTCGCGTCATGCACCCGTCTACCATACCGTGTAGGATTCTCGAAGCCCTATTTAACTCTGTTGGGGGATGATTTTGGAAAATCTGTGATATACATGTCTCATAATTTTAAATGAATAGTATGTGTACCAAGTTTCGACTCAATCGACACAGAAAATAAAAAGTTTTACACAAAATTCAAGCCCCCATTTCATCCTCTTAAGGGTCCACCCCTAGACTAACATAGACTTTCATTATAGTCCAAGAAACTAAATACTTGCCATTTTTAGGACTGCAGAGACATCGAAACTGGACGTGTTGGTAAATGCTGCCGCGACCCCTACTACACTGACCCTTGGCCAACAAACCAACTCGGTAAATGGGTTACTGGAGTTTTCGGAGGAAATGATGGAAAATATGTACCAGACAACCGCATTAGCACGAGCAACATCCGACCTACAGTTACATCTAAGCCAGTGGTCACAGGATCTATTTTGTTGAACAATTTCATGTAAGTTTTGGTTCTACTTAGCTTATAAAATAAATAAATAAAATAAATAAATATGTTGGGACATATACACACGGCATCATCTAGTTCCATGGGAAGCTACGAGGCCTGTGTTATGGATACCAGATTATTGATACACTACACATATATAACTTTAAATACATACATATTATAATAAACACCCGTGACTGGAGTACAAACATTCGTGCTCATCACACAAATGAATGTCTCCAGCGTGACTCGAACCCGCGACCGCTGGCACAGCAAGTAGGATGGGTCACTACAAACTGAGCCAAACGTATCGTCAAATTTTTCATTACATTAAAGATCTTAAGTACGATTTTCTGTAGTGAAAATTGAGTAAGTTTAAAAATATCCAATACAACAGATTTAAACATAAAATTAATATTTTCTTATTGACACGTTTTATTAAAACAATGGATAATTTTGGCTTAATTAAGAAATTGAAAATAGTCTCATTTAATTTTCTAGGACGACCAAAACTCCCAAATACCCCACCCCTACTCCCTTCCCGACGACTAATCAGTTTGGTCAAGGAAGTGTAGGAATAATCGGCCAAGGAGGTCAAGGTCAATACGGCCAAGGAAGCCAAGGACAGTTCGGCATAGGAGGACAAGGTCAGTTTTTAAAATTTAAGTCATACATTACCAAAAATACATCACTATAAATCGGTTTTATATTCAAATTGATTGAAGGGCTTCTCAAAAACTGTTAAAAATCTATATCAAAATAGTATGGCAATGTCATATATCAAATGAAAATATTGCATAATACCACAATCATATGTTTAATAATATAAATGATCATGGACATTATCACTGGGTTTAATCGATTGTCTGTTGACTTGGACTGTACGAGCCCAGTAAAAAAGAAATTCTACGTAGAAAACAAAAACTAATTAAGTATCTGGATAAATAGTGAAATTTCTGATATTAATCAATTATCTGACATAAATAATAATAATAATAAACCCTTTATTGTACACTAAAGAAAATAATAACAAATTAATAAGGAAAACATAGATAGTGTACGTGACAATAAGTGGCCTTATTGCTAAATAAAACAGCGGTCTCTTCCAGTCAACTTTTAAGTGTAGGGGACAACAAACTGTAACTGTATTAATTAGAAGTATTGCCCAATATATTCCTCAAACTTGATCCCAATAGTACAGAAACACACAATACCAAAAAACATACTGTTCATAGATTTAAATTACTTTTCAGTAATATTAACGAACATAACAAAACAATTTTCTCAATACAGGACAGCTCGGGCTTGGATCTCAAGTGAATACCGCTTACCAAAAAGGACAAGGACAAATTAAAAAACAAGGTCAAGGACAGATTGTCAGTCAAGGAGTTGGAAGTGGAGTCAGCCAAGGGTTCGGTACAGGCATTCGTCAAGGCCAGGGTGTAGGTGTTATTCAGGGAGGAGGACTAGGAATTCGTCAGCAGCAAGGACAAGTTGTATCGCAAGGTCAAGGAGCATTTGGAGTTAAAGGACAGGTAAGATTTTGCATAGAGAATTATTAGATTTTGTGAAAACATATAAAACTTTAAAATTACCAACAGATTGCCATAAATTAATATTTTTTTAAATATGATTTTCTTCCTCTTTCTAGATTTTTTTTAAGATGATATAAAAATATACGATTATATATATAAAAAATATATCAAAAATATTATAATTAGAATTAACTTTATATTATTTCTATATATTTCCGAAAAATTATGATGTAGTGCCAAAATTAATCTAACTACTTTTTAAAGTCTTATCCCACTTGCACTAACACCAAAATGTAGTGGTAGCTTCTTCCCGGATTCAATATTGACATTCAGTTTATATTGTATTATAAAAAATCTTAAAATTAGAGTAATAGCACCCGTTGACTTAACATAGATTTTCAAGAATTTTAAAGCTGTTGATTAACTATAATATATATTAAATTAATTGTCAACAGGGTGTCCAAACTCAATTTGGAGTTGGAACTGGTATACGACAGGGACAAGGAGTAGGAGTATCTCAAGGTTTCGGTACTGGAGTGCGACAGGGACAAGGAGTAGGAGTATCTCAAGGTCAAGGACTAGGAGTAGCTCAAGGGTTTGGCACGGGTGTACAACAAGGTGTAGGAACCGGAATATCTCAAGGTTTTGGAACTGGTATACGCCAAGGACAAGGAGTATTAGCATCTAAAGGGCAAGGTGTAGGAATAGCACAAGGACAAGGACTAGGAGTCGCACAAGGACAAGGACTAGGAGTTACTCAAGGACAAGGGCTAGGAATTTCTCAAGGCCAAGGACTAGGAGTTTCTCAAGGTTTCGGTACTGGAGTGCGACAGGGACAAGGAGTGCTAGTGTCTAAAGGACAAGGACTAGGAGTCGCTCAAGGACAAGGGCTAGGAGTTTCTCAAGGACAAGGGCTAGGAGTTTCTCAAGGTCAAGGACTAGGAGTATCTCAAGGTTTCGGATCTGGGGTTCGACAGGGAGTAGGAATTGAAGCATCACAAGGATTTGGAACCGGTGTGCAACAAGGACAAGGATTAGGAGTATCTCAAGGTTTCGGAACTGGTGTACAACAGGGATTCGGACAGGGTGTTTCCCAAGGATTCGGTCAAGGATTCCGCCAGGGACAAGGACAGATCGTGTCTCAAGGGCTTGGAACTGGTGTATCTCAAGGCCAAGGGCAATTTGTGAACCAGGGTGAAGAAAGTTATATATCGCAAGGATTCGGACAAGGCATTCGCCAAGGTCAAGGACAGTTAGTATCACAGGGGCAAGGACAGTATGTGACCCAAGGACAAGGCAAAAAACTGATCCAAGGATTTGGCCAAGCTATCCGCCAAGGCAGTGGATTAGGAGTTGAAAATGAATATAGTGAATCTGTCAACAGAGTTTTCCTTACCCAGTACAATGGAAACGGACAGTGCGGACTTATGAATGTAAGTATACACATATTATTATTACTATTACTGTTATCAGTGACGTCTAGATATCCTTCATCTAATGTTATAGATGTAGATATAGATGTAGGAGGTTATCTACGAAACTACTCATCCCATTTAAGAAAAAACTTTCACTAATATTTAGAATGGAATTTCAGTATGGACATAAGCTTATTAATAATTTATCCCGTAAAAAAGGCGTTCTCGTGTTAACCGAATTGGCAAAGTAAAAGAAAAAATGGCCGACGTAAGCGTTTTTTAGGAACGCTGCTTTAACGGTAAGAGATATATGAATGATATCTATAGAAAAGTTGTTGTAGAGCTTAAAAATGCCTGCAAAAAAGTCTTCGACAGCATATTATATTTAACTTTTATATTTAAGCAACAAAACCTTTTTTGTATTAAAAAATAATGAATACGTTAGGTAATATTTAACTGATACATATTATGAACAATTATAATCGATCCTTATCAAAATACCTAAGTTCATACCAAGTATAAATGGACGTGATTTTTGTCATATTCTAGCTTATTATATAACTACTGACTTACCTCGCTTCTCTCGGGTGCGCCCCTAGGTACATTTTAATTTTTTTGAGCGGGACCCTAATTCTTTCCTGAAATAAAAGTAGCCTAGGTTACCCCTTATAACATCAGCTATCTGGCAGTGAAAGTCCTGTCGAAATCGGTCCAACCGTTTCGGAGTTTAGCTGTAACAAACAGACAGACAAACTGACGGACGGACAGCCAGACAGACATTTCTTTTTAATTGTGTTTTTCTTATAAGCACCGTATATAACTTAATATGCATTTAGTAAACCGCTGTTATTTTGACATTACAAACTATATATATATATATATATATATATATATATATATATATATATATATATATATATATATATATATATATATATATAACAAAGTCGGGTTTATTACAACACTTTTAACTCGAGAACTGCTTGACTGATTTTCATGGTTTTTCATTTGTTGGATATGTCTCCGCCCAGACGAGCAGAATAACTATTAAAACATCACAAAAATTCACGAAAATTTACAAGGCTAGCGCTGGCTGATAACTATTTATATCTATTACAAAACCTACCTAGGGTCCAACCCGAACGAAGCCAATCGCTAGTTAAATATTAAGTAAGCGCGTCTGGCTTTAAGATCTTTGACCTTTGATTAATAATTTCTAACAAAATAAAAAAAAAACATAAATTAATGGATAAATTAGTCACAAAATCTCACAACTCGTTTTGTATGACAAACTGTCTGGTTTCAAAACAAATGATTTCATTAGAATACATGCTTTTGCCGCGGCGTTGCCTGAACCTTTCTTACTTTAAAGGCGATTATTATTGAATAATTTAATATATAAATATCTAGTGTCACCATGTTTGTGGTCGCTCTCCTTCGTAACGGCTCGACCGATTTTAATGGTTTTTTTGTATATCTGGTAGGTATGAGAATAGGTCGTAAAATGCTTTTCACCTTCCTACCGCCACCCCCCATTTTTTAATCGCGATTTTACTATTTTTGTATGAACATATTTTTCTATGAACAATATACAAATAATTTAATATTATATAAATACATAACATAAAGCAAAAGAATTTTTATTTTGTAGATTGAACGCGGGCAATGCCGTGGGTTCTGCTAGTAATAATAGAGTAAAAATTTAAAATAATAATATATTAAATGGGTCTTGGCCCTGCTTTCTTTACATTGACAAATGTAATTACTAACAAATTGTTTAAAGCTGTATACATATCGATTTTAGAGTTACAGCCATACTCGTTATTGAGGGCATACAAACATACATACAAACTCACATTTATAATACTAGTGCGATTACTGTACCTTTAGGTGTAAAACTTTTTATTGAAATTTTTAAAAACACTTTTTAAATAAATTGCAACTTAATTTAAAAAAAAAACAATTAAGTATAGAAATCAGAAAAATTTAAAATTTTAATAGATATCGCGGAACACACGGACATAAAAACATACATACCTAATATAATAAAAATCTATTATTTTTTGAAGTTCAAATAAGTTCAATGTCACCCCCATTTAAATACATAAATACGAAATTATATTTTCATTTCTAATATATTCTTTACAAAGATTATGTATAATTTGTAAAATTTGGCAATAAATTAAATTGTTTGAATAATTTATTAAAATGCATTCGAATATTGCTCAATGACTTATAATAAATTAATTTAAACTATCTTCTTTATATACATATATAAAAAGATCTGTTCGTAGGTTTATAAAATGTACTATATTTAAATATGTTAGCAAATGACTGCACAAATTCTGATAGAATTTTCTATCTATAATAAGATGACGCGGTCATAGTACTATATAATGGATGTATGTATTCGGCTCTTTTTAACGTCCCACTGCTGGGGGTGGGCCTCCCTTCAATACGAGGGGATCAGGCCATAGTCCACCACGCTGGCCAAGTGCAATTTGGCGGACTTCACATGTCTTTCGAAAGGGTTCTCTCAGACATGCAGGTTTCCTTACGATGTTTTCCACGGGCACTATATAAAAAGAATTTTTCAAATCGGATTAACCGTGTTCCTGATATTAACGCGTTCAACCAAACAAACAAACAAAATCTACCTCTTTATAATATTAGTATACTCGTAGATTCTGAGTCAAATCTTTACATTAAATATTTTTTGGTAAATTTTATTGTAATAGTCATTATTATCTATACAGAGACTGAATCTATAGTTTTTTGAATTTTTGTCTGTCTGTCTCTCTGTCTATTTGTCTGGGAACGCGAAACAATCACTAGGACAGATTTTGATGAAATTTGGTATGATGATAGCTGGTTATCCAGGTCAATGTATAGGATACTTATTACACTGAGAAAATATCTCATCTCTGAGAAATCTATACTAACCGTTAAAACTCAACTATATCCTCACACAAAGCAAACACACAGACAAACCTGAGGGCATTACCATATATAATAAATCGATTATGACACACGATTGCATAGAAAATAATGATTTTATAATATTTATTTTAATAAAAATCAAGGCTGTATGCCGATATGTCCTTAATTATTGCGAGAGGTCGAATTAAAAAACATCTTCATAATCTAATGGAGTGTTGGGTAACTATCACTAATTATTATCAGATTTAATTAAAACACTTCAAAATAAAGAGACAGTTAGAGGTTAGCTAGAGGTTTACCATTTGCTTGAAAAAAACCCCAATTTCGATAGATATGTGGAAACAGCGTAGGGGTAGTTGGTTTGATCCCCCCCGTATTGAAGTTGTCCACTCCCAGCGGTGGGACTTTAAAAAAGGCAGAATACAAAAAAAAATCACAGCTAAACTTTTTTCTATTGAAAAGTAAAACAACTATAGCATTTATATTGCTATATTGCAAATATACACTAATATGGGTAGAAATATTTTTTTTAAGATATAGATACATATTTTAATAGAATTGTTCAAAATAATTACAAAACCAAAATAGATTTTTTAAATTTGATTCTCTTTTTTGAATATCATGCATTATTGATTTGCACAATTATAACAATTTTGACGACACTTCGGGTTCGTCCCTAGAAAAAAACCAAACTATCCCACTGCAACCGTACTATTTTCCGAGATACAAAGTAACATATGTGCTATTCCAGACTATAATCTATCTCTGTGCCAAATTTCATCCAGATCCGTTCAGCCGTTCTGGCGTGAAAGAATAACAAACACCCATCCTAACAAACTCACATTTAAAATATTAGTAGGTACGAAAATATGGATTCATACATAAACACCATACACTTGAAAAAAAACACTTTAAAATAGCTCAGCATATAAAAATATTATTATTATACTAGCATTGCCCGCGGCTCCGCCCGCGTTCAGATTACCAAAAACCAAATTCTTAGGTTTTACATATTAGTATACTCTTACATTGCAGTTTTTGTGTTTTTTCTCAGAAATGAGATATTTTTCCGCGGTAAAAAGTAACCTATATATTGACCTGGACATCCAGCTATCACTATACCAAATTTCATCAAAATTCCTCCAGTGGTTTTTCTGTGATGCTGTAACAGACAGACAGACAAAAATTCTAAAAACTATAGATTCGGCCTCTGTACCGATAATAATGTTTATCTCAATATGATTTCAAAAAAATATTTTATGTACAGATTCGGCTTAGTTACAATTTTATTATATGTATAGATTATTATTATATTAACTGAATTTTTAAAGTAGCTTTTGAAATTAAAGGTTGTTTCAAATATATCATGTTTCTAATTAAAATAAAAACTTCGTAGATATCTACGAGTATGAATGTTTTAAAATTCAAACGGCGACTTTCATCATTTGACATTTAATTCTTAATGCAATACATTCTTCGCATACTAAGCCAGTTTGCTTTTTTAGTTACTTATATTCGCCCGGTGGCCGAAAATCTACCGTAGCCACTATTGAATATTTAAGATAAAAATATACATATATGAATAGACATTTTAAATAAAACTATCTTTTCGGATTATTTCTCGGATTTATTTAGATTTTTGGTTCCCGACGTTTCGAATGCTTTACAGCGCACATGGTCACGGAAGAGACTGATTAGACGTCTCAAACACATACTTGTTACAGACAGTACCTGCCTACTATTATACAAAAATGATTCGAATTATGAAATAATCCGAATAGATATTATGATATCTAAATTATGAAATAATCCGAAAAGATAATTTTATTTAAAATGTCAAATATTCGCGTAAATCTAAGAAAGTATTATATATGAATAGAACTTACCTATCTATATAAAAAACTGTTTTAAATTCGTTTTAATGGACAACACTAAAACTCGTTAATAGCTATTAAACAAAAAAAAAATAACCAGTCCGATATTTTTAGTCTATAGTCTATAATAATATAATAAAGTTGAAGAGGTTGTTGTTTTAGTATTTTTGTTTGTATGTACGCGCTAATCTCAGAAACTAGAAGTCAAATAAAAAAAACCTTTTGCATTTATAGCCTACTAGCAACTCACCCTCGCTTCGCTCGGATTCTTCCCTAGCTTGCTTCCCAATACAAACATTCATCCCCATTTTTACCCACTTAAGGAATGATTTCCGGGATAAAAAGTATCCTATGTCTTTCCCAGGGTCTCAAACTATCTTTTAACCGAATTTCATCTAAATCGGTTCAGTAAATCCAGAGATTACCCCCTACAACGTCACAAACTCACAAACTTTACCTCTTTATAATATTAGTATTTTATTATAGAATGTCATAGGTGATCTAACATCACGCGTGTTCTAATTGTACAAAGTTAAGTATCATTAATTAGTCCACTATGCTACAAGTCTGGAATTCGAATTCCTGTCAGGGTAATAAAGTATATACAAATAATATATATAGGTATATGTTTTTTACATAAAAAGATTCTTATTTTTATTATATTTATTTATATCTATTAATTGTATCGAAATATCGTCCCATCGGGCATGAATAGAGAGTGCACTTGTATCTGCGCGAACTTTTGCACTATAATATCTCCTGAGGTGCTGGCTAATCTCAGTGACATTGCCAAGAGAGTATTTATATCTTTTTTATATAAAATAATCTTCATTCCCAGGGTCAAAAGCCTTTTGGAGACAAAAACGACCTGGAGGTAGACTTCGCTGAGATCCCCTGGCAAGCGATGATCCTGCTCCAAACTAACAGATCCCTCCTATGTGGTGGAGTCATCACTCGCCCTGATGTCGTCGTCACGTCTGCAGCTTGCGTTGAAGGGTGAGTTATCTTATAATATTAAATAAACAATTCTTCTTTATATATAAATTTATTTTGTATATCTCGGAAACGGTTCTAACAATTTGGGTCAGATTTTGTATTTAGATAAAAATTTTGCTTTTAAAGTCTATCTTTGCAGGTGTCTTTAATAAAAAAAACTGTTACAATACGTATAGCTAAGCTCTGTCATCCAGGTTCTAATAAAAGGAAAAACTTTATAAAACTGAAAATATAATATTTGTTCGGGTTATGAATATTTTTCATTGGAATGACTATTACGGACTGTTTCGGGATCAAAAAATGTCAATTAAACGCCGAAAAAATATAGTACAATTTTTACAATTAGTTTTATCGCATTACCTGAAAATAATTTTTATTTCACACCTCAGTAGTTTAATACAAATTGTTCGGGGCCAATATGGGCTGATAATTTCTTTAGTACAGCTATTAAATTAGTCCCATATAATATTTATTATTATTTATCATTTAACTATTTACAAAGCACTTTCACCTAGAACAAAACACTCAGAAGTCCCTTCAAAAACATTTCAAAAGACCGAAATGCTCATATCCAATAATTATTCCAGGCTTGAAGCCAAGAACGTGCTGATCAAGGGAGGAGAATATAAACTGGGCATCGATGACGAACCGTTACCCTTCCAAATTGTCCAAGTGAAGACCATCTTACGTCATCCCTTCTACAAACCTGGCAGCCTTCTCTATGATGCTGCGATCTTGGTCCTCAGTGAAAACCTGAGATTAGCCAAGAATATATACCCTATCTGCTTACCAGGAGTTGATGAAACTCTTGACGCCTACTACAATGGCGCTGGACAGTGCATTGTCACTGGATGGGGCAAGATTGTGTTGCAAGGTAAGTTTCTTAAACTAGTATTTACCTGTATGTTAATGTATTTATTGCTATTGTATGTATTCAGCCCTTTTTAATGTCAAACTGCTGCGCACGGCCTTTCCTACAATACGAGAGGGATCAGGCCACAGTCCACCGCGTTGGCCAAGTGCGAGCGGACTGAGCATGTCTTTTGGAAACTTACTAGGTTCTCTTAGGTCAGGCATGAATGAAGGATGTTTTCCGTCACCGTAAAACATCATATTGGTAATGATTCGCACATGATAATATCAGAGGTGCAAGACCCGAGTTTAAATCCGCTTCACTCGGTTTCCTAAGCGAGCGCGTTACCATTAGGCTACCACTGTCTTATATGCTATTTATTGCTATATTTGTATAAATTATAGCCTATTGGTTACTCTGATGTATAAGCTATATTACTGTAAAGTTTTATCAACATCCGTTCAGTATTTATAGCATAAAAGAGTAACAAACATCCATCCATGCATCCTCACAAACTTTTGAGCTTATAATATTAGTAGACCTGGTCGTATCAAGTCGAATGCAATGAATTTAAGTAAATGTCATTGTTCTGAATTCTGAAGTTTAACACATTTCATACTTTCAAAAGCTTTTTGTTTTTCATCTAGTGATTTATAATTTACTAACGACTCTCCCTTGCTCCCCTCAGGCTCGTCCCTGGTTACGTTTTAACGTTTAGTATAGATTTTTCTGAGATGAGATATTTTCCCGCAGTAAAAAGTATCTTAATTATGTTGAGCTGGATAACCAGCTATCATCATACTAAACTTCATCAAATACTGTCCAGTGGTTTTGTTGTAATGCATTCCCAGACAGACAGACAGACAGACAGACAAATAAAAAATCTAAAAACTATTGATTCGGCCTTTGTATCTATAATAATGTCTATTTCAATAAGATTTTCTAAAAAATATTTAATGTACAGATTCAACTCAGTTACAATTTTATTATATGTATAGATAAATATTTGACTAAAGTTGATACAGCTTTTTACATATTACGTCAATGTTGATCATATAAGGTAGACAAAAAAAAAATCTAAAAAAATATTAATTTAAAATTACGTATAAACAGCAATTTCATAAATATACAGTAAATTACACCAAAATTGGTTCAGCAAAATATTTGATTGTCAAAACAACAGTGGCATATCCTTTATCCATGTAAAAATTGTTGCTCAAGTCACTTATATAACGACTTTCTACTGTGACACTCATTATTTACAATATCGTATGAAGATATGTATTTTTGGGCAAATATTGTCTCCGATTTTTCAAAGCACTTCGTTTATAGAAGATCCTGTTAATATATATATATATATATATATATATATATATATATATATATATATATATATATATATATATATATGTATATATATATATATATATATATAATATGATATTTAACTTAGTCTATTTGTTAGAGAGAAATGCATCTTCCATAGTGCTATGTTACACAAGTAGTTTCATCCGGATTTACCTGAATTTGTAAGGTTTTTTAATTCAATTTTCTATTTCAAAATTATTAAAGATGGTCTTACCGTTCAAATTCAGATCAGAGTCGATAGTATGAAATAAAATACCCGCATTTATTTTAAAACAAACTCTAATTAAAAACTCGTCCCTTTTTCAATCAGACGATAATTTTGTTTAAAGTCACAAACATACTAACATTTGTTTTGGTTCCAATGTCAATACAATATAGATACAATAAAGAAGTATATATAGATGTTATATGTTATGTATATTACAATATACTTACAAGTTATAATAACTGATAAACAGTATGGAAAATGAAAGCGCAAAATGGCATGCATTTTGTAGGTCATTGTCGAGACAGTACTGTCTGCATAAAAATAAGGTTTCATTATTAATGTTTTTTTTATTATTAATAAAAAAATTAAAATTAAACGTTAACTAAAATGATATATCAGAAATTTGAAAATAAAATATTATATGACGAAAATGTTCGAAAATCTCCAAATTTTGTCAGGGCTTTCTTATTTACATATATATTATTATATGATATATATTTTTTTTAATAGTCTTACAGAAATCCATAACACCAACTCTGGTTCACCAATTTTTGGCCTGGTTAACATCGCTATATGATATTAGCTAAAAAAAATGGTCAGAAAGATTCCTATCGACTTACCATGACTGTCTAAAAATATGGTTATAAGTGAGACAAGTGTCATACCTCATTGAGGAGCGCTACGCAAAAGAATCGATATTTTAAAAATTGTATTGAAATGGTTAAAAATCGTTATGTCATAGAATCATAACAGGAATCTGAAAAAATATGGGTATAACATCCATATATTTTTTTTAATTTCTGTCCCTCAACGAATGTAGGAGGGCATCTTGTCTAAGCTCCATGTACTATAAATCTTGTATACTGGCTCGTTTCTTCAAAAATTGAGCTAGCTTTCTTAAGAGTGATGTACCTATATCAATTACTATACTGATAATACTAGCGACTCACCCTCAATTTGCTTCGTGTTCGTTCTTAGACTAAAACAAATCTATCCCACGGGAACTGTACATTTTTCCGGGATTAAAAATGTATGTGCTATTTCAGTCTATCTCTGTGCCAAATTTCATCAAAATCTGTTCAGCCGCTCTGGCGTGAAAGAGTAACAAACATCCATCCATCTTCACAAACTTTGCTGATGCAGACATAACAAACTAATATATTTTAAAAAACTAATTATGATGATTAAGATGATGACCAAAAAACTAGAAATACCTGTAAAATATTTTCAATATCATATGTATTATAATTATTGAATAATATTAACATAAATATGAGTAGTTGGCCATTAAATGTAAAACAAGTCATAGACTTGTTTTTATAACGATTATATCTTTTTATTTCTATATTACGTAAATGACTCTTTTGTTACTACTTAATAGCGACTCAATCTCACTACGCTTGGGATCGTCCCTAGATACTTTTTAACGGTTATTATGGAATACATAGACGATTTATTATATACTATAATACTAGCAGCTCACCCTAGCTTAGCTCGGGTTCGTGCCTCGTTACGTTTTAGCGTTTTGTAGATTTCTCAAGGGATATAGATTTATTCCTTAAATTCAAAGAGGTTCCACCTCTTTAGTATACTGATACAATATGTATATAGATATAAATGGGCAAAACATAACAGTTCAATACCTTTTTCTCCTCTGTTTATTAAACGATTTTCTTTTTTTCTTTTTTTTTGTTTAGTAGAAAAAAATGTTGGAGAAATGTAAATTTTCCTCAAAATTTTAATAATGACCACCAGCGAAAATAATTCCCTAATCAGACGATATTAAAACGGCTTACTTCTGACGGTTCTCGAGTAAATCTGTAAAATTTAAATAGTTGTAAACGCTTATTATTTATATACGATTCTTTGTTGCACTTATATGTAAAATACAGAGATTAACAAACAATAAAATTAGTAAGCGAAGGTGGACTTATCTCTAGAAGAAATCTCTTCCAGTCAACCTAAATGAGTTGGAGAGATTGTATTAAAAAGCAGCGAACATTATTATTATATAGGCTTTTCCGTATTTTAATTTTTTTTTAATTTACTTACCACTATTATCAAGAGTTATAACGCCGGACCAGATATTTAAAACAATTCTAAACTATAACTATAAAAGCTAAAAGTTAACGAAATAATTTTAACCGATTCCAAGATCAAAATGGTTCATCCTGAACCAAAAGGGAATACTTTAACCGTATATTTGATTCTTAACTGTACAATGTTTAAGGTATTTTCGTAAAATTATGCAAAACATTCTTCTCGACTAACATTGTAAAAAACTCACTATCGCTAGATTTTAGAGTTTTCTAACCTTTCAAAGATACAAAAAAATAATCAAGTCGATTATAATATATTATAATTTGTCTTTTATATGCAAATGATCGTAAGTGGGAAAACCTGAGTATTAAATTCGTCAATTCCACATTTAGATGTTACTATGTAATATATAATTTATTTTTGACGACTCGCTTCAAGTAAATTGGTCTTCCCACTTTTATGCTTTCTAGATCTATTAGAAGATCTATTAATTATGTTATTTAAAAAAAATATACAAAAAGTTTCTGATAGTGATTGTATTATTAAATTCCCAATATATCAATGTCGATATCTCTTTATAGTTGGTAAAGATTTAATTAAATAAGTAAATTGCCAAAAATATTCTGTACACCTGAGTATTATCATACTCTTACTTCACCACAACATACGATCATTAGTGGATTGTATGTCTTTAGATAGTCCATGAATACAATCACTTTTTCAAACTATTGTCAGAATCTGTCAGAGTCAAGGACACATTTTTTAATGTTGGGAAACTCATGCATACCACCTATAGACTATATACAGATAGTTATGTGGGTTTCACCGGCTAGAAAAGCCAGTACTACCCACTAAAACCCAACAAAACCTCCCCGACCTAATAGGGCGTTGCAGGACTGCCGGAGCAGACTACAACAACCTGGTGTTGCTCCAACGGACCACTCTGCTATCAGAGAAGTACCAGAAGCAACCCAGGGCCAAGAACCCCTAACAACCAACATTTAACATACTTTTAGTTTTCCTTTAGTTATCCCACAAAATGATTACCTATTTGTATTAAAATGTCTGCCACTGGGAGCGTCGCTTGATTTTGTTTAAAATCTCAAAACATATTTTCCTCACACCAGCGACATTTACACTACAATGCAAATATTAATTCAGTAAATCATTACCATACGTTTACTTTGCTTAAATATGTATATACATTTTCTATTTCTCAGAATTTGAACCTTATTATTTCATTAGATATGTTAAAATATTTTAATTTTTTATTTAATATTAATGAATGAGTTAATAGACTGTTTGATTGACATGACCTAGAGGGGTGAAGGTCACAGGTTCAATTATTAGTCATTTTAGTTAATATGTTGGTAATAGTTATAGGTGAGTGATTTCTCACTAGAGATGTTAATTTTACATCCCACTGGTGTATGAAAGTGACAGAAATAGAGAGTGCATATTTTGTTAATAATGCTAGCTAATGTTAGTTAAATTGACCGCTGTGGCCGAAATCGGTCAGCAGGATATCATGTTGTTCAAGTAATAGCGCCACAACGTTGGAAATCCCCTCTATATTCGAAGAAAAAACGATATTTTTTGTTGGGAATTCCTACAATAGACAATTTATTCGCGAAGAAAAATATATTAATTTAAAAGATACATTAATAAATTCTTATCAAAAGATTAATTAAATGAAAGATCGCGTGTCGAATTCGATATGTATTTCCAAAAGAAATCGTTAAGCTTGTATGGTCATTGACATTATTTTTATCATTTAAATAGATTCGTGTCCGTGGCAAACAAAATATGAAATAGTTTTCTACCATTTAGGAAACCTAAATTAAATAAAAAGTGGTCAAATGCGAGTTGGACTCGCGCACGAGAGTTCCATTATCTATAAAAACGGCAAAAAAATCATGTCTGTTGTATAGGAGCCCCACTTAAATATTTGTTTTATTTTAATTTAATTATTTATTTTTAAAGATAATATATAACTAAATATATAACTAAGTATCTGTGAATATTTCAAACGTCTACCTGTTGCCGTTATCAATAACGAGCAAAAACAAGCAAAAAAAATTACGTTTGTTGTATGGGAGCCCCTTTAAATATTTATTTTATTCCGTTCTTTAGTATTTGTTGTTATAGCGGCAACAGAAATACATAATCTGTGAAATTCAACTGTTTGTCACGGTTCATGATATACAGCCTAATGACAGAAGAACAGACAGACAGACGGTCAGACAGCGGAGTCTTAGTAATAGGGTCCCGTTTTACCCTTTCGGTACGGAACCCTAAAAAAGACCTAATATCATCTTATGACGATAGTCAATAAGTTTATTAATTTAAAATATACCAACGGTACGTCTATTTTTTTGTATGTCTCAGTGAGGGGCTCAAGCCATAATCTATCAAATAGATCCATGGTCAACTACGAGATGGCAGGCTTCACTATTACTGGTATTTCGAAAAGTTACGTTCTCACGCACATGCAGGTTTCTTCACATTTATATTTGATCAATACCTATATCATTTTAAAAGCAAAAAAATTTTCATTCAAAAATCAAGTCATATTTTTTTAAATCATATTATGTTATATAAAAGCTAATAATTGTCTAACTATCGGGTTTGTTTTAAAAAAAAATCAATTAGAAAATATCTTTAAAACATGTTTGCTTAAACATTTGCATGCTGACGCTACAAACTGGTCCTCTCATCGCGGACCGTTGCGTAACGCGATATTTATGTAAACTTCATATTGATAGTGAGATGTGAATATCTTACAAGTTATTTGGCCTGGCGTTGCTTATTTAATATTCTGGAGCTATACTTGATAAAATAGGCAGTGGTAGCCCAGTGGTAACGTGCTCGCTTGGGAAACCTAGTGAAGTGGGTGCAAATCCCGGGTCTCGCACTTCTGATATTTCCATGTGTGAATCATTTCTAATATGATTACCACTTGACTTACGGTGAAGGAAAACATCGTGAGGAAAAACTAATTTGATGTATTTTACTGAGTATTTCTTAGCCTATTGATATTTTTGAATGACGCAGGAATCGAACCCAGAAACTCTTAATCGTAAAAACGTGCTAGCAGATTTGGAATTATATGGTCATTAATATTCAATACCATACTTCATGAAGATGTCTAGCGCGTTAGAATATTACACATCTTCTAAATATATATCAACGTATTATGTAATATATTGACAATAAGCTCCAAGTGAATTAAATCTATACATATAATAAAATTGTAACCGAGTCGAATCTGTACATTAAATATTTTTTGGAATATGTTATTGAAATAGACATTATTATCGATACAGAGGCTGAATCTATAGTTTTTAGAATTTTTATCTGTCTATTTGTCTGTCTGTCTGTTACCACATCACACAAAAATACAGGGTAAGTCGCTAGTATATACATAAAACACAACTTTTAAAATTTTAGTAATTTTGTCTGTTTGTATGTGCTTAACTAAAAAACCAATGAAATCTGAACTAAGCATAGCTAATTTATTTATATATTAAACTAGCGTTTTCCTGCGGTTCCGCCTGCATAGTATCATATACTAAAACCTTCTCCGAAACACGCTGCATCTTATGGTATGAGTATTATTCCGATCGGTTCAGTAGTTATCGCAGTATTACCGAACAAAAACATCGGCTCTCCATTTGTTAGTATAGATCAAGTAGACAAAAATATCACAGCCTCTAGCAGATTTAAATAGGTTATTTCTATCATAAAATCTGCGAATTAAGAATTTTGGCTTGCAATTCTAATGTTAAGTGTCAATAAAGTTAAATTAAATTATAATAATTTTAAAATGCTTAAAAACTTGTATAAAGTAGGTAAACATAATCACTGTCAGTTAGTCTCAGACTAAGGAGTAATATAGACGGAGTATAAACGTGTCGACTACACGTTTGGCTCAGTTTGTAGTGGCCCTACTCGCTGTGTCAGTGGTCGCGGGTTCGAGTCCCGCTGGGGGCATTCATTTGTGTGGTGAGCACGAATGTTTGTACTACAGTCATGGATGTTCATATTTATAATATGTATGTATTTAAAGTTATATATGTGTAGTGTATGAACTATCTGGTATCCACAACACAGGCCTCGTAGCTTACCATGGAACTAGATGGTGCTGTGTGTTAATATCACAACATATTTATTATTATTTATTATTATTATCATAGAACTAAATATGAAGCCTAGAAATAATGTTTTTAAATAATATACGAGTATGTATAATGTTTTAAAACAGAATTCAAATATTAACAGAATACTCATTTGTGACGAGTAAATAAATGTTAATAAATAAAAATAGTTAACGAATTTCATTATAATAAATAAAAAAAAAATAAGCAAACATTTATATGCTCTCCTTATATCGCTTCTTTAAGGAGAAGATAACTAATGCTTTAAAAAATACAAAAAAAAACTCAGAAATCGTAAAACACATAAAATATACCTTATTTAAAAAAATGTAAACGATGTATATGATGATGTATGGCAACATCGACAATGGTAGCATAAATAGCAAATTACGCTACTATTTTTGACTGACATTTTTTTTGTGAGCCCAGTCTATATAATTATTTAGTCTGAGCAGTCACTGTACAAACACAGATGACTTGCTAATGGCAGGAATTACCATTTTTAGCGTTTGCTTCTATCGCTTTTTCATTCTCAAAACTAAAATTCGATGAATAATTTAATTCGAATTATTTGATCAGTTCGCAAATTCGTTTTAATAAAAATATTTGTTAATTATAACAAGGTATTTTGATAATATTTTATCTTGAAGATTATAATAAAGAAACGTGTGTACATTTTCGATCCGAATCTGGTAGTATTTGTAAAAAAACTGGTAACACCGATGTAATATGATACTGTTTTGCATATTTCCCACCCAAGGTTGCCAGTTATACCCAATCTAATAATTTCGAAATTATTAGAGCTGTCATCTTATTAATTAAATATTTTAATTAGTAATAAAATATTTGTCAATTGGCCAATCTTGTGTGAAGTACGAATAAAGGTCAAATTAATATTAAATATTGTTTGGAAAAAAAAGTTTTTGGGAATTTTCTGGCTAATAATAATATTATTACAATTATAGATCGTCAACGATTGAAATATGTGGTTTATCACAAATTACTATGTTCCAAATTTTATCAAAATTTGTTTCGCAGTTTAAGAGTGAAAAGAACCTTTTACATTTATAATATTGTATTTAATATAAAAAATATCATCTTTTTTATGAAAATTTTGTCAAAATCAGTACAGCTATTTTTAAACTATACCAGACAGACGCGGTTTTTCCATTTCATTTGTATGTATATTAGCTTTAACTTAAGACTTGATTTGAACTTATACGAGTATGAAGGCGACATTTGCAATTTTTGTGACCACCTCACGTACTTAAGTTAAATAACAAAAGGTTATTTTACATCAACATAACATTAGCATGTTTTGACGACACGTTTGGCACATTTTGTAGTGACCCTACTTGTAGAGCTAGTGATCGTGGGTTCGAGTCCCGCTGGGGGCATTCATTTGTGTGATAAGCACGAATGTTTGTACTCCAGTCATGGGTGTTTATATTTATAATATGTATGTATTTAAAGTTTTATAATATGTGTAGTGTATCAACTATCTGGTATCCTGTAACACAAGCCTCGTAGCTTACCATGGAACTAGATGGTGCTGTGTGTTAATGTCCCAACATATTTAATTATTTATATTATGATTTTTTAATTTAAAAAAAACACAAAACATACGTTCGATACGTATATTTTATGGTGTTTTTTCATCTACTTCTTAATGATTTTACCACCATATAACACATTCATGCTCATCACACAAATGAATACCCAGCGGGACTAGAACCCGCGACCTCTGGCACAGCAAGGTCACTACAAACCGAGCCAAACGTGGTCAAACATTAAATTAGATAAGTAGTTAAAATGAATTAATGGTTAAGTAAACGCCGTTAAATTTAACTAAAGTATCATTAATCAATGCAGCAATCGGCAAATGTCTTCATTTATTACATTAATTGCGTTTAATGTTTATGGTTTTATTTCATAAGCATTAAATACGGTCAATTTAAATAGGAGCGTCTACTATGAGGTCAAACGGCATTTTTGATCTTCAATTATAGAAAAACCATAATCTCTCCCGTGACCATGATTGCTGTAAAGCATTTCGAAACGTCGGGAACCAAAAATCTAAATAATAATCTAATCTGCTAAATAATCCGAAAAGATAGTTTTATTTGAAATGTCAAACGTTATTTAAAAATATTACTTCAGAAATCAAACTTGATATGAAAAAAATAGGGATGGCCCTCCATACGTGTAACTGAGAAGTGTTTTTTTTTTCTTTGCAATAATAGACTTATGTTAAAAAATAATATTTTAATGTTTTTTTTTAATGTGTGTAGAACGAAGAAGAACTTTTTTTGGTCGATTTTTTTTGTGATTTTCATAATATTTAATACATTTCGTAGTTTATAATTTTTATTTGAATGAATACAAGCCCAAAAACTATGTTATTTGAGCTAACAAAATAAAGCTGTCATAAGGACTGCCGACAGAAGTGAAAACTTAAAACTATATAAACAAACAGTTGTTATTTTTGGATATTCAAATTAATTGTTTAATCTTTAATTACAATTTGTAAATTAAATCTGTTTACATTTATCTGGTTTCGACATCTATCGGCACTCTCGAGTGTTAGCGTTAACACGTCACGTGACCATATCGATGACGACTTACATGAATTTACTTCCCACCCAAACCTGCATATAAAAGTTTTCACTCAAAAAGCTAACTAAAAACTATTTTCCTATCTTTCAGCTCACCTCGAAGGCGCGATCATGCACAGTGTCAACGTATCTCTGATCCCGCCTCAAGAGTGCCAAGCCAAGATCTCATCAGACTACCCACATCTCTTTGAGCAATACGATGAAGACAGTTGCGCTTGTGGACAGCCCAAAAACCCAGACGATAATATTTGCAAGGTTTGTTGGTTTTTTATGTCCATTTTGACTGTTTGTAGATGTAAACGTTGTTCAAAATACCGAATTATAAATGACTAGCTAGCTTGATTCCCCATACACACTGTCATCCCCATTTTCACCCCCTTAAGAGATGGTTTCCGGGATAAAAAGATAAAAATCATCCTATGTCCTTCCCAGGGTCTCAAGATATCTTCTTACCAAATTTCGTCTAAATCGGTTCAGTAGACCCAAAGATTACCGCCTACAACGTCACAAACTCACAAACTTTATAATATTAGTATAGACTCGCTTCGCTTGAATGCTTAAAAGTAGACGATGTGTTACCTCAGGTCAAAGTCTATCTGTGTACTCAAATTTCATCTAAATTTGTTTAGCCGTTTTAGCGTGAAAGAGTAACAAACATACACAAATACAAACTTTCACAGACAAATTTATAATAATAGTCAGATAGTGTCAAAATTAATAATATTTAGTAAGAAAATATAAATATTAAACTCGAACAGAGTACATAAAGACTGACCCTCAGATCGTTGACAAAAAATAAATATCACACTAAAATATGTAAGGTTATTGAAGAACATTTATTTGTACACAAGTGAGAAATTTGGCAAGTTATAGTTTAAATTGCTTGAAATTTTGCTTGTCCTCGATTTTTTTCCATATTATTTAAACGACGTTCACATTATATAGTTATTTTATAATATTTTCCTTGGTGTTACATGTAAAAAAAACTTTGGCCTTTTAAGATCAAAAAATGATCGGTGCATCTCTCATATTTTTGTTGAATATTTAGAGAACTATACAACGATATAGATTCTATATCGTTGTATCGTGAATCGTGAGTACATTCAGACAAATATTTTATATATTTATACATATAATAAAATTCTAACTGAGTCAAATCTGTACATTAAATATTTTTTGAAAAATCTTATTGAAATAGACATTATTATCGAAACAGAGGCCGAAACTATAGTTTTTAGAATTTTTGTCTGTCTGTCTGTCTATTTGTCTGTCTGTTACCGCATCACAGAAAAACTACTGCGGATTTTGATGAAATTTTGTATGGTCATAGCTGATTATCCGGGTCAACATATAGGATACTTTTTACCGCGGAAAAATATCTCATTTCTGATAGAAAATACAAAAACTGTAATTAAGAGTATACTAATATGTAAAACCTAAGAATTCTGTTTTTGGTCATCTGAACGCGGGTGGAGCCGCGGGAAATGCTAGTTTACGATATATTTTTTAAATTGATACTTGTCTACAATTATTGTATTGCAATATAGTCAAATATTAAATTTAAAAGAGCAACAATCTTTTAAGCACGGCTGCCTTTAGAGTGCTTCATGGACTTACATACTGACATTTAATTTAATAAAAAAAACTGAACTGAATCCATGAAGTATTCTATCCTTTTTAACGTCCCACTGCGGGGCACAGGCCTCCGTTCAATACGAGAGGGATCAAGCCATAATCTACCGCGCTCGCAAAATGCAAGGTGGACTCCATATGTCTTTCAAAAACTTGCTAGGTTCTCTCAAACATGCATGTTTGACGATGTTTTCCTTCACCGTAAGACAAGTGGTAGTAGGTTGGAAATAATTCGCACATGAAAATATCAGAGGTGCGGGAACCGAGATTTGAACCCGCTTCACTCGCTTTCCCAAACGAGCGCGGTACCACTGAGCTACTACTACCAACCTATGACTGCTGACATAATATTATTACATCCATCAAGAACTACCCCCAAAAAAACTTATAACATGTTTGTATTCTTGCAGGTGGACATCGGTAGTGCCCTCGCGTGTACTTCCGGAGATGGGCATTACGTACTTAGAGGAGTCTACTCTTGGGATTCAGGTAAATTCTACGTTTTAATTTGAAATTAACTTCTTCATCATGAATATTCCAAGTACCATCTGAGTTTAGTAATAATAATTTCAATACTTATTGTCTTTAAAAAATATATATAATTAGTAAAATCTTTAGAATTTTAAATTTCGATCGTCAGAATCCTCCAGAATTAAAAACTGTTGCTTATCGGAGAACCCCACTTGATCATTCAAATATAATTTGGTTATATGTTCTTCTCAATCAAAATAACCTATTCTACAAAATCGTAAGTTTGATTACCGCACAAAGCAAATATAAATGTTTAAAACTACTATTCAAATAAATCGTTTAAATTAACTCTCTTCTTTATACACTTAACCTTCTTTAAGTAATTAAAACGAGTCTTTGTTTTTTACATTACAGGTTGTCAAACTGGCAATCAACTTGCTGGCTTCTACAAATTCGATCTTGAATGGTATCAATGGGCCATCGGTTTAATCGAAAGCATACGATTTGCACAATTCAGCACTATCACCAAAGTGACCAGTCAGGTCACTAGCCAAGTTAATGGAGTCAAAGGTTTTGGAGTTAAAGGAAACCAATTTAATACTGTGAAGGGTTCAGTTGGGTCTGGCTCAGGAACAGCTGTTGGCGGCGTGAAAGGTTTTGGTGTAAATGGAAAAGGACAGCTTGGATTTGGACAGACTCAAAGTTTAGTAAGCCAAGGACAGTATGGTGGTGGATTCAACAAATTCACCGGAAAAGTTTCCAGTACGAATTCTCAATCTGGTTTCGGCTTTGGCGACATCAAGCCTATTACCAACGGTTTCAGCGCAACGTATTCCGAAAAGAAATATTTCCAAACCGAACCGAAAATAGTAACTTATACAACGAAACCCGAAATCGTAACATACACAACCAAACCCGAAATCGTTACGTATACAACCAAACCTGAAATCTTTACTTACACAACCAAACCAAAAATCTTTACTTACACAACCAAACCAAAAATCATAACATACACGACAGAACCGAAAATAGTGACATATACGACTAAACCACAAATAATTCGATACGAAACTTCTGGAAGTGGCACCAACCCTCAATACGTAGCCCCTGGCGTTTCTTTTAACCCCTCATTTTCGGACTTAATAAGTAAACATGAGCACACAGCAAATTGCAAGTGCTTAGAAGGCAAGAAGTAAATTCGGGCAAATTTTTGGAACCACAAAAGTGCTAGTGCCATAATAATCTGTATTAAAAAAATACATATATAAAAAGTTTTGATGAACAGAAAATTATTTCAGCAGTTCCTAGAAACCCGAAAATAACATCACGATGGCAAAAGATACTTTTTATTTAAAAATCAATGTACATAGGTAGGATATATTAAATATTATAGTTATTATCATGGGCGCCGGGAGGGAGGAACAAGAGGGTGCACTTACACCCCTATCATGAAGGAAACTATATAAAGTCCAATAAATAAAATTATATGATTAAAATCCCCGTTTAAAAGACATCTTCAAAGAAAAGATCTTCAAAGAAAAGACGATAAATAAGATATGAATACGAATAAAACAGAGAATCATTTAAAGGTTAGTTAGTAGTTAAATGTGATGAAGCAGATTCACCCCCCTGGAAATAATGCTGCCGCCGCCCATGCTTATTATTCTATATATGTATGAATTTACATAGTATTTTTTTCAAACTGCCATGTTTTTTTCGAATTCTACCTATATTGTACGTTTTTTTTTATATTTATTAATATAAATGATTAGATTTTTGACCGTTTTGATGGTATGCACCAAAACGGTCGACTCTCTAATTTGATTGGACTAGTTTTTAAATTAAGTATTTTTTTTTATAAAAAAAACTGACATACCGTTGTAAAAATAAGTATTTAGTCAATATTTTATGTATTGATATTGTAATGTAAAATTAGGTTTAAATAAAACGGAGGTACTTTACATATTATATTGTGTTGTTTTTTTTCGACCAAGCTTTATCCTTTTCTACGTGAGAATCTAAGTCCAACTACGGTTATGAATCATGCGTCTTAACGATGGTAAAACAGCATCAAAAACCATTTACTATGGGAAATCAAATAATCGTTCCTAATAAATTAAATATTTGGAGATTTACAAACGAGAAATAAAAGTTTCATTGAAATCGATTCTAGCAACAGATACGAATCTATCCATGTAATACATTCTGAATCGAATCTGTATATTAAATATTTTTTGGAAAATCTTATTGAAATAGACATTTTTATCGCAGGCCAAATCTATAGTTTTTGAATTTTTTGTCAGTCTGTCTGGGAACGCATCACGAGAAAACCACAGGGCAGATTTTGATGAAATTTAGTATGATGATAGCTGGTTATCCGGATCAACATATAGGATACTTTTTACTGCGGAAAAACATCTCATCCCTGAGAAATACTTCATCTATACTAATATTATAAAGAGGTAAAGTTTGTGAGTTTGTGACTGAACGGATTTAGATGAAATTTGGTAAAAAGATAGTTTGAGACCCTGGGAAGGTCTTAATTTATAAACTACTTAAAAATAGAAATTAATGTCCTAGTTTAGCAGAAGAAAGTAAAATAGTTGTGTAAACCATAGACATAGAGAGTGGACTGAGTGTTTCTTTGCCATCCGTCAGCTGAAAATGGCGGAATGGTGCGACAGAGACAAAACGAATGTGCGGCCAGAAGTCTTCTGTATTCATTGAAATACGATTAATGATGATTATATTATTATTTTATATATATTTATAACAATTTTACACTCCATTATAATATTATAATTTTTTATAAAATATAGTAATATTTTTTTACACACCATTTAGAATTTAAATTGGAATAAATACGGATGTTGGCCGCACGTTCGCTTTCTCTCTTTCTAAAAAGTGGTCAATTTCATGACAGTATTGCTCAGTCCATACCCTACGTCTGTGGTGTAAACTTTTAAAGAGGTTTTATTTATTTTCTATCCTTTTTTATTAACTATATCTCACCTGTCAATGCTGTAATTACTACTATCTATCATGTCATTCTATGAATAAAAATCTCACGTGAAATGTAAGTAATAAAACGTTATTGCAATATATAAAAAATGGAAAAATAATTAATTAAATAAAGTAAGTGATTAAAGGATTGGTCTAATTTAATTTAATGATTATCTATACTTGATATTATAAAGAGGTAGAATTTGTTTGATTGTTTGTTTGTTTGTTTGAGCGCGCTAATCTCAGGAACTACTAATCCGATATAAAGAATTGTTTTTGCATTAGAAAGCCCATTTATTGAGGAAGGCTATAGGCTATATATCATCATGCTACTATCTAAAGGAGCGGAGCAGTAATATAATATATAGTCTACATATTCCATACTAACTGTTAAAACGTACATACCTAGTGTTTCTATATTCCAAAAATAATCTTTGGCCAACATTTTAAACAGCATCTAACATTTATATTCGAACTGTCTCAAAATGGTACTATTTCTAAGCAAAATAAGCGCAATTAGATCTATTTTGTTTGTTTTTAGGTACATTTAAATTTTTTTGAACGGAACTCTAATTCTTTTACTGAAATAAAAGTAGCCTAAGTTACTCCTTATAAGATCAACTACCTGCCAGTGAAAGTTCCGTCAAAATCGGCCCAGCCGTTTCGGAGATTAGCCGGAACAAACAAACAGACAGACAGACAAAATTTTTAAAAATTGTGTTTTTTTATAAATACCGTATATATTACATATGAATTTAGTAAAAAGCTGTTATTTTAACATTACAAACAGACACTTAAATTTTCTTTATCTATATAGATGCATAGATAAGGTGACGTAGCTAGAGGAGGATGATAGACCCCGGATATCATCGGATTGGGGGTCGCACCCCATAATCAAAATTCTTGTATTTTTTAACGGGTGTCACCCCCAATCCGATGACAACCTTTAAAAAATATAAGAATTTCAATTCTTTTCTTGCCTTGGATTACCGTCTGTTTGGGAGAGACTCATGAAAATCTTGTGGTTGTGTCATTGTTTAGGGGGAACACCCGATTGATTATACAAATGATTCGACGTGTTTTTTTAATAAATTTTATAGGTTCGTAAAGAAGGTTTTTCACCAATTACCATCCCTAAAAATGCTAAATCACCCTTCAGTCTATTATTATCAATGCGAAAGGTTTTGAGTTAGTGTTTGTTGCTTCATTACTATGTAGCCCAAAGGTGAAACTTAATTTTATAGCAATTTTTAATTTTTACATTAATCAAATTGCATCAATTTTTGTTCAGGCGTTATAGATAAAATAAGCGTCTGGAAAAAAATTGACTTAATTGAAATCATGGTCACGGGACAATTTTCCTCATATTTATTCATTCAAAACGTCGAAACAAAAAAATTATAATATAAACGTGAAAATGGAAACAAAAAATGTGTTTTAAAAGTAAACTTTTTCATTACTTTTTCTTACATATACATAGACAACAAAAATGAAGCATCGAACCGATTATTACTTCAAAGATGAATCTTCCTGCGCGAATGAAGAAATCAAGTGTAAAAACACGACAAGTGTAAAATCTTATATGGCCTCGTCTCCTTCATATTTTAATTCTGACGTCTCCACTGTTAAGTCGAATATGTCTTTATCTACGTCGATATCCAAGTAAGAAATATTTTATTTTTATATTATACTAGCATTTCCCGCGGCTCCACCCGCGTTCAGTTGACCAAAAACCAAATTCTTAGGTTTTAAATATTAGTATACTCTTACATTGCAGTTTTTGCATTTTTCTCAATAATGAGATATTTTTCCGCGGTAAAAAGTATCCTATATGTTGACCCAGATAACCAGCTATCACCAACCCAAATTTCATCAAAATCCCTCCAGTGGTTTTTCTGTGATGCAGTAACAGACAGACAGACAGACAAAAATTCTAAAAACTACAGATTTGGCCTCTGTATCGATTAAAATGTCTGTTTCAATAAGATTTTCCAAAAAATATTTAATATACAGATTCGACTTAGTTAGAATTTTATTATATGTATAGATGGATTCTGGTAATTTCTCTATATATGATACTGTGACGTCACGCCAAGCGCGCCAAATAGTATCCGTGTCGGTATGACATTATTAATTTTTTCTTGTAGTTTTAGCGCGAGCGAAATCGCGGGTTCTGCTAGTATTACATATTTCCATATCATAGTATGCGAAAATTTAGCCTTGAAATGTAACTTTATAACTAAAATTGTGAGTGACAATATTGTAAAACAATGGAATGTAATGAAATTTTAAAGTCCTAACAATTGTAAAACGTTTATCCAAAGCTATATAATATGATGTCTCTGCTGATAACTGCCTCGGTGGTCTCGTGGCTAGTATGTACGGCTGCAGATGCTGAGGTCCTGGGTTCGAGTCCCGGGTCGAACGAAGAAGAATTTTTCTCAATAATGAGATTTGATCACTGAGATTTTCTGTTAAGATATTCTCAGTAGTAACCCGGAGTTGGGAATTTGGCGGTGTTTCATCCCCGTACATCCGCTCTCACGTGTCGCTTCGGTCCTGCGCCTTAACTCTCACCGGGCGTGTCTCGTGTCGTCCCACCGGAGTATGAGAGTGATAGGAATAGAGAGTGCACGTTGTGTCTGCGCGTACACTTGTGCACTATAATATCTCCAGCGCAGTTGGCTAGTCTCAATGAGATTAGCCGCCGTGGCCGGAATCAATCGGGAGGACATTAATATGTGTGCATATCAGAAGTATGTTATATGAACAACATTTCTCATTTTCACCCCCTTAAGGGCTGATTTCTGGGATATAAAGTATCCTATATCCTTTCCAGGGTTTCAAACTATCTTCTCACCAAATTTCATCTAAATCGGTTCCATAGATCCAGAGATTACTCCCTACAACGTCACAAATTTACAAACTTACCTCTTTATAATATTAGTATAGATAAATAAAGTTTTATTTAATATTAGTTTTAACGATACAGCCTAAAGGCATAGGCTCCCTAATAGGACGTTAACGCCTGTACGATTCACTACGGTTTACAAAATATTATTAATTCAAAATATATCCTATGCGTCAATCTATTTTCATAATGTCATTCAAATATGATGATATCCACTTAATAATGAATTCAAAACGCCTGGCCTTAAAGCAGACGCTAAAATTTTAAACTACGTATCATAATTAAGTGAAAATCAATAACGCGCTTGTACGTTATCTGTTGATATGTATTATATTACAATATACTCGTAGGTAGCTAATGTGCCGTGTTAAGAATGTAATAGTGGCTTGTACAGCTGCAAGTCCTGAGATTCTGGACCAGGGTTCGAGTCCCAGGTTAGGCTAAGTATAGTTTTGGGGCTTTCTGTCAATGAAATCTCAGTGTTTACCGATATACCCCATGCTTAGGAGAGCAAGTAGAACAAATTGTCATCCTACCGGAGCTGGGTGATAGGCATAGAGTGCACTTGTGTTGTTGCATTAGCACCCATCAAATGTCCGATGTTTGACAACTTTTTATATTATATGTTGTTTAACTATAGATTTTCCACTAAAAATGTTATGGTTTTATGTTTTATCTGAAGGCCAAAAACATTCGAAGCATAATATATTCATATAATTCAAAAGGCAACGACTTATAGTTCAAAAGGTATGTATATCCAAATAGAGAAAGGATTGTATAAAACTGGTATAAAAAATAGTTTCTAAACAATCCTTATATGGTATTAAAATGGGAAAGGGTGTTTGTTTGTTTGTCCCACTTTCAAGCAGCAACATAACGTATTGACGTCATTTTCTGAATAATAAATGAATAACACTTATGTCACAAATTTTTTAGCTTTAGTAGCCATTCGCGTTTTATTTTGTTTTTATTTCCAACGTTTCGAATGCTTTACAGCACAGCTGATGACGATAAAGTATAAAGTAGAACTGTTTTTTGTTTTTTTGTTTGTTTGAACATGCTAATCTCAGAAACTGCTAATCATAAATGTCAACAAATCAGGCAGACTTCCATACATTATTACTAATAGGATAAAGCCAAAGACTTTTTTGTAGTTTTAGTGCAAGCGAAGCCGCGACTTTTGCTAGTATATTATATACAAGATAATTCAACTTATTTCCGTGGTATATTAATATATTGGCAAAGGCAACCCACCCGGATGTCATCCGATTGCAAAATTAAAAAAAAAACTAAAACCTGTTGCCTTTTCTTGTTTTGTCGCTTGCGTATTTGGGGACGACACTCGCAATATGTCTATCTCATATAGAGATTCAACAAATATGTATTGTACGTAGTATTGGTTTCCATTTAAATATGTTAAATATTCTAAAAAAAATATAATGTTAAAAAATATATGTTGAAAAAATAATTATTGTTTTGTAATTTTGATAAGAAAAACCGAATTATGTAGGTACGTGCGAAGGTCTTCTGATAACTAAACATTGAACATAAAAATATTCCATATTCCATTATCTATCTACTTAGTCATGTTATAAGTTTATAACTAAAAAAAAGTTTTTATTTTTCCCTTTTTAGTGTAGACAGTAGTAGCACAGTAAGAATTCTAACGTGTTAGGCTTGTCAAATCAAACAAAATAAGCCCAAACTCAAAGTATCTACTATTAGCCGTTGAAGAGTTCCACCTATCCACCTTCTGGCCTTGCCATCAGATCAGGTCAACAACACCGAACCACTGTACGATCAACGGAAATAGAAATACTTGCAAAGTTTCAAGTCAATATGACAATTAGAAGTAGGTTAAATTCATCATTAGTTGTTTTTCCACCCTTAGGGGTGGTATTTTTTTTTGACATTTAAATGGGACCAATCTGGAAGTATACCCTTTCAAACAAAACAAAAATTTTCCAAATCGGTTAATAAATGACGGAGTTCTGCGGTAACAAACATAAAAAAAAAACATACAGTTGAATTGAGAACCTCCTCCTTTTTGAAGTAGGTTGATAAGTAACGAATAAAATATTTATTTCGATTTAATTACAAAAATTAAAAACCCGACTGCGTAAAAAGTGAAATAATTAACTATTATAAATACGAGTTTATATATTATATATACATATTTATATATGCACCGACTTCGAAAATATCTGATTAGGTATCTATTCTAAATGAAAACCCCCGTTTAGTTATTTTTTTACATTTTAGTTCCTGAAAGTCGGTTTTTTTTAAGTATTTATTTGTTCGTTTTTAGTGTAGACGTAATAAGCTGGTAATTTACTAGAAGAAAGTTTATTAGTAACATGTTCGATTAAACAATTTATTTAAAAAAAAAAATTATTTGTTTATTTGATAAAATTTATATGGGTCCACCTGGGAAGTATACCCTTTGAAAGAAAAAAAAAATTTCCAAATCAGTTCAGGCGTTCTCGGTGAACATACCTACATAAAAAAAAAGATTCCGACGAATTGAGAACCTCCTCCTTTTTGGAAGTCGGTAAAATTTAGAGTATTGTTATAGTACCATTTTATAAATATGTATTATTTTTTTAAGCCCAGACGTTCTTTCACAGTACGTCACGTTATGTTTGTATGAAACAGTAACTTTGAACCGTAAGAGATGCCTTTATAGGGTTGTATCTATTAGAAGAAAAAGTTTTGAATAAAAAGTATAAATCGAAAACCAAATATGAAGGTAAAAATGCTTTGTGTTTAAGCAAGTATAATGTTCCAATAAAAACAGGTTTTTTTTTCTTTCTTCGAATTTTTGTGACCCGAATTAAATGTGAATAATTCTATACATTTAAGTACATAAAAAGAGAGAGATAAAAATTAAAAAAAAAGCAAAAATAAAAAAAATTAAATACATAATAATGTAGTATTTTTTAATTTGTAAAGATTTTTGTTTTGAAACAATTTTATAATATAAACTAACTGACCGATTTTAAAGACATATACAACTAGCGGCTCATCCTCGCTTTGCTCGGGTTCGCCTCTAGAAAAACAATAACAAATATATCCCGCGGGAACCGTACATTTTTCCGGGATAAATAGTAGCCTATGTGTTATTCTGATATATGAGCTATATTATTGTAAAGTTTCAGTAAAATCCATTCAGTAATTTTTGCGTGAAAGAGTAACAAACATCCACACATCTAAACAAACATTCTCACAAACTTTCGCGTTTATAATATTAGTAGGATTTTTGTATATCAATTTTTTTATGCCTATAAATATGGCTTTACGTCATTTCATTACACAGAAACTAACAACTATACATACTTAGTAATACATTATAAAATGTAATTTATATAGTGTAAACAATATTATAATCATAACAAAACTAAGACTGTTTTATCGTTTACTTGAATGGAAACCGACTGATAAGTGCTTATGTACCTAAAGAAAACAAACTATTATTTTAATACAAATCATTCTAATTTCTAAGAAAATAAAACAGGATACCATTTTAATACTTCTTCGTTCACATATTTGTTATTTCTAGTTTTTACTACGCGTAAAAAAATATAATAACTAAATTAAATTTAAAATTAAAAAAAAACTGACATTTTGTGGTGGCGGCCATCTTGGATTTGAAATTTATCAAAGTGTATAGAGTTCTACTAGTTAAGCCCTTTTTGATACTTATATTGAGGGAGTTATACCTAATGAAAAATTATGTAATCCGCCATTTTGTGGCGGTGGGCATCTTGGACCGATATTATTCAAACATCGCTAAGAACTCTCCCGAGTCCTGACTAATTCACCTTTCAAACAAAATAAATCAAATCATAGTCGGCTGATCCGTTCGAGAGCTACGATGCCATACACAAAATTATAAAACTCATCATACCTATGAATGTATATACTAATATAGTATTCAGCCCTTTTTAACGTCCCACTGCTGGGCACGGGCCTCCCTTTAGTACGAGGGGAATCAGGCCATAGTCCACCACGCTGGCCGAGTGCGGGTTGGCGGACTTCACATGTCCTTCGAAAACTTGCTAGATTCTCTCAGACATGCAGGTTTCCTCACGATGTTTTCCTTCACCGTAAGGCAAGTGGCAATCATGTTAGAAATGATTCGCACATGAAAATATCAGAGGCGCGAGAATCGGGATTTGAACCCGCTTCACTCGGTTTTCCAAGCACTACCACTACCTACATATACTAATATATTATAGTCTATATTCTATTCCATACTAACAGTTAAAACGTATCTAGGGACGAACCCGGGTGAAGCTAGGGTGGGTTGCTAGTCATAGATAAAATATTACAATTTACAAATGTATGTCAACAACCGGTGAGTCACAATATTGCAATAAATGACGCATATTTTTAATTTTTTCGCATTATAAAACTTTTGAAGAGCCTTTACAAGTGTAAATGGGTGTGCATAATCAAAGTCGTCAGTAATTTGGCTAACTTTATACACTGGTTGTATTATCGTCCATGATAACTGTGGAAAATTACATACTAGGTTATACATTCAAGGATGTAATGAATTCGCGAACGTTTTAAATCGGTCAGGTTAACACGACACGTTGGACAACAAGGGATGCATTTCGTCAATATTCGCTGTGAATCGTGCGGAATCGTATTTGCTTTCTCGCTTGCACTCATGATAAAACCCATCATAACATTCTATTGATATTCCATGCCTTGTCTCGCTCGTTAGTTGGTATTTATAACTGGACAAGTGCAGACGTAATACTTGCGTTATAAACTCGGTGTCATTAAAATTGAATTAAAATATAGTTATTACATTAGCTTTCACTGCATTGAAGATAGAGAAAAACAATGGCTAAGGTAAATAGATTTTTAGCAAATGATAAAGTAGTAGTTTTTAGAATTTGTGAATCTTTTTATTTTTTGCAAATATCGTACCACCCTGTGACGATTATACAGAGATAACTAGAGTTTAACTTGCAATAGCAAAAGTGGAAAATGGTTCTTTCCTCCTTTTCACTTTGTATTTACACTTCATTGAGGATTCATTTAAAATTTTAAAATAAATTTCGTAACATACTTGTGTAAGTGTATACGTGTGAATAATTAAATTCTTAAAAATAAAAAAATCGTATATAAAGGCGAACATAATATCAAAAACGTATGAATATCAATTTTTTATTACAGGTACCATATACCTGGGATAATATTATTGTTTTGACATTTACTTCGTTGATAAAGTGAACTTGATAATTGATATTTAAATCAGCGGAAAGAAACGTATAAACATTAAATTAAATGTAAACCATATAGCACACTACATCACTCTTGACGTGTCTAATACCGTCATACATAATTACCAAATAGATAAAAATTAAAGTTATTGTAGTTAATAATGTCTCTAATTAAAAATAATAGCAGAAATAGGTTTAGTTTTATAATTTTTATTTTACCGTTTACGAGCAGATAATAATTTTTTATCTGGGCAACATCGTACGATGTCAAATCGATAAAGTTGCTAAAAAAAATTGTAGTGTCAAATTATTTACTGTCGCGGTACCGGTCTATTTTAGACAAGTTGATACAATATTAATTTTAATGTCTTTATATATTAAAAACGTATTAGTGGAAGTGAAAAACTGTTATAGAAGATTATTGGATACGAGCCGAAGCAGCTATTGGGTATTTCCGTCGCTAATTTAGTGAATTCGTGTTGTTATAATTAACAAGTTTAAAGGTTTTTTAAACTAATGTAAATAATGGGCCTTCAATAACGCCTTCATTATGATAATGAAAGCGTTTATCAAAACTCATTTCACGATTTTATTTAACGAAACTTAAAATTCAGTAATGCTTAGTTTAACCTTACATTTATGTAGATGTTTTTTTTATTTCTTTTGTGCTAAATAAATAGTAAGTTTATTCGTTACTAGCGGCTCACCCTAGCTTCGCTCGGGTTCGCCTCTAGAAAACCAAAAACAAATCTATCCTACAGGGAGCTATATATTTTTCAAGGATAAAAATACTTCAATCTATCTCTGCTAAAATTCATCCAGATCTGTTCAAACATTCAGGCGTGGTCAAGAAAAACATCCTTTGAAACATCTAAACTTTCACATTTATAATATTAGTAAGATTCTATGAATGATAAAATTATACTATCTTATTATTAATATTGCTACAATTTCTCTAAGCATATGCTTGGAAACTGATTATCATTGCCTAGACATGTGATAGGTTATGATGAAAGTGTTTCACAATATTACAATTTTGTAATGTTATAAATATGCGTTTTTATTTACTTATAACAAAAACTAATATACAGTTAATTACAAAATAATAAAAGATACAAATTGAATAGAAAATTTGGAGAATTAGAATAATATTCGACTTTCTGAAGTGGCTGTCTTGACAAATTATTAACAAATTTAAAGATAAAATTTGCTAAGAAATTATGTGCAATTTCTAAGGAAGATAATAAATTGTTTTTAATATTATTTCAGTACTGGTGATGCGATGTTTTAACATATACATTGTTATATTCTTATGTAATTATTGATTATATCAATGAATTATATTGTTGATATTGTTTATGTGAAAGTTTCAGTTACTTTTTCACACCAGAACAGCTAAATGGATTTGGATGAAATTTGTCACAGAGATAGATTATAGTGTGAAATAACACATAGGTAACTTTTTATCTTGAAAAAATATGTGGTTCTCGTGGCATAAATTTGTTAAGTTTTGTCTAAGAAAGAACCTGAAGAGAAGCAAGGATGAGTCGCTAGTATTACATAGCATTTTCTAAAAAATTTCTACAAATTATTTTATACAAGTAGAACCCGCGGCTTCGCTCACGCTCTAGCTACATACAAAATACTCTAAAAAGATAGGTTTCATACAAACTTTCATGTCCCATTGTATCCCCTCATGGGATGAATTTGAAAAAATGCTAAAACCCCTGTTTATTTAATTGTATTGAAAAGCATTAATTCCAAGTTTCAAGTAATACTAAAATCTAATAAAATGTTATCAGTTTAGAATCATTAGATTGGAAGTCTGGACCAAAAATATATAGACAGTTAAGTTCTAGGCCTTAAGTATATGTTTATACCATGAACGAATTAACCACTGGACTAGACATATAAGCGGACATACCTTTATCGGTCTTCTCAGTAA
The DNA here is from genome assembly GCA_947093115.1 of Brenthis daphne. Classification (NCBI taxonomy): domain Eukaryota; kingdom Metazoa; phylum Arthropoda; class Insecta; order Lepidoptera; family Nymphalidae; genus Brenthis; species Brenthis daphne. Next base: position 698,905 of record OX352478.1, on the reverse strand, counting down.
CCAGGAGATTTTAGGCTTGGTCGTTTGTTTTTTGCGTCAGTCTCAAGCACTTATTTGTCAACAAAACATCTCCCAAAAAGGACTAAATGTTCTGTTAAATGATGTAACGGCGGTATAACGGCGGAAGCAGCAGTATTTCTTTTCACTTGTAAATACATTATTTTATTACATTTATTGTTATTTATCACACAATTTAATTAAATGTAAAATAAAATGTCATATTATCCAACTATGTTAAATATAGTCGATATTTCTATGTATTGTTGACATCTGACAACCATCATAAAATCCCTGGATTATACCATTCAGAACAAATGACTAAACTGTCGAGTGAGTCCATTTGACATCGACTAGTGCTTGACAATGTCGAAAAATATATCGATATTTGAAGAAATTACTAACGAATTGTGTTATTTGTACAGTACAATAACATAAAATACTTTTACCACAGTATCCTACAATCTGATGACAATAAATTTATAAAAATATTTTCTAAATAAAATAAAAATATAAATGCAAAAATTATAATTAGTATGTGTACTTAATTTTTATTTTATTTTATTCCACATTTATATACTTTGGAATATTATTCCATTGTAATAATAATAAAGATCATTTTATTTCAACACATAAATTACACAAAATCAAACAATAATGTTTTAGCACTAAACTTCTGGGTTGGCGATTTGTAATAAAACACTTTACCAATTGCACTAATTATTTTACTTTCACGATGCAACACTCACTTTAATTTGCAATCTCTTTTTCTTTTTCCTAATTTCACAAATGTTTATTAAGAACTGAGCAATATTAGGACAGTGTCACATTTTTATAACTACCCGAGACAATCAAATGCCAATTAAAATAGTTCAATAACAGAATCAACAAAATCACTTTATTTAATTAAATTAGCTTAATATTTTTTTTAATCTTTACAAAATAATATTTATTATATATTAAGGGAATATATACCCGATATTCATTTGTTCATTAACATTATTATAGGCCAACAGAATGTTGCCATCAATGCCATCGTATTTATATAAATCAAATTAAAAAATAATTATAATTTGACACATTATTATTGCCTCTTTAATTCATTTATTTTAATTTATTAAAATTAAAAGAAGAAGAATAAATTAAAAGATGTAAAATATGATGAAAATGCTAACCAATGTCTAAAATGTCATTCATTGGTTCATCGATATATGTATTTTATCGATTACGTTCAAGCACTAGAAATATTGTATTGTGTATCAGTGTTTATAATAATGTAATAAAATCTTTGTGTGCGTTATGCGTCACTTGGTTGAACTAGTTTTCATACATTTGTATTTTATGTCAGGTCCAGTCTCTAATTCGTTCATGGTTTATACATATAATAAAATTGTAACTAAGCCTAATCTGTACATATTAAACATTTTTTGAAAAATCTTATTGAAATAAACATTATTATAGATACAGAGGCCAAATCTGTAGTTTTTGAATTTTTATCTCCCTGTCTGTCTGTTACCGCATCACAGAAAAACCACGGGAGGGATTTTGATAAAATTTGGTATGGTAATAGCTGGTTATCCGGGTCTACATATAGGATACTTTTTACCGTGGGAAAATGTCTTATTTCTGAGAAGAAATACAAAAACTACAAAGTAACAGTATACTAATATGTAAAATCTAAGAATTTGGTTTTTGGTCATCTGAACGCGGGCGGAGCCGCGGGCAGTGCTAGTGACACAATAAAAAAAGATAATTTACACAACGAATAGTAATATGATTTATAAGCTTTTCCAAACAATTGATAAAGTTTGTTGACCACCATGTTGTAAAGCCATATCTGTTGTGAGATAACTAAATAAAGCTACTTATGTCAGTTTGTCTACTTGTTAATTTTGATTGTTTTATATCGTTAATGACTTGAATAGTCTATATAACCCCATTTTTTATGGGTTTTCTTCAAGTTGTTGAAGGAGAGTAGTGTTTTTTGAATGTTTGAATGCGTGTCTATTTCTTTGGTGAATTTTAGACTAAGTGGATAATAGCTACATATAAATAAATGATATACAAAAATATAGCAAACTAGCGGCTCACCCTCGCTCTGCTCTAGTTCGTCCCTACTTACGTTTTAACGTTTGGTATAGATTTCTCAGTGATGATTTTTCCGCAGTAAAAAGTATCCTATATATTGATCCGGATAACCAACTATCATCATACCAAATTTCATCTAAATTCCTCTAGTGGTTTTCCCGTGATGCGAGCACTGACAGACAGACAAAAATACTAAAAACTATAGATTCGGCCTCTGTATCGATAAAATAATATTTTACAAAAAATGTTTAACATATAGATTCGTCTTAGGTACAAATTTTATTGTTTTAAGCCCATTTTAACGTCCCACTGCTGGTCTGGTCGTCCCATCAGAGATGCGAGACACGGGATTTGAACCCGCTTCTCTCGGTTAACCAAGCGAGCGCATCACCACTGGGCTACCACTGCCTCGATTCGACAATTTTATTATATGTATAGATTAGAAAACTTACAAGTAGGTATTCTAACTATCATCTTTGTAGCATTAAAATAACATAGGAACAAGATAATGTACAGAACAACAAATAGTATAAAAAGTAAACACAAAAGTTATCTTTAAAACTAATGTCTTCCAGACAATTTAATTTGTAAAAAATATTTGGTAACCGGATACAATATTGTTTTTACCCAATGAAAAAAGATAGTTTGTGTGTATGTATGTATGTTTGTATGTTCTATAATGCGTCTAAATTACTCATTATTTTGATTAATGTGGTGTCAATCGATTCGTTACTATTGTCCCGTTGACATACGCAACTTTTGTTTTAATATATGTACATATATTATTTAGTTTATTTTTTTGTTCAAGGTCGTGGAATGCTTTTCCTATAATTATAGTTATTTTTTTCCGCAATCGGGTTATAAGTAAGTTATTAAAATTTTGTATTCTGTCAGTGGATTCACGCGTTTTTATTACTACTAGTGTTCGCCCTGCGGTCGAAATTTGGCCAAAATATTTTTTTTTAATTAGGAACAGTAAAGCTCGTCAATAGCTACTAAACAAAAAAAAAAGAAAATCGTTGACAAACAGAAGAAAAAATGTACTGAACTGTTTTGTCTTTGCCTATTTATATAAAAAAGATTTAATATTTATATTAACTATGAAGGGTAGAGGTCTTCGCTTTATTATAATTTTAACGTTATCATTGTATCCCGTTTTGTATAGAACTTGTACAAGGGATCCATTAAAATATCTTTACAACATACATACATCCATACATACATACATACAATCAGTAAAAATTCTGACAAATTCTGTTATTTATAGCTTTGCTTAGACATTCCCCCAAGATTTCTGTTTTTTTTTAACGTAGAACTTGAAACGCCATATTTTTTTGTATCTGATATACGAGTATGTATGTAGATTCGTTCGCTCATAAATATTAAACAACTGCGCTTAACAATCGCAATAACATATTACGTAAGCGCATATATATCGCATAAGTTAACTTCAATTAGCTCAATAAATAATGGCGTTTAAAAATCATAATTTCTCATATTATAAATCACTTCAAATACGTTTTAATTGAACTCGTTGTTTTAATTGAATGCGCAGACGCATTACTTTGCACGGTTGTGCTTACGCCAAGTGCTTGTTTTATTAAGCGCCAGTCTTTGCTCGCGACTCCTCTCGTACGTACACTGATTAAAGTAAAAAGATTTTTTTTATTATATAAATGATTGGTTTTTATTTCGAATTTTCACCGATTCGCGTATGAAGTTCAGCCTGAAGAAGTAAGATACGTACTCACAAAAAAAACTTTTATATTATATCACATTACATTACTCACATTACAAATATGTACTAGCGATATAACCTAGCTTCGCTCGAATGCGTCCCCAGATGTGTTTTGTTATTAGCCGTTGAAATTAGCCGGAACAAACAGACAGACAAAAATTAAAAAAAAATGTGTTTTTTTATTATAAGTACCGTATATACTTTCATATGTATTTAGTAAAAAGTTGTCAAATTTTGACATGAACAGACACACATAAAAACTTTCGCTTTTGTATTATTAGTCCGATTGATAAGGACTTCTATTATTACCTTGGCAACTATAATCGGATTCTTTTGGTAATACATTTCTCAGTATCTATATCTTAATTCCAGCAAATTGCGTGATATCTATCAAATAACAAAATGTTAAATGATAAACAGCCTATGTTATTTTTGTACTAATCATAAAAAATAACAAAATAATATACAATTATTATTAGTTATTCAGGAAATTGATCTTCCATAGTCCATTTTCGCAGAGCAATAGAGTATTTCTATTCCCATGGGATACTAATAATTACATCCTGGCTGACTTCAGCTACGGGGGTCAATCTCACTGTGATTAGCCATGTGTACAGACTGCAGGGGATATTATAGTGTGTGAGCAAACACAAGTGAACTTTCTATTCCTTTCACACTCAAAGATCAGGAATGCAAGACCCGAACGAAGGCTTTACGTGCTCTCTAACACGGGTCGTTACATACCACCAATTTTCCAATTCCGGGTAGTTACTGAGAATTTCTTAACAGAAAAACTCAATAACTATACTTGGTCTGACCTACTTAACTCTAGGACTCGAATCCAGGACCTCCGGCATTGCAGCCGTTCATGCTAACCACTAGATCAATAAGGCAGTCACTGCAAAGAAGCCATGAGATATTATATAATAATTGTTGCCATAGTTACCAACGGAAGTGCGTGTCTAAAACGCTTCGATGTTGTAGTCGACATTAAATTTTCATATTTATTCAGATTTGAGGATGGTTTCTATGAACATGGTGGAAACTTTTCCAGGAAAAATTATCACTAAGGGTGTAATAATTACTTAAGTGATATTAAAATCTCTAGTAGACTATTCGAGTATTTTACCCTTAAACGCTCATTTTTTCGGGTTTTTTTTGTAAGTATCAAGTTGTTAAAATCATACAATTAATATTGCGACAAAAAATATCCGCGTTTCTACCATACATGTTTATAAACCTATCATTTGCTGTAAGCATTTTTATAGATAAAAACAGCGCTGGTAAAAAACTAATGCGGCTTTCTGATACAGCATGTTTGCATCAATGCCAAATTATACGTTAATTTGTTTAACTCACGCAAATATAAACGCTATGACCTTATCGATTTACAGCCTTTTAAACGTCAACATGCTTTGGTTGCGCGTGTTACATGTAAAAGACCCTTAAATTCTAAACTTTGAACCCATCCATATAAATATCAACTTTAATCGAATTAATTCCTTTATAATCACATGCAATTTTATAATACAACTATAGGCACTTTTATCGGCATTTATAGTTATCTATACAAGCCTATAAAGCTATACATGTAATTATATATTTTTTATCGCGTAATCTGTCAATAGCCCCCAATATCGAAAGCGTGCCAAAGTAAGCGCTAATAAATAATATCTTCAATTGTTACGTTAAACAGGTGTGACTTGATTACGTAGGATGGTATTTTCAACGTTCTCTTTACATTAATATGTATTTGTTATTATTTAAAATTTAAATATAAGAAAACACTTCTTCTTCTCCCTGCCCATTTCCCAATCACTTGGGGTCGGCCCAGTACATCTTCTGTACTGCTGATAGGATTTGGCAAATATTTTGATATAAATTTTGATCGCATAATAAATTTTGTTTTGAAGTTATCATTTTTTTTTAATAATATAAATAAACACTTGCCACATAAATTGGAAAAATTGAATAATGTCAATATGTAAGTAAGAACTAACTACATCAAACGGTCCGCTATGTATTCTTTTCGTATTAGATTATATTATACTAGCATTGCCCGCGGCACCGCCCGCGTTTAGGTGACCAAAAAGCAAATTCTTAGGTTTTACATATTAGTATACTCTTACAATGCAGTTTTCGTATTTTTCCCAGAAATGAGATATTTTTCCGCGGTAAAAAGTATCCTATATGTTGACCCGGATAACCAGCTATCACCATACTAAATTTCATCAAAATCCCTCCAGTGGTTTTTCTGTGATGCGGTAACAGACAGACAGACAAAAATTCTAAAACCTATAGATTCGGCTTCTGTATCGATAATAATGTCTATTTCAATAACATTTTCTAAAAAATGTTTAATGTACAGATTCGGCTTAGTTACAATTTTATTATATGTATAGATTAATTCCAGGATCCCACCACGATGGTAGTACTTAGTCATCTTCCTTATTGAATTAGATGTTTTTCAATTTCAATACTCTCAGTGCGTCAGTTTTCTTTCGCGATGATTTGTAGTAGGTATATTGCATTCGAAACGTCGAGAACCAAAAATCAAAATAAATCCGCAAAAAGATCCGAAAATATATTATAGTTTTATTTAAAATGCCAAATATTCACGTAAATCTAAGAAAGTATTCATTTTTAATATTCTATTTTTTAAGTAATTCGTCGTTGATGTTTGTAAAAATTTTCCAAAGTAAATGACAAATGTTTTTATCGCGTGATGTCGCGCGATGAATAAACTGCCAGACTTACATTTGTACAAAAAATATAAATATAGATAATGAGCTTGTTTTGATTGGCATGCGTCTTAAAATGTATGTGAACACACGATAGCTTATCAACATTTATTATGAGTTTAACTATGACGAAATAGTGATTCCCGTATTATCTATGACATAGACAAAATACATCATAATTCAAGGTAAAGTTAGTGAGTTTATATGTGGGGGGTAAATTCTGAAACTTTTTTATTCATACCCACCCATGGAAATTATTTGATCTACTTTGAAAGTATTCTAAGTGATCCACGATACTTATTTGTGTTCCAAGTATCATGCTTAAAAAAATATACATCTTTGGCGTAACAAAACAAAAATAGCTAAAGATTTCATTTCTAAATCACAACTCTACTGTCTAAACTAAACTGTTTTTGTTTGTAAAAGGAATGCAGCTAACTTCATCATGTCACTTTTTGGCTTTCGATATGCGCGCGTGTCGTAAAAATTTTACTCTCATATTATTTTCCAAACGTGCCAAAAGAAGTATAACTTCAATAATATCCGTTCAACAATTTAGGTATAAATAACGAACAGTTTTTTCTTTACTTACAATCTTCATATTCATAAAAAAATCGAACCCACAGACATTTTAGTCTAATTCTGTTAATAGGCAAAACAGTACGCAGCGCTACTCAGACATTCATAAGTTATCACTACCTTCCTTATCTTTCAAGGTCTGGATTTTAGATAAAAGATAAGGTGAAAGATTCCATATTTTCTAAAAACAATATCACGTAGTAAATGGTAATTATTACGTATCGGTTAAGTAAATACTTACCAAGTTGTGGAAAATTTTTTTGCACATTTATTGTTTGAAACGGAATCAAAAATAATAGTTTTAATTGGTTTTATAAGTCAACATTTTAAGTATAATGTTTCTTTTTGGTTTTCTTTTAAGTTCATGTGATGTTTTTCGTTATTGTAATATCGTCAAAGGGAACTTGGCTATTTTTCACCTAATCACGTTTTTAATATAAAATATTTATATTACAAACATATGTATTGACAAACAATTTGTCCAAAATCAGTAAATCCATACTAATATTATAAATTTGAAAGTGTGTTTGTTTGTTTGTCCGTCCTTCTTTGACGTCGAAACGGAGTGACGGAATGGAGTCATTTTTTGTGTGGGGATAGTTGGAGGGCTGGAGAGTGACATCGACTACTTTTTACCGCTGGAGATTATCTCATTCCGACGGGAAAACATGTTATAATACAACACAAAAAAATATTTTTGATCAGAATTACTTGAAACTTTGTATTAATGCTCTTTAATATAACTAAATAAATACGTGTTTTAGTATTTTTCGAAATTCATCCTATAAGCGGGTAAAATAGGGGTATGAAAGTTTGTATGAAACCTATACCTTTTCTGAGTTTTTTTTTGTAGTTCTTCTAGTATTATATAAATTATTATTTTACAAATTTAACTTCACTGTTATTTTTTTTTACACTAACGCCCTAAGTCTAGCTTTTTTGATCTAGATTTTTTGAGTATACCTATAATAAATGCTAAAGTGTGTTGTTTAGTACTCCTTGTACGAAGCAATGGATTGACGTGGTTTTTAACATAGAAATAGTTTATGGGCTAGAGAGTGTCATAGAGTCGTTTCCATCTTGATACTTAAAGTTTGTTGAAAAATCCGTGTGTTCCACAACAAATATAATAATTATAAGAATAACAATTTTTTTTATGTCTTCCTTCATCGATTTCATCTACGGCGGCCAGTCTGTTGATATTAGCCATCTGCACTTGGTAAATTGTTATCATGTAATCGTATATAAAAATCTCTATCTATTTATACTTTTGATTTTCTTTGAAAGTCGATAGTTTGATGAAATGAAAATTCTATTTAAACCCAGTATCTATACTGCCCGAGCCAGGACTCGAACTCAAGACCTCCGGATCTCGAGCCGAATATACTAACTATTAAAATTAACTTCACACTAAAAATTGCATTAAAATATGTAGTTTTTTGTAAACAAACTGCGCCGCGTCGTATGAGACAGATGTACCGACTTCATACTTTTTAGGATTCCGTATTCGAAGGAATGGAACCCTATTACTAAGTCTCCGCTGTCTGTCCGTCCATCCGTCTGTCAGAGGGCTGTATCTCATGAACCGTTTTAGGTAGAAAGTTGACATTTTCACTTAGTATGTATTTCTATTGCCGCTATAACAAAAAATAGTATAAAATAAACATATAAGAAATATTTTTTTACGTTCGTAATCGATCATCGAATATATATACTCATACATAGAGTAAAAGTCATATTAATAAAAAGTACACGTATGATGGTACGGAACCCTTCGTATGCGAATTCGACTCGCACTTGACCGATTTTTATTTCTGTCAATGCAACATTTACCCACAAGTCGCCCTTGATGGAAAATTTTATCTCATAAACGTCAACAGGAAAGTCTTCAACATCTTTGTTATTAACGTTTTAATTGTAATGGCTGAATTGTCGTATTGAACATAATATAAAATTTCGTGTTTCTCGGAAAAGGGGGGTGTTTCAAAAAACCTAACCTAACCTTTTTTTTTTGTAACTATCTTTTCGGAGTTTTTCACCGATTTATTTTCATTTTGTGTTATATATTAGTCCTACGCCGAGACTCCGAGACGAGATCGGTCGCTCACGTACTAGATTGTAATGGGACTGGATTGTCGTATTGAATACAAATTAACCGTTTTGGAAGGAATGCAATTAATTAATGTCAATGTTAATAGAAAACCTTACCTTACCTTACCCTCGCTGCATTTGGGGTCCCTAAAAGTGACCTTCGTAGGAAATCACTCTTTTGATTGATCAAAACCGTATGAAAATTGGTACAGCAGTTTCTGAGATAGCCCGATAGGACACAAACTCAGAATATGTAGTGGTGACATAATAATGTTTAGAATAGTGGTAGCTCAGTGGAAACGCGCTTGGTTTGAAAGCTAAGAGGTGCGGGTTCAATCCCAAGCCTTGCATAGGTTTTTAAGTTGAAATATTTTTATTACGATTAGAGCTTGCTAATACGTTAAAGGAAAAAATATGAGGAAACTACGTACATATAATATGTCTGAAAGAACAAAAGTTGTTTTCGGAAGAGTACAACATTTTTTGTAAACAATTTTAGTGCCATGTCTATTTTTAATGTGTCACAGAATCAAAACAATCTTTTCGGTGCGATACCATATAAAAAAATCGTTTTTGAACGAATGATGATGTATTATGTATAATATATTTATAATATTTTTTTCTTAACTCTGTAAAAACTTTGAATTGGCACGCCTTTCCTATGTTTTTTTTCTTTCTCTCTGCTCAAATGTTGCTTAGAAGAGATTGATCACTTAGAGATAAAGCCGCATATTATGCTATTTCTTTTTGAAGATTTGTATTCAGCCCTTTTTAACGTCCCACTGCTGGGGGTGGGCCTCCCTTCAATACGAGGGGGATCAGGCCACAGTCCACCACGCTGGCCAAGTGCAGTTTGGCGGACTTCATATGTTTTTTGAAAACTTACTTGATTTTCTCAGACATGCAGATTTCCTCACAACGTTTTCCTTTACCGTAAGACAAGAAATAATTATGTTAAAAATGATTCGCACATGAAAATATCAGAGATGCGAGACCCGGGTTTTGAACCCGCTTCACTCGGTTTTCCAAACGAGAGCGTTACCACTGGACTACCAATATTTGTCATGTTTTATGGTGTGCAATAAGTAATATTTGTATTGATGGTGTATTGTTTCCTTTTTCCATAGAAACTGCAAATGTGCGGTACTGAAGAGGAGATGCGAGAAGTTGCAGGCAGGATATGCAGGAACTACCTCCATGGTGCTTGGAAGACGGTGGACCCGTGTGAGCTGGACTTCAGAAGGATAAGGTGTGTTTTATATTCTATATCAGGACAGAAGCTATCTCCATCCAAAACTTCACTTAAACCCTAAATGGGTTTAAGTGAAGTTTCGTAATGGCGTGAAGAAGTAACGTTAACACAGACGGACATATTTTTATGATTGTAATATGTATGTGATGATGTAACTATAGTATATAAATTATCCTCAGAACAAAAACGCCGAAAAAAAATTATAATTCCGCAATTATGGGTGGAAGAATTAACCAGAGATACCTAATAACTTCTTGTTTTGAAGTCGGTTAAACAATCTCCTAAACTAAATTACAGCAAAATACACTAAAAATCACAAAGGCGTAAAGAAAAAAACCGTTTACATTATTATACAAAACTCCGTACCTATAAAGTTTTACAATTGGCTAAAGATAAGTAAAAAATGTACACGGAGTCAACCTTGAATTTGGCTTTATATGGAATATATGGATGCTTACGCGAATTTTATTGCCTTATTTGTCCAACAGTCTAAATAAGAGCATAATGCTTTTATGTATGTATGTTTGTATGGGTGTGTGTATGTATGTGTATGGGGTTTAGCTTATCTATACTAATATTATAAAGAGATTTTTTTTTCTTTGTTTGTGTGTTTGTTTATTTGTACCGATTAGGCTCAGAAACTACTGAACCGATTTAGATGATTTTTGTTCAGAAGATAGTTTGAGATTCTAGGAAGGACATAGGATAGTTTTTATCCGGGAAATCATCCCTTAAGGGGGTAAAAGTTTGTATGGGGAAGCAAGGGAGGGTGAGACGTCAGTTATTGTATGTAGAGAATCAATTTTTTTCCGAACCGGTCGTAAAATTTATGATATACTACAAATATTATTAGCTTTGATTTTTTTACAACACAAATATAGTCACTTTTGGGAGTTTTTAATAAAAATCCTTTATTTTCTTATTTGCATTCTAAATAAAAATGGAAGGTTCGTAAGAAAGTGCATTTGTTGAAGACGGCTGGACCGGTTTCAGTGAAATTTGGAAAAGTTGTCCCGAAATTGGGGTAATTTTGGAGATAGAGAACTTTTAATTCCTATAGATTTTTCGTCTCAACTCGGGTTCGAGTCCCGCTGGGGGCATTTATTTGTGTGATGAGCACGAACGTTTGTACTCCAGTCATGGATGTTTATATTTATAATATGTACGTATTTATTAAAGTTATATATGTGTAGTGTATCAACTATCTGGTATCCATAACAAAAGCGTCGTAGCTTACCATGGAACCAGATGGCGCTGAGTGTTAATGTCCCAACATATTTATTTATTTATTATTTAAAGATCACAAATAATTTTATCACAATTTTGACAGAAGAATACCAGTAATGTTGGGTCGACTAGTCTTTGATATATAATTATTGTTGGATTCCTTGGTTTTGTGTTCAGTAACTCTTAACTCTGTCACTTACTTGTTGCTGTAACATTAAATATATCAGTTTTTAACCTTTTGTGTATGTTTTTTTCTTCGTATCACAAGAAGTTTAGCTTTAGAACTTTGATTAGCAAAAAGTTTGTCTATGAAAAGAATGAAAACGTCTTTTTTGGTTACTTTTTGTATGTTTTTGTGGGATATATAGCTTTGTAACGATTTCTTCCTGATTCTTTGTATGAGTTAGTATTGAAGAATGTTAGGGTCTGTTAGACCCTACCTTATTTATTAGACTTTAAGATTAACTTTCTGTCTTTAGAAATAAGTTATTAAATAAGTAAGTCGTATGTATATCACTTCGCTCGGGTACATCCCTAGACTCCAGTTTTCATCTATCTATGTATTAAATTTCATCCAAATCCGTCCAGGTGTTTCAGGGTGAAGGAGTAATAAACACACATGCGCACACACACACACACACACACACACACACACACACACACATACGTACTCAGAGGTGCGCGCGCACGCCTATAGTCAAACTTTCGCATTTATAAAAGTAATGGGAATAAAGTAATACAAAGTTAGTTTTAACTTGAATTTTTGTTTATAAATGTTAATGAGAATTTCTTTTTGCTTAGGTACTTTGAATTGTGATTTATAATGAATGCTATGTACACTTTTACTTGTATATTATATAACTTAGATTTTTTTTTCTGTAAATGTATCTCATTATGATCTCATCTTGGATCAGAGTTGGCGGACAGCGGACTTCACATACATATCTTTAAAAAACTAATTAGGTTCTCTCTGTATTGTACCACTGAACAGATTTTGATGAAATTTGGTATAATGATAGCTGGTTATCCGGGTCAACATATAGGATACTTTTTACTGCGGGAAAATATCTCATCTATACTAACATATCTATATTAACCGTTGGCCTTATTATTTTGAAAATATACCAAACATTTTATTAATATTAAATTAGCAGTGGTTGTCAAAATATAAATATGAAAAAAAAATATGCTAAATTTCTAAAGTTTTGTAAGTCTTTTACGATGTTCCGGCATTAATATGGCGTTCCTATAATAAATCATCAAAACATAGATTTCCTCACGATGTTTTCCTTCACCGTAAGACAAGTGGTGATCATGTTAGAAATGATTCACACATAAAAATAACTGACCTGCGTGACCCGGTGTTTAAACCCGCTTCACTTGGTTTTCCACGCGAGCGCGTTATCACAAGGCCCACTGAATTTTGTCTGGACGTTGATAATTTATATATAATTTTTATTTCTTTCATACAATAATTTAACAATGGATAGACGAGTATTACAAGCTGAATCTATATATATATATATATATATATATATTCTATCTATTCTATCTATATATATATATATATATATATATATATATATATATATATTATATATAAAATTTCCATGTCACAATGTTTGTTACCGTACTCCTCCGAAATGGCTTTATCGATTTTTACCAAATTTTATATGCGTATTCAGTAGGTCTGAGAATCGGCTACTATCTATTTTTCATACCCCTAAGTGATAAGGATATGGGTGGTCCTCCCAAACCCCACCCCAGGGACGAACCCGAGCGGAGCGAGGGTGAGTCGCTAGTATATATATATATATATATATTTCAATGATAACCTTACAAGTTGATAGTATTTTCGTACGACATTTATCACAAAATACAGTGGAGTGGCGTATCGTATTGTTATCAATATAATTTTCCACTGCCCTACATATAGACTAGATGCGCAGTGAACTTTATAAAATGAAGGTTTTACTTATCTTATTCTAATAATTATAAATTAAAAATTTAAAAAACCCCCTACGCAAATTAATTGTCATTTAACGATTACACTGACACGCGTGAAGCACTTAATCGAGTAATCATACGCTATAATGCCTTACATCATTTTGAAAAAGAGCTGATACTCTTACACTGCTGGGTCGATATTAACCAAACACATCTAAGAACTACCGCAAGGAAACTGGCTTTCAAACGAAAAAAACCGCATCGAAATCGGTCCATCCGTTTGAGAGCTGCGATGCCACAGACAGACACACACACACACACAGATAGACATCAACATCAATCTCATAACACCCCTCTTTTTGCGTCGGGGGTTAAAAAAGGAAAACGGGCCATTCTTATGATATAATTTATTTTTTTTCTTCTCGATTTCTTTCGATTTCTCTTCATCATATATCTAGATTTCATATACACGTATGTGAAATCGAGATGATAATACTATAACTTGATACCATTTGAGCTGACCTGATGATGGAGTCAGAAGGTGGACAATGGCACTCTTCAATAGCTACTAGTAACAACTTCGAATTTGGTCTCATTTGTATCGTTTTGATGGGACCTATGTGCCTGTACATTTAGTCAATCAAAATCATTTTATTAATTAAGGGTATTATATAATTAATTATTTCTTTTAGGATTACCATAATAAATACGAAAGTGTGTGTGTGTGTGTGTGTGTGTGTTTGTGTATGTATGTGTTTGTTACTCCATCACGCTGTAACGGCTCTACTGATTTGGATGTACACAGATTGACTATGACCACCTAAACATAGGTTACTGTTAGGTACATAGGGATTCGAGCGAAGCAAGGGTAAATATCTAGTATTTATATAATATTTTGTCTAAACGCTAATCTAGATGTTATTTTCCAGCGGGGGTCTATCGAATTTTCTGTACTACGTAGCGCTGCCATCAGACACATCGAAACTTAGCAGTTACGCGCGAGAGAACTCGCCGGAGACTGAGGAGGCTCGTATCAATAAGAAACCGTTGCTCAGCTCGCATTCCTTCTCCTTGGATGAACCCAAAAAGGTAAGACTATTGTGTTAAATTATATGTGTTAACCTACTTGAAATAATATAGGTTCTTTGTAATTTCAGTTTGCTGTTATAGGTTTTGGATTATTTTTTGGTTTGTTATGTTTTAGATGTTTTTATTTTTTAAATTTATTTGTCCAAATGACTGTTCGAGATATTTTATTTCAACAAAAAAAATCCTCCGAATCGATCAAACCGTTTAAGAGGACAAGAGTTACGAACATATGGAAAATTCCCATATGTTCGTAACGTTCACTTCTTTTCAACTTCTTACCATTGGAAACCAGAATTTTATATACATATTATGAATATTTTTATAGGTTTATTACATTAAAAAGAAACTGACGATTGTTAGAAAAATGTTGGGCGTGTAATAAACAAGTAATTTTTTTCAGCAGTCTACTCATATATAGATATCTAGACTGGGCAATCGTCTCCAAGTCGCTCCCGACTGGCGTCCATACTTTTATATGTCAGTCGGGAGAAGGCCTTAGGGTTGACACCCGTCATAAGTATAACGCTACGAGATGGCACTACAGTGTTCTAACCTCGAAATTTTGCCTTTTTTCACAACCCTTGCCTTTGCATTATTAGATGGATTTTTATACTGTGTTCTAACTGAATTTAAGAGGTTTTATTCTAATCCATATAATATTATTTGTTCATCAGAGGCTACCATGTTATTTTGTAAGTAAAAGCTGTTATTTTAACATTACAAACGGACACTTCAATTTTATTTGTCTGTACAGATGATAATCGGTTTATAGATAAACGTCTCGTCCTAATTCAGTTAGATGTTTGGTATGGAGATAGTTTGAGACCATGGGAAGGACATAGGATAGTTTTTATCCCGGAAATCATCCCTTTAAAGGCCTTAAGAGGGTAAAAAAGGGGTGGAAATTTGTATAGATAATCAATTATTTTACAAATAAGGTATATAAAACTCATCATACCTATGTTTATATATTTAGGTTGTATATAGTTATTGTTATTATTTTTCAATAGGTATTATTACGGATATACGGACAAGTTCACGGCGAGCGTGCAATGGACGCGATAGTTACGGAGTCGGTCATCTTCACGCTGCTCTCGGAGAGGCGGCTGGGGCCCAAACTGCACGGCGTGTTCTCTGGTGGCAGGATCGAGCAGTATATACCGGTAAGTACATGTGGCCTGTGTTGTGGTGCTTCCACACAGCAGTTGCAGTTAAAAATATTACATAACAATTTTTATTCACAACATTTTCACATTTAAATAATAGTTGGTAATATTTAACTATATCTAAATAATAATATTTTTTTTTAAAGAATAATATTGAGTAAATAAATAAATATGTTGGGACATTAACACACAGCACCATCTAGTTCCATGGTAAGCTACGAGGCTTGTGTTATGGATACTAGATAGTTGAATGCCCCCAGCGGGACTCCAACCCGCGACCGCCACACCAAGTAGTGTCACTACAAACTGAGCCAAACGTATCGTCATTGTAAACTTTTTTACCCTAAAATGAGTTGAATTTTTATAACCACTTGTCATAAATTATAAAATAAACAATAAAATCGAATTGTACTTTTGTTTTCAGGCGAGATCTCTCTTAACAAAAGAACTGTCAGAGCCGGCGTTGTCAATGAAAATAGCGGAGAAAATGGCCGCCATACACTCCATGGACGTGCCGTTGTCCAAAGAGCCTAACTGGTTGTGGAAAACCATGGGGAAATGGATGAAAACGGTGAAAGAGGATAGGCTGTCTTCCAACGTGACTGCCAAGGTATAGTAGAAAATGGTAGGATTTAGTAGAAAGTGATGTTTCATTTGGTAGAAATAGTAGAATTTTTAAATAAAAAGATTTTTTTAATTATACAGCACTGTAAAGGGTTTCACTTTATTTATTTTTTATTTTGTTATAATTTGACGACACGTTTCGCTCAGTTTGTAGTGACCCTGCTTACTGTGCCAGCGGTCGCGGGTTCGAGTCCCGCTGGAGGCATTCATTTGTGTGATGAGCACCAATGATTGTATTACAGTCATGGGTGTTAATATTTATAATATGTATAAATTTAAAGTTATATATGTGAATTGTATCAACTATCTGGTATCCATAAAAGAGACCTCGTAGCTTACCACGGAACTCGATGGTGCTGTGTGTTAATCTCCCAAGTCCCAACATATTTTTTAATTTGGAATTTCTCTGAATAATATGATTTTTTTATTCGTTTAGAACGAAGAAGAGCAAAATATAATAAAACAGCTGAAATCAATAGATTTTGATAAAGAAGTGGAGTGGTTAAAAAAGTTTTTAGCTACAGTGGAGTCTCCTGTTGTTTTCTGTCACAATGATATGCAGGAAGGTATGGGTAATTATATTAATTTTTTTAATTTAAAAATGATTTTGTTAAAAATGCGTTTTTTTTTAATTTGTGTGTACAGATTATAAATCTTTTTTCGAAAGCGTTTTGGAATGTGAAAGTTTTAATCTATATTAAGTTATTTTTAAAAACTTCAACGAATATTTTAAACTAGTAGTCCTGCGAACAGTATACCTCGTGGACACAAACTGCATTTTGTGGAGATATTCTGCTCATCACGCCGAAGATACTCATCAGACCTTTACCAAATTTTACCTTTATACCAATTTATACCCTTCAAATAAAAAAAAGAGCTATCGAAATCGGATTTCATAAGGCGGAGATATCCAGTAGGAAAAATGTAAGGAAAAGGTGGCTTTTTGATCGTTTTTGGAGGAAGTACCCCTCCAATCAAAAATCTCCGACGACAAAAAAAACTATAAAGTCTATAAAGTACCAAGTTTCGTCCAAATCGGTTGTAAAATACGACCTGTAGTGGAGTACTGTCAAACTCACAGAAGAAAGCCAATTTTGTCAGATTTAAAACATAAAGAGCGTGATGGAAAAATCTGTCATCATTTTTTTTTTATTTTTTTCTATTTATAATTAATTGTTTTTTTTTATAGGCAACATCCTAATGCTAGAAGACGAAGTACAATCGACTTCAGACGACGAATTCACATACGACGAACCGAAGAAGAGTGAATTCGTCTTAACTCAGTTCGACGATACGAACACGTCGGACTCTATAATCAGTCATATATCGGATTCTGGCGAGCCTAAGCTCGTTTTGATTGATTTTGAATATTGTGCATACAATTACCGTGGTTTCGACATCGCCAACCATTTCCAAGAGTGGTCGTATGATTATACGAACCCGGAACATCCATTTTACTATGAAAATCAAGAGAATAGCCCAACACTTGAGCAAAAGGTAGGTTTTTGATAAGTTTTTGATGGATTTTTGGTTATTTTTAATGATATTTTAATAATTCTCCAGGGGGGTAGTGTGTTTGATGACGGTTTTTGGTATATATTTTTTTATAAGCGTGGTGTTTTCTGTGGTTTTTTTATGTTGAAAAAATTACATTATATAAATTATAATTTTAGAAAAATTGATAAAATAATATTTAAATACACTGCCTCTCTATATTCATCGAAATTTGAGATCGCATAAATTTTAAAAGCAAAACACATACTAACATACTTTTGGCTTTAAAAAAATAATAATCACGGCTTAGAAAATTGCGTCAAATAGCTTTATAAGGACACCTTATATTGTCAACGAAGCGTAAAAAACGAGCGATTTTGTATATTTTTTCTTTTTTTTCTGGATTTTTGGTACATTTTTGTACCAAAAATATTTTTTGTATATATATATAAAATTTTGTCTTAGTGTAAAAATTGTTTTTTTTTAACTTTAAAATATTTTTTTGTACATTTTTTTATACAAAATCGCTGGCACGCTCAAGCTTTGATCATGTTTTTTAAAGTTCCAGAAAACGGACGGTCTGACCGCCATTACGTGGTAAGGTTCGTAATAATTACCCATTCAATTGCGATATGCCTTTATCAAATGTCAAAGCTTCACTCATTTTTGTTCTATAAAAAATATTTAAAAAATCATGAAAATACTTCATTTAATTTTTTTCTATAATATTTAAAATAATCGTAATTTTTTTTATATATAATATTATGTAGAAATGTATCAATACACTTTTTTTACACAAAATTAAATGTCTTTATTTATATATTGAAAAAGATTAGATAGGGTTATATTAGACTGCATTTTCAAACACCATGACACCAGTTTTTTTTAATTTATAAATATACGAACGGTTTACCAACCAAGAGTTTTTTTCTTGCAAAATTTGACACAAATTGTTTGATTAGTAAAATCTATTTTTTTTTCTGTAATAATTGGTACATTTTTATATAATTTCCTAATTTAAAAAAAACAAACGGCTGTTTGATAAAGGTCAATATGGAATATAAAAAAAACGTTTTAACATTAAAAAAACACGCTAATTCATTTAATATATTTTACTGTCATGAAGATGTGAACGCAATTGAAAAAATATTAGTTATGTCAAAATGAAAAGCCTTTTTTCTTAATTAAAAAATAAATAAAATACAAACGAACATAGAAGTACTCATTTTTGGAAGTCGGTCAAAATAATAGATTTTCCATAATTTTTTTTAAAAATATTGACATAATTAATAGTATAATAGCGTTAAAACAATCACTACCCAGCTTGTGTTTGTTTATGCTTGGTTTCTAGCAGCTGTTTAAAAATGGCCGACGCAGTTAAAGGACGATAGTCTGTGGACAGGATATTTACCTATTAACTGGAGTCTTGTCTATGGTAAAATATACCGTCGCGGCAAATGATGAACACGTGTCGAAAGGGAAAAAGAGTTTTTTTTTTAATTCAAAATTCTCTATGGTTTTCAAATAGATTAATGTCTCGAATTCTTTCCACACATGGTAATTTTTTTATGTAATGGCAGATGAATCGAAGTTTTTTTTGTTTTTGATGATAATAACGAAACGATTTATGCCATTTATAAAGTTTTTTTTGTTATTCAATCGATTTAACGTACCGAAAATTTTTACATGAAAAATATTAAAAAAACGCAACACCCTGTTTTTCTTCTTTTCCCTGAAACATGTGCACAAAAATGGTTTATTTTTTAGGAAATTTTCATCAAGGAGTATTTGAAACATTACCACGCCAATTTATCTGAAGATAAAGACGTTCAACCAACAATAGAGGAGATAAACCAGTTGTTAAATGAAGTGGACGCCTTCGCCCTAGCGAGCCATCTTTTCTGGTGTCTCTGGTCGATCGTAAATGCGTCAAAAAGCCAAATCCCCTTCGGATATTGGGTGAGTTTGTTTTTTATAATTTTTTTGACGTTTTTTTTTCGTCAAAACACTTCCAATTATAGCGTGAAGGAATAACAAATAAACATACATAAGAATTTGGAAAGACTTTGTGATTTTAGAACAGCCTGTGTACGGAAAGAAATTAAATAAGAGATTTTGACGACACGTTTGGCTCAGTTGTACTTGTTGAGCCAGCGGTCGCGGATTTGAGTCGCGCTAGGGGCATTAATTTGTGTGATGAGCACGAATGTTTGTACTAAAGTCATGGGTGTTTATATTTATAATATGTATGTATTTAAAGTTATATATGTGTAGTGTATCAACTATCTGGTATCCATAACACAAGCCTCGTAGCTTACCGTGGAACTAGATGGTGCTGTGTGTTAATGTCCCAACATATGTATTTATTCATTAGTTGTTTTTGTCTGCAGGAATACGCTATATCCAGACTAGACACATACCAACGTCTAAAACAGGAGGTTATCAAAAAGGACAAATTCGGTTTTCCGCAGAAAAGGAAAATTTGCGAAGTGGACATATGAGTGGCGCAAACGACAGGTTTGTGAACGATATAGTCGTTGTGCGAGGATTTGGAAGGACTTTGTGATTTTAGAACAGCCTGTGTATGGAAAGTTGATAGATATTGAAAAAAAATGCATAATTCATGCGTTTTTAGTGATTTTTTTTTGTTAATTTTATACTTCGTTGTGATTTTTTTAACACCCTGTATAAGAACGTGATGGTAAAGAGTACAGTGAAAAAGTTTGGTATTTATTAGGTATGTGACGGTTTCACACGATTTGATTGCCAATTTTTTTTTCATATTACAGCCAGTAATTTAGGCATATGATTATTTATGTATATTATATAGATGTTTTTTACGGAAAGTTAAATTATTTATTAGAAATTATTTGTGTATATATAATTTGTCGAAATACGTCGGACATTTATTCACTTCGAATATTAAATAAGTTTTAATTGTAAATAATTTACGATTCATATAAAAAAATATTAAAAAATTAAAAAAAAAAAGTACTCAACCTATTGATAAAAATGCAGTATTATCGCACATTTTTTTTAAACATTCCTTTAAATTACTTGAAATCAATTGAAACAATAAGAATACTCAACTGTTAAATTATTTAGTTGATTTAAAAAAATAAGGGTAAAAATAAAAAAAATACGATGTAAACTTTGAAATAAATTTTTGAAAATTTTAAAAATATACGCGAAATATGCACGCATATCTTAATATTCTCGGCACCAAAATTTTCTAGCGTAAAATTTTTAATGAAAACGTGCCTTGAGTGTTGCTAGATTATAAAAAAATGAAATTATCTGTATACATACAGAAATGATTTTTAAAAAATATATAAAACAGTTTATTTCGTTTTAATTATTGTCTGGTAACATTTCTCGAATACTGTTTTTATTGTGTTATTTTGGCAATATTTAAAAAAATATTAACAAAATAAGTGTGATTGGGGTGAAGTTGTAGGACGTTTAAGAAGGCATAAATCACATTCCCAAAGAAAAAAAAATACAAAAAATTAAAAAAAAGCATTTCACGCGTAGCTTTTATGACTCGATTATGTGATTACATGCGTAGTTAGATATTTTTAATTAGTATATTAGTGCAGCTATAAAAATTTACTTTAAATGCAGTTATGCAGACGGACAAACGTTCAGAAAAAGAAATATTGTTGTAAAATTTAGAATTTTTTTCATGTAAATTTTTTTCTAAATGCCTTTTTCTAATGCCTGTTAAGTTTAATATTTTTTAAAATCAATTATGATTACTATTAAAATTGTCACGTCTGTACATTGCTCCACAAGTAGTTCGCCAGAAATGGAAAATTAGGTTGTAAACTGTAAATAACTCTATAGCATAGATTATAACATTTTTTTTTCTTGAAAGGAAAAAAATATTTTATAACATATTTTTTTTACAATAGAACGAACCAAAGATTTTTGGCGTCATTACAATTATGACTTTATTTCTTTGTAAAAATATATACGATTTTTTTTGTCTGGTATCAGTTTTTACTCTGAATTCCAAAGCAAAACTGACATCTTGAATAATTGTCAAGTATTGCCATTAAAAATAATCTCTTTTCAAAAGAGTTTTCTTACTATTGGCAACAATGTTCCTCCCATTTGACTCTTTTAGTTGTATAAATTTAATTATAATTGGTATTGACAATTTCAAGTACTTATGGTAGTGATTGTTTTTATAGAGTATTTTATAAGCAATCAATGTAATAGATGTATATAGAACTGTATTATTTCAGAAAACATGTATGCTTCTAAAAAAATATTTCTATTGCTTCTATAAAAAATCTTTGAAAGAAAAAAATCCAGGTTTTTTTTGTCAAAAAAATTTTTTTCAGGAAATTTTTGGCAAAAAAATATTTTCACGAAATTTTTGGCAAAAAATTTTAAATCAAATTTTTTGTACATTTCATTTTTCTTAATAATATTGACTGAATTGTATAAGTTTTCTGAAATAACACTATTTTTCTTTCAATAATATAATCTGTATCCCGATGTACAAAGTATTAAGTACTTATGTTTTGTGATACGGTCACTCTGTATTTTAGTGACGATATTTAATAAATTGTTTAAAATATTCCTGTTTTTTTTTTCTTTTTAATTCCTATAGGTTCCTTATCTAACTTGTAAATGCGAATGGTTTTTGTGCTATTTTTTCACGCTGAAAGACAACGGATTTGGATCTTAATTTAGTACATATGTATGACCTAGGGTACGATTTATGCCATTGTTAGGCACTTGGGAACGTAGCCGAGCGAAGCTAGGGTAAGCCACTCGTAGCACCCCTATTTTCGCCCCCTTAAGGGATGTTTTCCGGAATAAAAAATATCCTATGTCCTTCCCAGGAGCTCAAACTATCTTCTTACTAAATTTCATCTAAATCGGTCCAGTAGTTTTTGAGTTTATTCATTACAAACATACAAAAATACAAATCTTTCCACTTTATAATATTAGTGTAGACTAGTATGCACAAATTTTTTAATCAGTCTCGTGATTTCCTATATATAGTCCATTAACTTTTTCTTAAAATTTATGGTTGTATAAATATATTTCAAAATAAATAGCTGTAAAACACAAAATGAATAATTTTGATAGACAGATCTATAACTTAAAAAATGAGTATAGGTAAAAACAAACAAAGTGATTATTTAATTCGATTTATTCAATAAATAGGATACTCGTATACAACAATAACTTTACAGTAGAGTATTTAAAATGTTAATTACAAAACATACAAAGTATTAAAAAAATCTAGAATTCCTTGTAGTTTTCCACAGATAATAAATAGGTATTATAGATACAGATAATAAAACTTTTATAGAAAAACGAATTTATGGATGATACATAGTCAAGAGACACTGACTAACGACTCTCATATAACGCTCCCATACACTTTTTAAATCTGCTTCTCTGAAAACAAAATTAAATTTTAATAAACTATTATTTTTAATAGACATATTTAGTAGGTCCGGACTTATAGATGCGAGTAAAGAGACCAAGTGTGAGTTTAACTCGCAGATCTTATTAAATGTTTTATTTTCTAATTCGCATTTTGGCACACAAAAAAATAGTAAGTATGTACGGTTATGTCTCTCCTTATAAATTGATAATAATAATACTTGTGACATGAATGACCAAAAAATAACAAAGAAGTTGTCCAATTTTTATATATATATATATATATATATATATGAAGACCTCTCACTTTTTGATTGCACTCACTTATAAATCTGGCTCTGCATGTTATGATATTTTATACTAAATATAATCCTATTCGTAGTAATTAGATTTCCCTAGCGGCTGTTCTTGAAATTAGAGTTAATTCATTTTTAATGAAATTAAGAAAAATGGTATTCAGCCCTTTTTAACGTCCCACTGCAGGGCGTGGGCATTCCTTCAATACTGGGGGGATCAGGCGATCGTCCACCACACTGGCCGAGTGCGGGTAGGCGGACTTCACATGTCTTTCGAAAACTTGCTAGGTTCTCTCAGACATGCAGGTTTCCTCACGGTGTTTTCCTTCACCATAATCCAAATGGTAATAATCATGTTAGAAAAAATATACATAAAAAAATTGATTGGAAAAAAAACAAGCCACCATAGTAAATGTAGTTTAAAGTTAGTTCCAAAGCTTGCCGGAGAGGAATCTGATCCCCGTTATACGCTAGCCAAAGAAAAAGACGTCACAGAGTGAGCGAGACATACAACTACTATCTCTATCTCATTCTTAACTACTTTTAATTCTATTAAAGAGACTTTTGCACCACTTTTCGAGCAAGAAACTAACAGTTTAGCACATTTTTTGTCTACTCATTACATTTTTGTGGAAAGAAAAAACATTTATTAATAAATATTAAATATTCTGGCATTTATGTACATATACGTACATATATGTAGTAGACCATTTTAAAATCATTTACTACTGACATTGTACTCTAAATAATTTTTAGTATTTTTTACAAGCGACATAATGTGGGCAAAGACAATTTTTGAAACTTAGTCCCGAAATAAGAAATACCTTCCCATTAAAAAAAATACCCCAGTCCTTCTTAGGCGTCCGTCTCTAAACAAACAATCATGCATGCACATTTCGAAAAATATATATAAGTTGATACATAATTATAAGTATAATCAACACATCATTTATTTATACCAGGGCTCGGAAACCCGTTCAATTTTTAAACCGAAACCAAACCAAAAGACTTTTCGGTTATGGTTTCGGTTATGTTCTTTAACCGGTTAATAAACGAGCGATGAATTAACCATTATATTACCGAAATTAATCTTTTTTTAAACCGGTTCCAAGCCCTGATACATACATGTACATATAAAATTGATCACTAGTACATTTTGTCAATAAATTTTAAAATGGGATCAGTTACTAGATTTAAATTTTCGCTTTTTAAGTGTATGGTTACTCCCATAACTTCAAAGTGCAAATCGATATTTATACCTAGTTATATTTATAAAGAACAAATTAAAAAAAAATGTCTTGTTATTCGGTAATATTTACCTCAAAACGTCCATTTGCAGAGCGCACTGTTCATACGCGCAGAGGAACTGAGCCAAATCAGTTTTAGGCCAGCAACCCATCCTCAACGGTTCGATACACCTTGCATGACAAATAGAACACATCTATTATACATACAAAAAAAACATGTGTGTGTGTACATATGTACGCACGTGAGAAGTGGTACTTCTTTGACGTAACAGAACAAAAATAGCTAAAGATATCATCCCGTATGTCACAACTCTCTGTTTGTAAAAGGAATGTAGGTAACTTCATCGTTTTTAAAGATTCATCGTTTGAAGTTATACTTGTTTTGTGACGTTTAGAAAAAGCTATGAGAGTAAAAAATTTACGATGCGCGCGCACACCGACAGCCAAAAAGCGACATGATGAAGTTAGCTGAAAACTGTTTGTTGCCATGGTAACCGTTGTTATTTATGTATGTTGAATTTTTTTTCCAAAAATTTTCATTGAAAAATTTTCATTTTTAAAAATTTCAAAAGAACTCACTTCTCAAGTAAGTCTGTGAAGAGAGATCGCAGCTCCCTGCCTCTGTGCAAGTTGCAAGCCACGCCCACCAACGCCCTCGTGTACAATCTTCAACAAAAATCGATTATAACACTGAAAAACTCATTTAAGTGAGTATAATTATAATAATGGCAACCAATATTTAATATTTTTTTGAAATGAAAACTTCTATAGGCAGGTTTGTTTGGGTAAATTCATGTCGTCATCGACATGGTCACGTGACGTGTTAACGCTAACACTCAGAGTGCCGATAGATGTCAGAACCAGATAAATATAAACAGTTCAAAAATTAAATATTATATAATATATTAAATTAGAATTATTTTAAAATTAATTAAATTAACAATACTTAACTAGATTAAAAAAAATGTACATATTTCGGTGTCACTTCTCTTATTCTTCCAAATCATTGATACCTTTGTAGGTCTCCGATTAAAAAAGAACAAGTCAAAAATAGTAGCGTGTAAAATATATATAAAAAACTTTAACTCACCTAAAGTTCAACTCCAACTCTTGATATGATTTTTCTAGCAACTTTGGCTTCAAACGCATACATATTAAGCTGAAAATATAAATATATACATATATGTATAAAATTACAATATTATTATTTATTCTTCTATTCTAATATTATAAATAGGAAAATTTTATTTATTTGTTTGTTTGTTTGTATCAAATAGGCTCCAAAACTACTGAACCGATTTAGATGAAATTTGGTAAGAAGATAGTTTGAGACCCGACCGACCGACTTTCTTTGGTTTCCCTTCAACACGTATAAATCTTTCGCCTTTTTTAGTTTGAGACCCTGGGAAGGACATAGGATAGTGTCTTTATCTCGGAAATCATCCCTTAAGGGGGTGAAAGTTTGTATGGGGAAGCAATGTAGGGACGAAGCCGAGCGAAGCCATGGTGAGTCGCTAGTTATATATAAATGCGAAAGTTTGTATGTTTATATGTTTGTTACTTTATCACGCTGATACATCTAGACAGATTTGGATGAAAAGTGCACAGATACTATATCTACTGTTAGGATAGCTACTATTAGGTCCCCCCCAACGTGCGTTCACCTTGTCGTGGTGGGGGGGCTCAGTAGTGCCCGGCAACCCAACCGGGCGCGAAGCCAAAAAACGCACAAGGAGGTGGCCCACTTCGGTGGGCGATGAGAGATGGCCCTCTTCGGAGGGCGGTGTACCATGCGGGTTGCTCCTGGTACTTCTCTGATAGCAGAGTGGACTGTGGAGCAACCCCGTGGTTGTTGTGGTCTGTTTCGGCAGACCTGCCGTCGGGGCGTCGTAGTTGAATGCGTAAGCGATCCTGCGACGCCCCATTAAGACGGGGGAGGGCTTTGTTGGTTGTTAGTGGGTAGTACTGGCTTTGCCGGTGAGTCCCACACCTCGTGCGTAAATGCATTTCCCAACGTTAAAAAAAAAAAAAAAAAGCTACTATTAGGTACATAGGAACGGGCTCAAGTGAACCTAAATCACTAGTCTTAAAGATAAATAAAATTGAAGTGTCTGTTTGTAATATCAAAATAACAGCTTTTTACTAAATGCATTCATATGCATTATATACGATACTTATAATCAAAACTCAATTTTTAAAACTTATGTCTGTCTGTTTGTTCCGGCTAATCTCCGAAACGGCTCGACTGATTTTGACTGGACTTTCACTGGCTGGATAGCTGATGTTATAAGAAGTAACATACGCTACTTTTGTTTTAGGAAAAGAATTAGGGTTCCGCTCAAAAAAACCTAGAGCCTAGAGCACCCAAGCGAAGCGAGGGTGAGTCGCTAGTAAAATATATAAAACAATATTACCCTAAAAATATTACAGTAGAACAAAATCATTACTTTAACAACAAAAGTATTACCTACATGACTCATAACCAACTTATTAAAACTCACACTCATATATAGTATTCATACTATTTCCAAATCTATCTATAAATACAGATAATTTCAATCAATTTAACTTTGAATAATTTTCATTAACACATTTAATTATAAAAAATAAATAATTTAAAATTTGAAATGAACTAGAAATCATGTAGTACATTAAAAACACATATAACACCCGATATAACTCAAACTCAAAACTAACTAACTGACTCACTGTTTATGCTCCTTCTCCTTATCCAAGAGTATTCTCAACTCCCTCAACTCCAACAGAAACTCCCTGTCCATCTCTGTATCATAATACTCCGGCCCCGTACAGCAGTAAGTCCAACTTCCCATTATCGCCTGGAAAAAATATATGAAATCAAAATTCAATACTTTCTTAAATTTACGCGAATATTTGACATTTTAAATAAAATTTTAAATTATCTTTTCGGATTTTTTCGCGGATTTATTTTGATTTTTGGTTCCCGACGTTTCGAATGCATTAGCAACCATCACGGGAGTCACGGGAGCGAGAAAATCAAAATAAATCCGCGAAAAAATCCGAAAAGATAGTTTTATTTAAAAATGTCAACATATATTATATTTTTTTAAAGACATTTACATATTTACAAGCTTTTGAATAGTTGGTTTTTACATTTATGTAGTTTTTTAATTTAAATCTTATTAAATTGTACTCCAATCAAATAACCCACATATAAATAAAAATTGTTGTGTAAAAAAAAAAGAAATATTTATTTATACATAAATCCTAAATTGTACTCCAATTAAAAAAAACTCACATAAATAAAAAAAAATTAAAAAATTAAAAATTTAACAACTATGCTAATTTTTGAAAAATCGACCAATTGCTAAGGAGTTTGAACTGTTTATTCATAGATGGCGTTGTTCCCATTTTTAATAGTTCAGTAGTAAATACGGAAAATATATGTATATAAACAAACATACTTGTGCACAATGATAGAAATCGTTGAAGGACAAATATTGCAGCTTACGCTTGGCAGTTTCGAATCTCATACAAGCTATGAAGACAACCGCTCCATACTTCCTGAAAGAAATATCACTTGCTACATCTTATAAAACATATTATAAAACAAAGTCCCCCGCCGCGTCTGTATGTTTGAACGCGATAAACGCAAAAACTACCGAATAGTTTCATACAGTTTCCACTAATGGACGGAGTGATTCATGGAGAAGGTTTAGATATATAATTAATTACGGTTTTGTGTAAATTGCTTAAATACGACGATATTTATTAAAGATGTCGAAAAAAAACATGCCGACTGGTAGCTTTCCTAACGCCAGTAAAGTTTGTTCCGGCAAGTCTCCAAAACGGCTGGACCGATTTCGACGGGACTTTCACTGACAGATAGCTGATGTTATAAGTAGTAACTTAGGCTACTTTTATTTTAGAAAAAGAATTAGGACAAAAAAAATAAAACCTTTAAACAAAATCCAATCACCTAGGAATGCAAACGAGCGAAGCGAGGGTAAGTCGCTAGTAATAAACATACAGACATACTTGGCAAGAGGTTCCGATATGAGGAAAGTGGAACGTATATTGGCGACCACATTCCCAGGCATCTCTTCCACGGCCTTGAACACTCGTCTTACATTGTCAAACTGTCGCCTGCAACATCTAAGAGGCGCTCCGGACCTCTCTGCTACCTGAAAACAATATTAATTTTAATATTCTTATTAATTTTATACTAGTATTCGGCCCTTTCTACCGTCCCACTGCTGGTAGTGGGCCTCCTTTCAATACTAGGATAAAGCCATAGTCCACCACGCCGGCCAAGTGCGGGCGGACTGAGCATATCTGCAAACAACTTGCTAGGTTCTCTCAGACATGCAGGTTTCCTGACGTTTTCCTTCACCGTAAGGCAAGTTGTGATCATGTTGGAAATGAATGACACATGAGAATATCAAAGGTGAGAGATCCGGGATTTGAATCCGCTTCACTCGGTTTCCCAAGCGAGCGCGTTACCACTGGGCTATCGCTGCCTTTTTTTACACAATAGCATGGCAAAAGGGATGGCAAATATACATACAAACTTTTGCACTAATAATAATGTTATAAGATTTAAAAAAATCTTAACTAACCTCATCCAAATCTTTTCTATGGCGCGAGGACAACTTTCTCCCCAACAGCTCCCTTATAACGGCGTCATCCAAGTCATAATACCTGAAAAAATATAAACAATTAAAGTCAAACACAAAATAAAGTCCATTAAGAAATACTTTTACAAATTTGCTTTGATGTCATCAATGTTCATTTTAAGTCTTCAAAGAACCTATCATCAGCTTAGAAGACTGTTCTGCTGAGAAGAGCCCGAAAGTTGAAAAAAGTCAACAGTTGCTCTTTTAAATTCCCACATCAAATGTTTAATTACTATCCTACTACATATACCATACTCATACATACATACATGCCTCGGTGGTGTAGTGGCTAGCATGTACGGCTGCACACTCGGAGGTCCTGGGTTCGAGTCCCGGGTCGGGCCAAGTTTAGTTATTGAGTCTTTCTGTATAAGTAAGCCTCAGTAACAGCCCGGAGTTAGGAAGTTGGCGGTGTTTCACCCCCGTGCCTCGGAGAGCACGTAAAGCCGTCGGTCCTGCGCCTTAACTCTCACCGGTCGTGTCGAGCAGTCGTCCCACCGGAGTATGAGAGTGACAGCAATAGAGAGTGCACTTGTGTCTGCGCGTACACTTGTGCACTATAATATCTCCTGCGCAGTTGGCTTATCTCAATGAGATTGGCTGCCGTGGCCGGAATCGGTCAGGGGAACATCATACTACATTTAAGGAATATACACCCGGGACCATTCAAATATTATGTAAGTAGGATTTTAGTTATTATTAATCCTTGTCAGCAAAAGTAAGCAAAACACTCCCTGTCCCTCTCCTATGCTTACGTAAACATTACGTCTCAATTATTTTGGAGAATCCCTGAAAATTTTTTTCGCTTTTGAGCATAGAGACAAGTAAAGTTGATTTGACAAATCAAAATCTACTAAATTTTAATTAGTTATTTTAAAACAAATAAATATTGCTGACGTAATCACCATCTAGACCGCCATGTTAAAACCAAATAAATCTATTTAATGTAAAGTACAAATTTAAGAACATATAATAGATAACTTAGAGACATTTATAATTACTGACTTTTCAATCAACATGTGCTTGGTTGGTTCGTCAATTTGAAATATCATCTGCTCGGACAATTTAGACGGCACTGTTAAGAGTCTTTCTAGAAGGGCAAATGTTCTGAAACAAAAACATTTGACAAATAAAGCCATAAAATTAAAAAAATAAAAATTATAACTAATGACTATTTTTAATTATATTTTTATTAAAACAGATTTTTGGTGAAAAATTGTGTTTTCAGAAAAGTCCCCTACATAGATAAACTTAAAAAGCAAAACCCAATCTAAATACAAAATTAGATCTAATTCGTTTCCAATCGAGCCGTTTCCAAGTTAAACAATAATAAATTCATATACATTAACATATAAATTAACATTAAATTATAACATTAACACACAGCACCATCAAGTTCCATGGTAAGCTATGAGGCTTGTGTTATGGATACCAGATAGTTTATACACTACAATTATAACTTTAAATACATACATATTATAAATATAAACACCCATGACTGGAGTAAGAACATTTGTGCTCATCACACTAATGAATGCCCCCAGCGGGACTTGAACCCGTGACCACTAACACAGCAAATGCACTACCACTAGCACTATAAACTGAGCCAAACATGTTGTCAAATATATACAAAAATAGGGAATATGGTTGTGATTTAAATAAAGATAAAACATTTTTTTATTATCATTAATCTTTATTGCTTTTGTATTAAGCCTACATTAATATTTTTTAATCTTTTAGTTCTTTTTGCTTAAGGAAATAATTATTAAAAAGTGAAAAACAGGTGGGAAATTCAAAGTAGTTAAAACAAATGCCATGGTTTAGACTGAATATGACATAAGAGTTGAAAAGTTGGAAGGTATTAGTTTTAAATATAGTGCAGTAAGTTACCTGTAATGATCTAAAACATCACTAGCAATCAGCTCTACAGTAGCACCCATTTGTTTCGACGCTGCCCTTTGATGTAGGGTAGAAACAGCTTCGCTTGCTGATAAGTTCATTTAATATGTTAAGTAAGTTCAATGATTAAATAATAATAAATGAGCTCTTTTAAGATGGATTTTATTAAGCTTTTCACATCTTTTAATTTTTTTCATTAATACTAATTATTAAAGATATTAGTATTCATCTTGAACGCAATAAAAATATTAAGCAAAATAAAACAATAATAATAAATAAATATGTTGGGACATTACCACACAGCAACATCTAGTTTCATGGTAAGCTATGAGGCTTTTGTTATGGATACCAGATAGTTGATACACTACACACATATAACTTTTTAAAAACATACATATTATAAATATAAACGCCCATGACTGGAATACAAACATTCGTGCTCATCACACAAATGAATGCCCCCAGTGGGACTCAAACCCGTGACCGTTGGTACAGCAAGTAGGGGACAAACTGAGCCAAACGTGTTGTCATTGTATAAAATTAATTAGTATTAAAAAAATATTATTAATTAGCCAATAAAAGTATTCTTCAACTATGTTAAAAATTTACTACTACATCAAAAATTAATATATAAAAATCCTATTGAGCTTAAGAATATTCATAAAAGAAATAAATAGGAATGTAAACTTGTATAGCTTCAGTATATTGAGAAAATTTAGTAGTAGTAGAAAATATAGTAGCAGCATTATTAAATAATGCGCATTCTAACTATCATGTAATCTAATATTCACATTATCACAATAAATATGTTTATGATGTGAGAACATAAATATTTCCAAATTCCAGCAACAATAGTTTTGCGTTCCACACCATCCTAGTCATTGCCAATGAAATAAGCAGTCACTAGGCTAATTTTTTGTCATTAAATATTTTTATACATAAAAATACATTTAACGTTAATTTTAAGGCAGATAGCCAATGAGATAAAAATATTAATATTTCTCGTATAACTTACATGAGCATCCTTCGATCCATAATTGATATATTTCAGGATCTATAAGAGTAAAGTTACTCACAAAAACATCTACTTCTGTATACATCTTTTACATTTAATAAAAACCAATTTCATACGAAATTAAGTAATAGCTAAGACAGGAATCGTATGTTTTGAGTTTTTGACAAATACAAAAGTCAAGTGTTGCTATTAATGAAAAAATACGTGAATAAAGCTATGTATATATAAACGAGTTAAATTGAAATCGATTCTTAATCGATAGTTAACTTGTATAATTTATAACGTTATTAAATTTTATACACACAACTCCTTTTAACAACACATAGAAAAGATTTATTTGAATGTGGATTTTATTTAAATTGATCATTCATATTAAATTATTATAAGAAAAAATATAAAATATACATACAGGTCAGAGTATCC
The DNA here is from genome assembly GCA_947093115.1 of Brenthis daphne. NCBI lineage: Eukaryota > Metazoa > Arthropoda > Insecta > Lepidoptera > Nymphalidae > Brenthis > Brenthis daphne. The sequence continues at coordinate 665,928 of OX352478.1, read as the reverse complement.
GAAATTCTAATACTAATAGTATATTTTTTTATATCTTGTTCAAAAACTAGGTTTTCATAAATTCAATTTTGTTTTTTTATAATAATTTTAGCGCGTTTTTAATTATTACCCTATTATTTATATAAAATTATTTAACTAAAACTTCGAATTCAAAATGACAATAAAAGATAATATTTATTGTGTTATTACTTATTAAATTCGATTTAGAACGTCTTAATTTCCGAACGTATGAAAGCATAATTGATTTTTTTCCATCATTGGATTAGTAAAAAATGCTATTTTTATTTTGCTTTGTTTTGTAAATACAACGGTAAGTACACCAGTTTATTAAATAGAAATGATTGTTGCAAACACTTAATGTTGTAAAATATCGAAATACTTATCGAAATTCTGCACAGCTACTTGTAATTAAGTTGCCAAAAATAGCCCCAAATGTTTGAATAGCGGTTGAAAAAAATTTGTATGACGTATCAATTTATATTATAATATATACATTGTGCTTACATTGCAGGTAAAACTAATATATTCTTATTTGTAGATTAACCCGTATATAATTTAAAGTTTTGCTAAAGTTTGCCGCTTTTGTTTATTTGTTTGTTTGTCAGTGGGCTGTAACTCCATAATTAGACTCAAATAGTGTCAGATAATTTTAGTACAAGTTGTAAGTCGACATTATTTTAGTATTTATTTAGTTTTTTTTATTAAAATGTGATTTTATATAGGTGAGTACGAAGTAAAGTAACATTGGTAGAGTTGATTAAAAATTACACAAATTTTAATTTCTTGATTTTCTTGTTCTTATAGATCTAGAATTTTACTAATATATTTCCTCATATATAATACTAGCTCATTACCCCTGCTTTGCTTCAGTTTCGGGTCTCTAGACAAACACCAAATTCATCCCACGGAAACCATACATTCTTCCGGGATAAAAAGTAACCTATGTGCTATTCCAGACTATAATCTATCTCTGTGGCAAATTTCATCCAGATCCGTTCACCCATTCTGGCGAGATTGAGTAACAAATAACCATCCATCCATCCTCACAAACTCTCACATTTATAATATTAGTATGGATTCCAATTCATTATAAAACAGTAAAATAACTAATAGCTTGTTATATAATGAAACAGAAAATTTGATAAAAACTGAATTAAAAAAAAATATCTTTTCTTTCCTTTACTTATTTTTGGATAGGCGTTTAATATTGTCAATAACATACTCCATACTCCACAATAATAATACGAAATATTTACTGTTTTATATATTGAAATACCATATACATACATTATATATAATAATTGTAATATATACGTACATATATAACCAAACATTCATACATATGTTCATACAAACAAACACACATACATGCACACATACATACATACATACGTAATACATACAGTAAACATATACAAATAATAAATACGGAATTTTTTTTTTTAAATGATAATTAAGTTGAAGCTTTATTTAAATATTTGCCCATACTGTAATAAGCGAGTGGACATGCATGCGAGGAATACTATCCTACCGTCATACAGTTAAACTAGTACGGAGGGTAGTGTTTACTTAAACATTGTTAGCTTGACTTTTAAATACTTGTTCATAAAGTGCTGTTTATTGTACAATAAGCTGTTGATATATATAAATAAATAAATAAATAAAATATTATGTGATACAGTTATTTATAATAGCAAGAAATATTACCTTATTTATTGTAAAATAATAAATAAGGTAATATTTCTACAAAATTAAGTCTGAATATTTTAAAATCTATAGAAAGTTTAGAATTAATTTTTCAATTCAATTCTTTTATTTCTTGCCTTCTAGGAGTCATAGTTGGGCACAATTTACTTCGCCAATATCTCATAGAAAGAATTAATTATAGTATTTAAATAACCCCACAGGAAATACATTTTTTTCACATTTAAAATTGTTTTTTAATCACTCAATCAATAATACAATCACAAATATGTATTATGTTTTTATGTGTCATAATCTCACTTTTAATTGGCCAAGTTAATAATAAAATATCCTGTTGAAGTACATTATGAGATATTCTATGAGATATATAAAATATAAATCAACCGAAATGAGCTTGCTTGAATGTACATATATAGTTACTAGCGACTCACCCTCGCTCCGCTCGGGTTTGTCCCTGGGATGGGGTCTGGGACGACCACCCCTTATCACTTAGGGGTATGGAAAATAGATAGTAGCCGATTCTCAGACCTACTGAATACGCATATAAAATTTGGTAAAAATCGGTAAAGCCCTTTCGGAGGAGTACGGTAACAAACATTGTGACATGGAAATTTTATATATAAGATTTATATTGTAACATAAATTTTAGATTTCTTTGTGGTTTCTCTTTTCCTTAATTAATGAATGCATTTATTTTATTTTAAATATTATTATATCAAATTATTTTTACTTTTTTCATAGAAACAAAATGGCAGATGAATCGAATGCGAAAAGTGATGGAAACCAATCTGAAGATAATATAATACAGTCCGAAGAGCAGGAGACGGACATGATGAGTATGTTTGCTAGTGTGTGGGTCAAAGTTGAAGTGGACGGTTCTGAAGAAGAAGAACATCTAGTAGAAAGGAGGTAAACAAACATAAGCAAATGTAATATTTTGTTAAATAATATTAAAAAATTGTGTAAGTGCGAACATGCAAAATAGGCGCACAGACTTCGAGTTTCTGAAACAAGCCCTTAATATACCATAACATTGGGTACGTGTGAATCTTAGCCAAGGTTACTGTGGCAAGAAACTTAAATGTCATTTAACATACATGATGTATAATTTAATTAAAAAAAATAGTACTTCTTATATCAATAAAAAAAAAACGAAAATATCCCATATCTCAGAAATTATTTTTAATTTTGGTTGATTTTGGAAACTCCATTATAGTTCAGAATTTTCTGTGTCAAATTTTAGTTAGGGGTATGGTGGTGGTAAAGAAACATGGTAAGTATCCTCTTTTATATCATCAGAATATCTCAGAGATGCTACGTGCAAGCAATCCTGCATGGCCTCATTGCACTGATGTGGTAAGAAGAATCGAAGATTAAGAAGAAGTAAGAATATCACAGTCCCCTGTCCGTTGATGGATGGCTAAGACCCCATGATAAGATACGATATTCTCCAATGACATAAAAAAAAACGAATATGGTTTATCCATGTTCCAATTTTTTGACCAATTCGTTTGATATACATATTGGTAACACTGTATAGTATAAAACAAAGTCGCTTGCCGCTGTCTGTCTGTCCCTATGTATGCTTAGATGTTTAAAACTACACAACGGATTTTGATGCGTTTTTTTTAATAGATAGAGTGATTCGAGAGGAAGGTTTATATGTATAATACATACATATTATACTACAGAAAAGTCGAGAAATTCAAAGATTTTTATTTCATACTAACTGTTAAAATGTACCTACCGAAGCGAGGGTGAGTCGCTAGTACATTTTACCTAGATTTTGTCGGTGGTAAAGTGGCTAGCATGTAAGGCCGCAGATCCGGAGCTCCTGGGTTCGATTCCAGATCGGGCAAAGTTCAGTTATTGAGTATTTCTGTCAAGAAAGAGCCCGGAGTTGAGAAGTTAGCGGTGTTTCACCCCCGTCCATTGGAGAGCTCGTGTCGTGTTGATCCTGCGCATCAACTCTAACCGGTCGTGTCGAGTAGTCGCCCCATCGTAGTATGAGACTTACAGGAATAGAGTGTGCACTAATATGTCTGCGCGTACACCGCTGCACTATATATCTCCTGTGCATCTGGCTCGTCTCAATGAAATTGGCCGCCGTGGCTGAATAGGCGACCAGGACATTATTATTATTCACTTAGATTTACGCGAATATTGACTGTTTTAAATTAAACTATCGTTTTTAGGTTCACGCCTGACGACGTTTCGAATAAAGCATTCAATACGCTGTAAAGAGCAAACATGGTCTTGGGAGACTCTTAAGGTTTTTACGTTTCAAAATTTGAAACATTCTTTCAGTGGAAGCATAAACGTTGGAAAACATAAAATCAAAATAAAACCGCGACAAATTAAGAGAAAATCGTTTTAGGCATAATACACAGATTTTTATATTTATTATAATTATTATGACAATAATAATACGATTGATAAAACATAATTTTCTGTTATAAATAACCAAAGATATTTTATATTCCAGATCGAAGAGAAGAAAGAATCAAAAGCGTAAAGCATCTAAATTATTAAACTGCGACCTATGTGATTATACGACTTCGTACAAAAACTGTCTCGAGTTGCACGTAGCAGGACATAAAACAACAAAACCGTTCTCTTGTACTCTATGCGATTATACAACAAAATACCCAACGTCTTTACAACGACATGTGATGATAAAACATCAGTCAAAAGAAACGGTGTTGACCGAAGAAGAGAAGAATTCAATGACTTTGTTAAAATGTGATAAATGCGAATACACGACGTATTTCAAATGGAATTTGAACGCCCATAAGAGAAAGCATAACTTGGAAAAGCAGTTTAAATGCCCACACTGCAATTATGCAACCGCATACAGACATAACTACTTGAAACACAGTAAAGTTCACAACGAAGGTGTTTTTTACAAATGCGATAAATGCCCATTTGTGACTAAATTCGAAGGGCATATAACACGCCATTTGGCTAAAATACACAATGAAGTGACAGAGAAAGCGAATAAATGTGATTTTTGTGATTTCTCTACAATGGTACGGTGGAGATTGAATATTCATAAGCAGAGAAGCCGTCAAGACAACCCCATTCAGTGTGAACACTGTGACTTCCAAACAGTTTATATGTGTGAGAGTAAGAAACATAAAGTGACACATTACAATAAAATATACGGATCAGGCATTCACAGCAGAATTGAGAATATAGAGGAAAAATCTGATTACATAAGCCGAGAGTGTATTGAAAGAAAGGAGACACAGACTCAAAACCAGTACACTCTAGATCCTAATTGCCTAGACTGGAATAGTATTCAAGTACTAGAATCAGATGACAAAGATAAACCCTTCATGTGCCACATGTGCAGTTATACATCAAAATTTAAAGCGGCAGTTCAAAGACACTTTCAAAGACATCACACTGGCAGCCAAAACAGACCGTATAAATGCGTTAACTGCGATTTCTCAACTAAAACAAAAGATCAAATCGCTCTACACAATAAAAGAAGTCAGGCAGATAAGGTTTTATACTGTGGAATATGCAGTTTCACAACTAACTTTAAATGTCAATTCGTTATGCATCAAAAGGGCCACTATGCATATAAGTGTACCGTCTGTCCGTACTCTTGTAGGCATAAATATGAACTACAAAAGCATTTTACAACCCTACATCTCGGTAATGGTTTAAAATGTAGCTACTGTGATTATAAAGCAGCGAGAAAAGAAAGTCTTCTCTGTCATGAGACCATTCACACGGGGAATAAGCCGTTCAAATGTATTCACTGTACTTATATGTCTGTCCGTAAGTCGTTGTTAGATAATCATGTTAAAAGATACCACAGCGACATAAAGAAAGATATAACTATAGTTAGTGAGGAAAAGATTCAATCTTTAAAAGTGCCAATGCCAGCGTTAATTCAAAGTTTAAAAGAGCAATGCAGTAAAATTCCCATAGATTAAAATAAGGTTTTTAGCTAATTAGAATTGATCTGTTCATGTAATAGTTGTATGAGAATTTCTTATTAAATATAATATAGTTAACGGAGTTAAAATTTATTGTACAACCATGAAACCTCATTAAAGTCCGTCCATTTTGTTTTATTTTGGTTTTTAAAAAAAAATAACTTTGATGAATTTATTATGGAAATGAAATAAAGAAATTATTTTCTTTTTTTATTGTTGATAAATTAAATTGTTTATCAAATATTTGACAAATTTTACAAATCTGTTGGAAAACGGTTTTTAAGTGGAATGTGTTATATTTAAGTATGAATATGTTTTAATATTAAATACAGTTTATAAGATCGTGATATATAAGAATTTATTTACTTATAGTAAAAATAAAAGATGGCTAGCCGTTGATACAGATGACGTGAGTTTTGTTGATTTTTGATGGAAAAACAAAAATAATATGAGGTAAATTAAAAAAAAACGAGTGTGTTGTGTACTTATGTACGCACGTAAGAAGTTATACTTCTTTGGCGTAACAGAACAAAAATAGTTAAAGATTTCATCCCGTATGTCACAACTCTCTGTTTGTAAAAGGAATGCAGCTAACTTCATCATGTCGCTTTTCGGCTGTCGGTGTCCGCGCGCATCGTAAAAATTTTACTCAATCATTTTTTCCAAACGTGCAAAAAGAAGTATAACTTCAATAATTTCATTACATAATTTGACAAATTTATTTAGTGATGTCCAATAAGAATCGATAATTTAAAATTATTTTGAAACTAGTGAAGTTTTAGAATTAAATTTCTAAAATTATTAAGATCCAACTGTAAATTTTTAAATTAAATGTAAAACAAAACGTTTTGAAATCATCATCTTAAATTTTAATTTTAGATTTTTGTAATATAGACACGTAAGTGAAGTAAGAAATAAAGGTAAGAATAGAATATAACAACTTTCAGTGCAATAGTGACCCAACTTAAAACTTTTTAAAATTTCAATGAAACTTCTATTGCTAACAGCAAGCTACATTATCTTTTAAGCAATTTATCTTGATATTTTAAAATATTATTAATCTATACAGGTAAATAAACTTGAAGTGTCTGTTTGTAAGTCAAAATAACAACTTTTTACTAAATATAAGAAATTATATACGGTACTTATAAGGAAAACAACTATTTTTAAAAATTTTGTCTGTTCCGGTTTATCTCCAAAACGGCTGGACCGATTTAGACTGGACTTTAACTGGCAGTTAGCTGATGTTATAAGGATTAATTTAAGCTACTTTTTTTTTGGAAATAATTAGGCGCAAAAAAAATTAAAAACTGAAATTGTGATCAAAATCCACGTACCTGGGGACACCCGAGAGAAGTGAGGGTAAGTCGTTAGTTTATAATAAAATATTACTTATGGGCTAAATATTAGGGGAGGGCGTTACATTATTTCTGCTTATTTTATTCCGAATGATGTTAAATAATTTTTTAATATTCTATTTAAATAAAAATCAGATGCTGTTCGTTGGTAAGCGCTTCACTTGAGAACGGCTGGACTGAAATGGCTAAATTCTTTTTTTAATTTTCGTTCCAATGTAAAGTTATTATGGGATAAATGGAAAATGTCCGAGAAACTGGGAAATGTTTTTTTCTATAGGCGAACAAATTTGGACCAGACAACGTGTGTTGTGTTTAATAATAATCGGTAACAAATCTGTGGACAGCTCATTACAGTTCTAGTGACTTTATATATATTCATAGTTTCGTGCGGTACGAAATATATATTTTGAATATTCTCAAAGTGTGAAAATTTGTAGGTGTATGTGTGTGTATGACCTTCACGCTGAAACGGCTGAATGAATTTAGATAAAGCTTAGAGGATTTAGATGAAATAACACGTAGGTTAATTTAGGTCAGGTCCGTACTCCCTAGTTAGGGATGCACCTGAGCGAAGTATTGGTAAGTCACTGGTATGGTTCACATAAATACGTGTGGGGGCTGTTTCAATTAGCTGATTTTTTTTAGTTCAGAACAGTATCAAAAAATCTACCAACAAAATCTGCCTCGCCGCTACTTGACTCTGAATTAACTTTACTCAATTTGAAAATTTGATTTGACTCATAACGAAAAAACATTTTTACGTTAAAAATGTTTTTTCGTTATGAAATTTAGTTGGTATAAAATAAATAGGTGTAATGCTACGCTACCTCTTGTACTATAAGCAAAGGGAGGATTTAGCTTATTTCGCTTCTCTTATAATAAGTTGCAAATATTATAATTTTTCGGTTCGAGCCCCGGTGGTGGCATTCATTTGTGTGATGAGTACGAATGTTTGTACTCCAGTCGTGGGTGTTTATATTTATAATATTTATGTATGTATTTAAAGTTATATATGTGTAGTGTATCAACTATCTGGTATCCATAACACAAGCCTCGTAGCTTACCATGGAACTAGATGGTGATGTGTGTTAATGTACCAACACATTTATATTTTACTTTATTTACCCGTCGTCAGTGTAAATATATACAGTAATCAAATACAATAAATATATACAATAATCAAAATTAATTGCCTCGGTGGTGTAGCGGCTAGCATGTACGGCTGCACACCCGGAGGTCCTGGGTTTGAGTCCCGGGTCGGGCCAAGTTTAGTTATTGAGTCTTTCTGTAAAGTAAGCCTCAGTAACAGCCCGGAGTTAGGAATTTAGCGGTGTTTCATCCCCGTGCCTCGGAGAGCACGTAAAGCCGTCGGTCCTGCGCCTAACTCTCACTGGTCGTGTCGAGCGGTCGTCCCACCGGAGTATGAGAGTGACAGGAATAGAGAGTGCACGTTGTGTCTGCGCGTACACTTGTGCACTATAATATCTCCTGCGCAGTTGGCTAGTCTCAATGAGATTAGCCGCCGTGGCCGGAATCGGTCTGGAGAACATCAATCATCATCAATCAAATACAATTCCGAGTTATGCCACTTTTGCACTGAAATTTATCAACTATCCCCTAAGTTGAATTTGGAAGGGCCTTTAGTAAGGCTTATTTAGGGGCAGGCTGTGTAGTAAATATATTGTATTTTTTTTTTTGGAAATGTGGATAGATTAGGAGTTTCTCACTTGCTTCTTTAATAGTTGTGGGTCTAAGGAAAAACTTGTATTGAAACGGAAAGATACGTATTTGGTCCTTAATTTGATCTTGAAATCACAATCTGTAAAGTCATACTTATTAGCATTTAATAAGATGCTTGAATTTCTTAATATGTGAACATAAAAAAGTTAAAATGTTTCTGTGAAATTACTACAAATTAAATTTATAGAATAGATGATGTAGTCCTTAGAAGAAGCAGACATGAACTGAGAAAAAAAATTTTTTTCTTTTCACCCTTTCAACTATAATGACATGAATCGTTCAATACACAATTATGGAACTAAGCCAATATTTTCATGTCAAAATTGTAAAGTAGATATGTGAGCATTTTGTAAAAGTTACTGTTAAGTATTTTGATCTAAATTTTATTTCTTTGGAGAAAAACTTGTAAAAATAGGTTTTATTAGTATGACGAAATGTCATAAGTGGTTACTTTAAATATTATTATAAATTGAACTGAGCCGGCATCTAACCTGCTCGGTTTAAAGCAGCCATTCATAAAATAATTAAATTTTTCTAAATTATTATTTGGTTAAATTACATTTACTAAGAATCCCTTAATAATTATTATAAGCTAGAATTCATAAATAACTATTAAAGTAGTGTAAAATAACTAGTTCTAAACACAATTTTAGTAAAACATGAAGATTTTTTAACTGAACTAAATACATTTAGAAACACGAGTTAAATATTAAAAAAAAAAACTAAATAATAATGATTAAGCATTTCCAAAAATATTTTATGAATGGCGCCGACGCAAGTGTCATAATATTATTACATTAGAATTTATCCGCACAAAATAATACAAATTATGTGTAAGATTGGTTTTAATCCATTGTGTAAATAAATATTTTACTGAATTTACCTTCCTTGTCTTTTATTCTTAAAAACTAGCATTGCCTGCGGCTTCGCCTGCGTTCAGATGACCAAAAACCAAATTCTTAGGTTTTACATATTAGTATACTCTTACATCCCGGGTACTCTCGCACCTCTGATATTTTCATGTGCGAATCATTTCTAACATGATTACCACTTGCCTTACGGTGAAGGGAAACATCGTGAGGAAACTTGCATGTCTGAGAGAACCCTTTCGAAAGATATGTGAAGTCCGCCAACCCGCACTTGGCCGGCGTGGTGGACTATGGCCTGATCCCCTCGTATTGAAGGGAGGCCCGTGCCCAGCAGTGGGACGTTAAAAAGGGCTGAATACAATACTCTTACATGGCAGTTTTTGTATTTTTTTCTCAAAAATGAGATATTTTCCCGCGGTAAAAAGTATCCTATATGTTGACCCGGATAACCAGCTATCACCATACCAAATTTCATCAAAATCCCTCCAGTGGTTTTTCTGTGATGCGGTAACAGTCAGACAAACAAAAGGCTCAGTTAGAATTTTATTATATGTATAGATTATAAGCTGGAGTAACACATAGGCTACTTTTAGGCACCTAAGTAGTTAGGTAATGATTGTTAGATTGTTAAGAAAAAAAATACAAAATAACGTAATGGAATCGGAATTTATTAAAATATTATTTACAGGAAACTTTATAACTAAGCTTATGGCGACACTAAATATGCGAAATCATAGGACTGTTCATCCACACCTCCCACCATTTCACATGGCAACACACACAAAAAATACTAAATTCTTTTACATATTCAGTATTTTTTATCTGTTCTCAAAAACTATTTACAAAATTTACTTTAATGGAATATTCTAAATGTATGGAATAAATAAATTTATTTATGAACATAATATACAAATAAATGGAGGAGCACATTTTGATGTTACTCGAGCATTATGTTACGGATAAACTTCGAATTAACATATATCACGCCATTTAAAAAAATAAAAGAATCACTAGGAATTTCTTGTATTAATTCAAAAAATGATTTTACATTACACTTAAGTGCATAATTATTATATACATATTTAATTGAATAAAGCTGTGGGTAAGATTCCTGTCATTTTCCATACAATTAAATATAAAAAATCTATATGTCTGTATGTAACAGATCGTCATTATTACTAGATTATTTAATTATAACCAGTCAAATGTAAAAGTGTCTTAATACGAAGTTTACCCGTAACATGACTAAGTAGTTCGCATGAATTAAGGCTTTAGATCTACTCGTTCTATGGAACTGTACAAAACTTGTATCACATGAATCAAGATCTTTTTGTAAGTGAATTTCATATAGTTATTGAAGTTATTTGTATTATTATCTTTGCTATCCCGAGGTATTGCTGGATGAGGCCGGGATTGAATTAACCTGTTAATTATGTTGTTAATGGCTTCAAAATTTGCCAGTTAAGAATAGATTACTTCGTAATTGTCACGAAGAATGGAGAAAACGCGAAGGAGATTGACAAAATAAGATTATTTTAAAATATTTTAAAAAAAAAGGCCCTTTATAATGTTTGATTTGTCACTTCGTCACAAAACTGTCACATATAATATAAAATGACACTTTTTTAGAAGATTCTAATAGTTTTAATCAAAATTAGATAATTTTTTTTAAATTAAAATATTTAAAAAAAAAATTGCTTATAAATATTAGTACTTAAAAACGATGTTATTATGAAATCCACTTACAAAAAGCAATGCAATTCAAATAAATGCTTACAACGTATGGAATTTAACCGACATCAAAAAAAGGACAGTTCATTCCACTTTTATTGACGACTGTATCCTAAACCTATATAACAGCCCCCGATTGCTTTTAACCCCTTTTATGGTAATTTATCACAATTTAATTATTTTTTTGGAATTTCCCACCAAATATCAATCAAAGGTTTAGTTTGTGGATATATTTAAAAAAAGAGCTATCAAAAGGAAAAAGTATAATTTTTATTTCTTTAGATTAAGTATATAAAATAAAAAAAAATAACTGAAGTAATTCGAAATATACTTATAGCAAAACAGACAAATAAAAAAGAGTCACTAAAGGCAAAATACAAAAAAAAAATATGCATATATTTTTGCAAATTTTTTGAAACCTCTTTCAATAGCTCTTTCTCACATATAATATTTAAAAAATTGACTCAAACCGTAAGACTAGTGATCAATTGTTGACACAACTTTCCATACTCATTTTGATCCCCGGATATCCTTCTCATTTTCAAACCTTTTTTCTCTTTAGCTTTATTCTCACACACTACCAGTTCGATTTGGATGCCTCCAGAATATTCCAGATTAAGAAATCCAGTTAAATTTTCAGCATCATCATGTTTTTCTTTCTGCTCACTTGTTTCCACAAATATATTCTGCGGTGGCACTCTTGTGTTTATTGCTTCCTTTAACAATTCCACTATCCTCTCAGAATCTAACTGAGAGCAGACCGTTGATAACGCGATTTCATAATATTCCTGAACGCAAGAAATATTTTCCGGACTGAGCAAAATCGGAATTTTTTGGTCCTCCGGACATATTTCCGATAGACGGAGGTCCATTGTGGACCGCTGCAGTTTCTCAATCTCAGCTTGAGGCGATTCTTCTTCGAAATTCTCCAAATTCTTGTCTCTGGGTAAATATTCTTCGTAATATTCTTTGACTTCGCCCAAAACGCCTTGAGCGGAGAACGAAGAACGTGGAGTTTCGCCTTTTTCCGAAAAACTACTTCGACCAAAATCGCTCCTTTCTGAGAACGATGATCGCCCAAAGTCTCCTCTCTCCGAAAAGCTTCCGCGGTCGGAGAACGAGAAAGATTCCCGATGGTCGGAAAAACTCCCTCGATTTTCACTAAACCCTGAACTTATCGACACTATATTCGAATAAATTGACTGTATATTTTGTTCGCAATTTGGCGAAACGTTCGCCGAATCATTACTTAACGAGTCGTCGCTAAAACCGAGCGATTTATCACTATTTCTTCTCGTTTCTAATTTAGTCTCATCTTCTTTTTCCATATCCGTATCTTTATCTTCTAATTCCCTTTCCCGCAACTCTTTTTCTGTTTCTTGACTAACTTTCCGCCCGATGCCTTTGATTATTGACGGTTTATTATCTAAATCGGTGTGTTCGGAAATGACGAATTGTGGTATATGGTATTTGGAATTTTCTAGACTGTCCACACTGTCTTCTGAGGAAGAGGCGACTAACGTGATCTCTGACCCCAAACAATCTGTCAGGCTTATTTGGGGAGGTTGATACGGTTTGGGGAACTTGCCATCATTTTGACTGCCATTCCCTATTTCTTCCTGGATCATGTCTAAACTAGGGTTGGAAATTGGGGAATTGTTTAGGGATCTATGGGTTAGGTGTATTTGTGGGAGGATTTGTAATTGGGGATAGTTAGTTTCCATCTCTACGTTGTTTCGAAGGTCAAGAGGTGTGGAGTGGGGTTGGGGGGTTCCCCTGGTTATGGACCCGGTGTGAAGGTAACTTAACCCTTCAGTTATTTGGTGGAGGGGGGATCCCGGGGATGGAGAACTATGCCCCGAGAGAAGGCCGTAGCTACCGTAGTGGATGGACTTTAAAAGATCTTGGGAAAGATGTGAGGTGTAGAGATTGTTTAGATTGATGCCTAATTTTAGTGATAGGTCCTGAAAAAAAAAATTTTTTTTAATGTTGGTTTGTATTCAACTGTCACAAAATTGTATATTTTGTGTCATGTATGAGATAGGTCACGGGTACCTTTCCTGCTTGAGATAATTAACATATTTTTACTATATGTATTTTTAATTTCATATAACTTTACTTTCAAGAAAAAAAATAAAACATTTTAGGAGATTTTTGGACTATAAATTTCCAAATATATTACTTGCTTTTTTGATAAAAATATGAAATAAGTCCACCATTGTGCTAAATACGTTCATTTTGATATCTACATAAATATTGTAGTCCTTTACTTCATTTCCAAAGAAATTATGTAACTATTCATATACTTTTTGTATGTTTGTGTATATGTATGTATTACCTGTGCAGCTCGCTCTCTGGCAGGGTCCACAGTGCTGAGGTCCAGCGTGGGCGTGGACGCGCCGGCGTGGATTGGGGAACCTAAACAATTTAATGATTAATTAAAAAAAATGTTAAAGAATGGAAAAAAAATTATGTCTGCAGGGCCTAGAAACTGTGTTCCAAGATGAAAACTGAGCTGGTGCATAAGAAGCCCACATTCTCCAAAAAGATGGAGTGGCGTTTCACCTGCCTCCATACATCTCCGTCAGTGCCAGTGCTTGTTTAAGCAACAGTGTCTTATGAGAACTCTTACTAATAAGCGTAAGGTTTTGTTATCTATACATATAATAAAATTGTAACTAAGCCGAATCTGCACATTAAATATTTTTTTGAAAATCTTATTGAAATAGACATTATTATCAATACAGAGGCCGAATCTATAGTTTTTAGAATTTTTGTCTGTCTGTCTGTCTGTCTATTACCGCATATCCGGGTCAACATATAGTATACTTTTTACCGCGGAAAAATACCTCATTTCTGAGAAAAAATACAAAAACTGTAATGTAAGAGTATACTAATATGTAAAACCTAAGAATTTGGTTTTGGTCATCTGAAAGCGGGCGGAGCCGCGGGCAATGCTAGTTAGGTTATATTATAATATGTTATATTCCTACATTAGGTTATGTTATTAGTGTTATTGGTGTTATCAATGTCATTAGTGTTGTTAGTGTTATTGTAAGTGTTATTAGAGGCACATACCAGGCACGGAGGCGGCGGGCGTATGCAATCTTTCTGCAGGAGGAGACGCTCCCCCCACACCACTACGACGTTCTAGTCCACGCTGTTATCAAAGACACATGTATTAGCCTTTATATCTGATGAAATACTTAATTAGCAGTTTCAACTTAAATCGAACCTAACTACATATTAGATAAAATCGTTAAGTGCGAGTTGGACTTGCACACGAAGGGTTTCGTACCATTTATACAAGCTATAAAACTGAGTAATAATTAATTTGCATTACGGCCATTTTGAAATTAACCATCTTAGTTAATATAATAGAAATACACACATAGTGAAAATTCCAACATTATACTTTTTATGGTTCATAAGATACTGTCCGTTGACAGACAGACGGACCGAGAGCGGAGACTCAGTAATAGGATCCTATTTGTTAGGAAACTCAAAAAGTGTCGTGACGGTAAAAATATTACATCTTTACCCACCTAGCTCTAATTCACAAAAAAAATGAATCTAGATAATTTGAAATTGATATAAAACTCCCTTTTTTCGGGGATTATTTTGATTTTCAGTCAACGGCGCGATGTCGTGCTGAGCAAGTGTAATTCCGTTTGACCCTTATATTTATCTCAAAATGAAGTATTGAAACAGTATAAACTTAAAATTAAGTGTGTTCTTGCAGTTACTAATATTTAAACTAGATATTTTAGTGCTATATTATCTTAATGTATTCAATTTCGAAATTTAGTGGTTAATATTGTTGTGCGGTGACATTGTGTGCCCTCTAGCTATTACGTTCAATGACCTCAGCTAGTGTTAGTACAGTAATGCAATATTAGTTGCGTTAATTCACTATCTTCACGTAAGACAAATTGGCGTTGCGGTAGACTGCACTGCCTTTACTCTTGAACGAACTGATATCTCGGGTTCAAATCTCGGCTGTGAATTTCTTTTAATAACTTTATTCATTTTAATTTATTATTAAAATACATAAATATGAAGTTTGCGTGTTGCAAATCGACCACAGGTGGCAGTAGTGACATTATTACTTGCACTAAATGCCGACAAAATTACCATGTTCAGTGCCTCTTCGCAACAGATAGTAAAAAAGAATTAAAACATGAGTTGAAAAAACATTGGATGTGCCCGGAGTGCTCTTTACTGATACCGAGGCAAACAAATAATGATAATACCCCTATACGTAGTAGTGGTGTCAATACTAAGTCAAATGAAAATATTAATTTTAAAAGAGGTGGTAGTTCATTGTCAACTATTCAGGTGGACACCTGTGAAGAGGCCGGGATAAATAATAATAATCTACTTGAGTTAATTAGGTCGGTTGTTACTTCGGAAATTTCTAGCTTGAAGGATGAATTTAAATCAGCATTCGTTCCACTCAAAGAAGAATTAATTTCAATTCGCCAGGATTTCAATTCTATAAAGGAATCCTTGGACTTCTTTAGTTCAAAATATGATAGTTTAAATTCACGTATTGAGAAATGTGAAAAAGAACTTCATCAGTATAGTGAAAAGGTATCTGAGTTCGAGGAAATAAAATCTACAATGCAATCAATCCTTACTGAAAACAATAATCGTGAGCAATGGGCTCGTCGATCGAATATTGAAATTTATGGAATTCCAGAACAAAAAAATGAAAATCTCTATTCTATTTTACAAAACGTTGCAAGCAAAACCTCAATAAAAATTGATCCTGGCACTGACATTGATTTTATCACCAGAGTTGCCACCAAAAACAAGAATAAAGATGGTAAAAAATGTAAGCCTATCATAGTTAAATTTTTATGCCGCTGGAAAAAAGATGAATTCCTCGCACAGGCAAGAAAACTAAAGATTAGGTGTAATGATTTAGGATTTTCTAACAACTATAATAACATTTACTTTAATGAGCACCTAACAAGCACAAATAAAACCTTGCTACTATCTGTAAAAAAAATAGCAAAGGAGAAGAATTATAAATATGTTTGGATAAAGAATTGCAGCATAATGATAAGACGTTCTGACAACAGTGCTGTGCTGAATATATCAAATATGAAGGATTTAAACAAAATTGTATAAGGACAATTTATATCTGTACCTGTGGCACTTCCTGTTACGGCGTTTTGGTGTTTTCTGGCTATAGTTGTTTTGATCTTTGTAATGCATTTTGTTCTTTATTGGTTTTTAACGTTGGTGAAGGCATTTGTGCAAATAAGTTAAGTTTTAAATGGATTATTCGTTGCGATATTTATTTGATGGATATTATTGCAGTCATTTATTACATTTATCATTTAACATATATTTTTTCTTATAATATAAATCAAATGCGGAATAGTGGAATTATTATTGTTATTATTATTATTATTTTTGTAATGAATTATATTGTACGTATAATTGCATTAAACTTATTTAATCATGGAATATAATTTAAACATTTTCTACCAAAATGTACGAGGCTTACGTACCAAAACTGATACGTTCTTCAGGGCTGTGATGCAGGGGGAGTATGATATCGTCTGTCTTAGCGAGACGTGGTTGTATGATGGTATTTTTGATTCCGAACTTTTTGATTCAAGATACACTGTCCATAGATGTGATAGAAATTATAATGAACGTGGAGACACAATGGGTGGCGGTGTACTTGTCGCCTTAAAATCTAACTTAACAGTTCGTTCGTCGACATCCATACAATTGAGCAACTTTTCAGCTGAAATAGTGAAAGTAACAATATCGTTGGTGTCTACTGCAATAACTGAGTCACTTCATATATATTGCTGCTATTTCCCTAATATTAACGGCCATTGTGATAGGCTTATTGATTTTTTTGAATTGGTTTCCGATGACAAGCTAAATTATCCTAATGACAGTTTCTTGGTGTTAGGTGATTTTAATGTTCCGACTGCGCAGTGGGTTAAGAATGACAATATCATGATCCTGAGTAATCATGGTGATGATAATAGTCTAGTGTACGCCTTGGCCAACTTTGTGAATTTTACTGATCTGAGGCAATTCAATTCAGTTCATAATATTAATAGCAGACATCTAGATCTTATTTTTAGTGACTGCCACTGTACCGTCAGTCGTTGCCCTCAACCTCTTGTTAAAGAGGATGCACATCACCCAGCTCTGGAGATACTATTTGCTATACATAGTTTACGAATAATTAAACCGACTCCTAGAATGATTCGACTTTGTCACCGTGCTAACTACGAAGAAATCAATAATGCACTGTCCAAAATTGATTGGATTGAATTATTAGATGACCGTGAAATCTCGGATGCTGTTAATGTTTTTTATGAAACTATATTTAAAATTGTTAATGATTTTATTCCAATTAAAATTGTAAAATATAATAATAATTATCCCTGCTGGTACCCTAGATCCTTAATAAAAGTTATTAATGAAAAATTAAAGTATCATAGGAAATGGAAAATTTATAACAGAACTTCTGATTATGATACGTTTAGTCTCTTGCGTGATCGTGAGAAAAGGTTACAATCTAAATATTATGATTTGTACATTTCAAATTCTGAAAGTAAAATTAAAGAATGTAGCAAATTCTTTTGGTCATTTGTCCGGTCGAAAAATTCTTCCTCTAATATCCCTGAGATTATGCAACTAGGAGAAATAACAGCCTGTGACGGAAATGAAATATGTTCTCTTTTTAGTAATTATTTTGAATCCGTTTACGAGTCACCATCCTTAATCAACAGCAATAATCGTGTGAGTACCTCAAGTGTGAATAGTTTTGTTAGCATAGGTTCGGTTACACTTTCTCCGTTTATTGTACATAAATACCTCAGTAAACTAGATATAAATAAGGGATACGGGCCTGATGGCTTGCCTCCTATTTTTTTGAAGATGTGTCGTTGCTGTTTATCCCTCCCTATTTATTTATTGTTTCAAAAATCTATTTGTAGCGGCGAAATGCCTCAACTGTGGAAACAAAGTTATGTGGTACCAGTTTTTAAATCAGGTGATAAGCACAATGTGAAAAATTACAGACCTATATCTAAATTATGTACTATCGCTAAACTTTTTGAGAAAATTATTTATGACTGTGTTTTTCCTATCCTACGAACCGTTATAATTCCTCAACAGCATGGCTTCATAAATAAAAAATCTGTAGAGTCCAATTTATGTGAATTTGTTCATCAGGTTACTTCCGCTATGGATCAAGGTTTACAGGTGGACGTGGTGTATACCGACTATTCAAAGGCATTTGATAAAATCTGTCATGTAACCTTGATTCGTAAAATTGAAGAACTCGGTATACATGGCGACCTCCTCCGTTGGCTTACTTCATACCTCAGAGATCGTAGCCAGGCGGTTACAATTAAAGGTTACTGCTCTACGTTTGTGCCTGTTACTTCTGGTGTGCCCCAAGGTTCTCATCTTGGACCCCTTTTATTTAATTTATTCATTAATGACATTATTGCGGTATTTAAACATTCTTCAATTCTACTCTATGCTGATGATATGAAGATATATAAAACCATAAGTAAACCTTCTGATTGTAGTTTATTACAGGATGATCTGAATGAATTGTGTAAGTATTGCAATGATAATCTCTTACAACTTAATATTAAAAAGTGTAACGTAATATCATTTTCCCGCAAAAAAAAACTATTAATTTCAAGTACACTTTAAACGAAAATCTTATTGAACGGGTTTTAGGGGTGAGAGATTTGGGTATTCACCTTGATTCCTCGTTAACCTTTAGTCAACACTATAGATATGCGACTGCAAAAGCCTATCGGATGCTTGGTTTTGTTCTCAGAATTAGTAAGGATTTTAAGAATAATACCACCCTGATTCTTCTCTTTAACGCATTCGTTCGCTCTATACTAGAATTCGGTTCGGTGATTTGGAATCCACATTACAAAGTCCACATTCAAGAAATAGAGAAAATTCAAACAAAATTCTTAAAGCATTTAAGATTTAGATGTTCCGTTACTGATCAAGTTGTTCCTAATTTGACCTCTCTGGAAAAACGTCGTAAGATAAAGGACCAAACATTTCTGTTGAAATTACTACATAATGTTATTGACTCTCCATTTCTTCTTAACATCATTAACTTCCGATGTCCAAGACAATCTTCGCGAATTAAATCTTTATTTTATTTAAATACTACACGTACCAAATATGCACAAAATGCCTTCATTCATCGTTCTTGTTTATTATATAACAAAGAATACTGTTCAATTGATTACTTTACGGGTTCGTTACAGAAGTTAACTCAACAAATTAAGAAAATGACCTAGTTTAAATTATTTTTATTTGTATTAAATTATATTTGCGACTCTTTATTAACTATAATTATGTAATTATTACTAAAACATTAATTATTTTCTATTCATATGATTATTATTTTATTTAATGTTAATTTTTTTTTAATTGTAATTAATTTGCTCGCATTATTCTATGTACTATTTAATTGTGGAAACTTTATTGGTCAATGATTTATATTTTATGTTTTGTTTTTTAATTTGTATCAATTTGTACTGTTTGTTTCCCTAATAAATAAAAATAAAAAAATAAAATAAAAAATAAAAATAAATAAAATTTTTGGTTCCCGACGTTTCGAAAGCTTTACAACAGTCATGGTCGCGGGAGAGACTATATAAAATGTCAAATATTCGCGTAAATCTAAGAAAGTATTATGTGTTTCTAGAAAAATTTACAAGCAGTGGTAGCTCAGTAATGACGCGCTCGCTTGGGAAACCGAGTGAAGCGGGTTCAAATCCTGGGTCTCCACCCCTGATATTTCTAACATGGTTACCACATGTCTTACGGTGGAGGAAAACATCGTGAGGAAACCTGCATGTCTGAGAGAATCTAGCAAGTTGTCTGCAGACATGCTCGGTCCGCACGCACTTGGCCAGCGTGGGGGACTATGGCCTGATCACACTCGTATCGAAGGGAGGCCTATGCCCAGCAGTGGGACGTTAAAAAAATGGGCTGAATACATGTACACGTACATACATAGATAAATTAAAATCTATTATCTACGTACCTGCAGCTGCTGGTACTCGAGGCGCGCGGACGCGAGGCCGAGCGCGGCGCGCGGCGGGCTCACCTCCGCGCGCCGCACCGGCGAGTATCGCTCCGCGTGTTCCCGGGCTGTCACACATACGTACATACATATTATATACATCATACATGGAATAGATAAACTAATTATCCTAATATTATAAATCTCAAAGTGTGTTTGTTTGTTTGTTTGTCCTTCTTTCAAGTCAAAACATAGTGAGGGCTGGAGAATGACATAGGCTACTTTTTACAGCGCGAGATTATCTCATTCACACGACACATTAGAAAACACGTTAAAATAACTTACAAAAACAATTATTTTTTTTCGTGTCTCGTATGAGAATATGATAGTTTATCATGTGTAAAACCTCCTTAAAAATTAGCTCAAAAAATTTTTGGAGGTCACACAATTTTTTTTTAAATTGTAAACTCGTCAAACATTGTTTTTTATTATTTAGTTTTTCTCGCTATTTATCATTTTCTGGGTTAAAATATCGATTCTGAAAACTTCAAATCAATATTTCAATTTTTAAGCATCGCTCATAATTTTTTTAACTTTATAAGTGGTGTATCTAAAATATTTTCGAGCGACCTTTTATAAATATTAACGAAATAATATTTTTTTCTATTGTTTCTTTAGTGTTTATACACTAAAGATTCTTATGATCATAATCACATAAGATCTTATGATCTTTCTAACCTCAAAATCTCGTTTTTGATATTGTTTTTTATTAAATACATATAAATTTATATTTAGAGAGATACAACTTACTGTTAAAGTAACCTTACTTGAGAAATTATTGATTCCCCGTACAAACTTCCACCCCTCTTTTCACCCCCTTAATATGATTTTCGGGATAAAAGTTATCCTATGTCCTTTCCAGTGTCTCAAACTATCTCCATACCAAATTTCGCCTAAGCGTGAAAAGGTAACAGACAGGCAGACAGACAGACACACAGTTTCTTTCGCATTTATAATATTAATATAGATTGTTTATCGTACTTTAAAAATAAATACAGTAACCAACTCTTAAATATATTTTTTTGAAAAATATAAAAAAGTGACAATTCTTCTATCAATATTTCAAAGTACTAATTTTAATATTAAAACTCACTTCATTAATAATTATTATCAACCTTTTGTCAAATCCTTTATTTTTATCACACATATATATATATAAATAATAAATGTACATGTGTATAAAATTAAAAAAAAACAATTCTAAATTCACAAATCTACAAGCACTCTGTTTAAAAATACATACACACACAATCAAACACAAAACGTGCAAACACACATACACACAAAAATAAAAGCAAAAGACATACCTGTCTCATATAAAAAATATTTTATTATTTACTTTACAAATAAACCTCAAAAATTATAAACCTTAACCCGAATTGACCCAAATGAAATTTAATTAAAAAAAATTACCCATTTCCTGTACAGTGGCCAACATTTGCAGTTTGACGCGTTGCGGGCCAGAGTACTTGCGTTGCCGACTGTACTGGTTGGAATTGAACCCACTACCACTGACCGGGGTACCAGCGGTTATCGACCCACTGGGAACGCTTGGTTGGTTCGAGAAGTTCTGGTTGTAACCATGAGAGTTGTAACCGAAATTTGTACTAAAACTTTTATTTTCTAGTGGAGTCCCAGTCACTATGGAACCCTGGTTTTGTAAAGATGAAAATGAGCCTTGATTTTGTATGGAATTGGAAGAAAAACTTTGACTTTGCATTGGGGTTCCACTCATTATCGACCCTTGACTTTGTATTGGGGTTCCACTCATTATCGATCCTTGACTTTGTATTGGGGTTCCACTCATTATCGATCCTTGACTTTGCATTGGAGTTCCACTAACGATTGAGCCTGTATTAGCACCCTGGTTAGTAATAGAAGAGTTAAATTGATTTTGTACTGGCGTGCCGGATACTATGGACCCTTGACTTGGCACGTTACTAGAGAAGTTTTGATTAGATATAGGGGTTCCGGACATTATCGATCCCTGACTAGACATGGGGGTTCCGGCCATTATTGACCCCTGGCTGGTCATAGGGGTTCCAGACATTATTGAACCCTGAGGAGACAGTGGGGTGCCGCTAACTATTGAACCCGTCTGTGGAACAGTCCCGTGGGATGGGGAGAATTGTGATATAGACGGTGTGAAAGGGGTTGTGGCTTGATTCGAACCCATTATACTTCCTTGTGGTATAGTTTCTAAGACTGGTTTCATTGAATTTTTTGCGAAATTGGAAGTACCAGATATAATGGACCCTTGTGGACTAGTGGGTGTGGTCCCGGGTGGGGGACTTTGGTAACCGGTTTGGTTTTGATAATTATACCCCCCCTGTATTGAGGGGGGGAGATAGTTCCGTTTCATTCGAGCTTCGACTTCCATAACTAGTTCCGGACTTATAACTAAAAATTGTGGAAACAAAAAAAATAAAAATTAGCGAATGCATTTGCATGCTGGTGTTAAAACTAAAAAAAATTAAATGTGACGATTCAATATAAGCAAAAAAAATCTTCACATTTACTTTAAATTATAATAAAAACACATCTACTGCAAATAACACAACAATTATTAGGCGTTAATTAAATTCTTTTGCTAGAAAAACAACATAAAAAAAATAACATGCGCTATTTTGTGGGGATTTCTTTCTAGGGATTTCCCCGAGCTCTTTGCAAAAAGGTTGAGATGTTTTGGGAAACAATTAATAAAAAGTACATTTAATAAAAAAATAACGCAAAAGAATTAAGTGAAATAGTGTATTCACTATTATGACATAATAGACAAAAAAATCCAACAAAAATAAAAACATATTCTCCTAAACAAAACATCAAAAAAAGTAAATATCTAAAAGCATTTATCTGTATGCTTACACATATATATAGTACACACTACACACACTAGATGGTGTCCTAAATAAAAAATATATCTAAACAGAAGCAATTATCTCTACCTACGTTAGATGGCGTCAGTTAGTTAGTGAGTTAGTTACCAGGAGGCCGCTCCGTGACGGTGAGCAGGCCGGTGCGGCGCACGCGCATGTTGGTGGTCGACGACGTCGACGTCGCCTGCTGGAATGTTATAACAATAATTGTTTATAGTTAAAAAAATGTTTTGAATTAAAAATAACATATTGTAAGGTATTTTGATGCCATTTTTGTATTTATTTTGTAATTTTGTGGGTAGATAACATGTGTGTCTATAGTTGATACACACGTTATCTACCTAATGACCTTAGAGACGTCTAAAACCTTAGTCTCTTTTGTGAAGATGTGTGTTGTGAAGCATTCGAAACGTCGAGAATCAAAAATCTAAATAAATCCGGGGAAAAGTCCGAAAAGATAGTTTTATTTAAAATAGTAAAGATAACATATATTTATAACATATACACAATATATAAGAAAACACTACAAAACTTGACATATTTATTGCATAATTGTATTAACTTCTATGAGATGAAAACTTTTTATGGGTAATTAATTTTTAGGTTTAAAATAAAAAAAAGGGGTAAAGTGCGAGTCGAAATCGAAGGGTTCCATATCATCGCACAATATATAACACCATACACGTACATTTACTAATCGATTTTTTTAATTAAAGTTTTATTAACTCTCCAGTTACCTATTACGGCTCATGAGATACAGCCCGCTGACAGATAGACGGACGAACAGCGGAGGCTTAGGAATAGGGTTGGAACCCGTTGGAACCCTTCGGAACCCTAAAAGTGTTGTCATATGTGTATATGTATGTATGCGCGCGCGTGTATATATATATGCTTTTGTGTGTGTCCGTGTGTGTATATACGTACGATGGCGGCGGGCGCGCAGGAGGCGGCGTCCTCGGGCGTGGCCATGGTGTGGCGCTTGCTGCTGCCGCGGTTCAGCATGTACCTGCGCGCGGACGGACAGACAGCGATCACTCTCACTTACTTAGTACACTAGTGTCATATATGTATATGTTCTATATATGTATGTAAAAATCGGTATGTGTATGTATGTTCCCTATGTAAGGGCAATGTCGATAGTTAGGTCGAATAGTAATAGTTTTGTAATAGCAACACCTTAAACAAGGATAGATATAGCAAATAAATGTAATGTTGGAGTGAGATAGCGTTATTGATAATACATATACTTCCAAGATGTCGTTTTTTCATTAAGCCACCCTATCATGGCGCTGCGACAAATTAATTAAAATAAATAGGAAAAGTTAAAGTTAAAGTAAAAATAAAATAAATTTTCGATAGAATATATAGTAACAAGTGATGATCAATTAAAAATAATTGAAAAGTATTATCTAAAAACCAGATGTAGCCGGATTGTGAAAAAGCATACGTTTCATGCAAAGTAGCACGCAATACGTTTAATTGCGAGTACCACGTTCAGGTACTATCTGTAGGGTTTTCAGGTATTTTCAGCTACAAATTAACTTAAATAATGGAAGCAATAGAAGAGGAAAAATTTCAAAATTACACGGTGGCACAATTAAAGGAAGAGTTGGTATTACGATATTTGCCAACAAGTGGCCTTAAGCAAGACTTAATTAAACGGATTATACAAGACAACAAGGTAAAAATAGAGAATGGTACATTGGAAGCGTTAAAAGAAGAAAAGTTTAGAAGAGCATCTCAAGTTTTGGAAATGGAGTCCATGAGACAACAAATTCTAGAGTTACAGGCACGGAGCGTTCCTTTTTCAAACCCAGGTACGTCTAGCGATAGTAACAATGCAACCTTAACCGAAGTTTTGACTCAATTGGTACAAACGCAAGAAATAATTGCTCAAAAGATATCCCCTACATTTCAAGTATTCTCAACTAGCGACACAAGCAAAGCTATACCGCTTTTTGGTGGCAATCGTTTTGAAAATGCTTCTGAATGGATAAAACAAGTCGAACACATCGCTGCTTTAGCTAACTGGTCTGATAATTTGACAATGGTAAATGCATCTATGAGGTTGAAGGGTCAAGCTTATAATTGGAAACACAGTTTGTGGTAAAAAAATTGAATCTTGGTCAGTATGGAAGCAACAATTTATTGATAGATTTAAAATAAGAATGTCATTTGCTGAATTCATACAATACCAAAGTAAACGAACACTTCGCTTAACTGAAACCATAACTGAATACATATATGTTAAAAATGCTATGCTTGAAAAATCTCCCAGTATTATTCCAGAGCCAGATCGAGTGTCACTTATTTTAGAAGGAATCCAGGATATGCAGTGGTCAACGCCTTTAGCAACTCATTGTTGTAAAAACGTTGAGGACCTTATTACACATGCAACAGCTATGGACAACATCAGGAAGGTACAGCGTAAGATGACCGAGCATTATGAATCAGTAAGTAAACCATTTGACAGACCTAAAAGTAGTTTCATACCAAAATATAACCCAGGCACAGATAAACTTGAAGAAGTAACTTGTTTTCGATGCAAAAAGAAAGGACATGTTTCATATAATTGTGATATGCAAGCTCAACAACCTCATGTACAGAATCTTAAAGAAAAAGTAGTCACAAAACCACATACTAACCATTTTAATACCCCAAGCACATCGGCGAACACAAAAAATTACCAACAAAAGGAAAAACAAGTTAATTGCATACAGTTTAATGAACCAAGTGTAACTTTAATTCCAGTAACCCTTAACAGTGACATAACATTGACAGCTCTCCCAGATTCAGGATCAGTCATTACATTGGTTGATAAGAAGTTGCTCCCAAGTGATTTGCAAGTATATCCATGGCAAAAAGGCTCATACAAGGCAGCAGGTAATATGATCACACCCTTTGGATGGATTACAGCAAGACTTCAGGTAGGAAAAATTGATTATATTATGCCACAGATAGCAATTTGTGACAACTTACCTGTAGATATGATACTAGGTAAAGACTGGCAACATGCAGTTTATGCAAGAATTATACATGAACCAGATGGCAGGGTATGTATAATTACACCTACACATACAGAGTATTTCACTAATTCAGTACAAGAAGACACTTCAATAGCATGTTGTATGAAAATCCCAGGACCTAACAAACAGGAAATTTCAGTCTCAATGGAAGATCAAGACAAAATTAATAAATTAGTCGATAAATACTCAGATATTTTTAAAAGGGACAGTAATGACATAGGAGAATTTCAAGATGTAGAATTAGAAATCAATTTAAAACACAACATTCCAATAAAATGTAAACCATACAGACTTCCACAGCCAGAACGTGAATTTTTAAGGAAAACAATAGAACAATGGATAGAACAAAAGATATGTAGACATTCAAATTCCCCTTATGCGGCACCAATGTTTGTAGTACAACAGCCATTTCATAGTACAACACCATTTAGACCTGTTGTAGATTATTCTAAAACAATAAACCCAATTACAGAAGAAAATGTACAACCTATAGACAGAATGGAAGACATAATACTCATAATTTCACAATTTATTTACAAATTTAAACTTGATATTTATCATGCCTACCACAATATTAAAATCAGAGAGGAAGATATTTACAAAACAGCTGTTATCACACAGGATCATCATATAGAATTTATGCGAGTAATGTTTGGCATGGTCGGAGGTCCAGCAATTATGTCGAAAGTTATTAACTTAACATATGGACACTTGTATAATGAAGGAGTGCGATTATATTATGATGACATTTCAGGAGGAGCTAATAGCATTGAGCAATTGTTGACAATTTTGGAAAAGGTATTTATTGCCACACGTGAAAAGAAATTAAAACTAAACAAAGAAAAATGTGTATTTATAGCGACAGAACTACCACTTTTTGGAAGAATAGTTGGTTACAATGAAGAAAAACCAGACCCGCAAAGAACAGCTACAGTTAACAAGTATGACACTTTGAAATCATTATCAGAAATTAGATCATTTTTAGGATTTGCAAATACTTTCAGAAAATATATTCAAAATTATGCATCTATAGTAAAACCACTATCTGAAATTTTGAAACAAACCTCAAAGATGACCATAGAAAAAAAACAGGATCTAAAGAAAAATAAATTGATATTGACAGATAAACAACAAGAAGCTTTTCAATTAGTAAAATCACTTATAACATCTTCACCAATATTAGCATACTTTCAGCAGAATGCAGAGGAAACTATTGTTGAAACTGACAGTTCTTATAGCGGAATTGGAGCGTGTTTGTTACAAATACAAAATGGTCAGAAAAAAGTTATAGAATATGCAAGCCGTTCACTAAAGGACACAGAGACAAGGTATCATATTAATGAACTCGAAGTAACAGCAGTGCACTGGGCTATCACACAAAAATTCAGAATATATTTACTAGGCACTAAGTTCACACTTGTCACAGACAGCTATACTACAGCATATGTCATAAATAAATCAAAAATGAACAGAAAATTCGCAAGATATGTAGTAGACCTAGCACCATTTGACTTCACACCAGTGCACAGACCGGGTAAACAAAATTGTATTGCAGATCATTTGTCAAGATATCCTTTAGAAGAACTATGTATGATGATAATATCAAGTAATGAAGAAAAATTAAAACAAGCTCAAAGTAAAGACAATTTCATTAAAGTTATATGTACAAAATTAAGTCAAAAGCCAACAACAAATCACTTAAAACAAATAAGACAAACATACAAGTTAGAAAATGGTATTTTATTACATGTCGACAATCAAGAGCTTTTCAACAAGGAGAAAGTTGTAATACCACAAAGTTTAAGATCTTCAATATTAAAATTAGCACACGATGAAAGTGGACATTTGGACATGAAATCAACCTTATCACGGATTAAACAAAAGTATTGGTGGAAATCCATGCACAAAGATGTTAAAAATTACACAAAAGCCTGTCTAATATGTGCAAGTACAAATAGAAGAACAAAATTTGCATATGGATTAATGGGAAACAGACCGATACCAAACACACCATTTGAGGTTATATCAGCTGATCATATAGTTGCATTACCACAGACCACTTCAGGAAACTTATACATGTTGGTACATATAGATCATGCGACTAGATATATAATGGCTAAACCTACAAGTTCTTTATCAACAACAGATGTTATAGATACCATAGAAAAGGATATTATATATGTATATGGTCCACCTTTGACATACATTTCAGACAAAGCAACATGCTTTATGAGTCAAGTAATGCAAAAGTTTTTCACAAAATATGGAATACAACATCTACCGACAACACCATATACTGCTCAGAGCAATGGTTTGATAGAAAGGGCAAATGCTACCATCATTGCAACTTTAACTAAAGTGGCATTAGAAAACAGTACAGAGTGGGATAAGTTATTACCAAATACATTGTTAGCCATCAACACATCAAGACAAAAGACCACAAGTTATTCACCATTCTACTTGTTACATGGATATCACCCCAGAATTCCACCAAATGAAATTCATATTGGAACCATTCAGGAAAACATGGACCGGACACACCAGTTAGATTTATTAGAAAAGGCGAGACAAGAGGCTATCATTAGAATACAGGATCAACATAGCAAAAGTAAAGTAAAATATGACCAAAAGAAATTACAACATAATTTTGAAGAAGGAGAATATGTTTTATATGCATGGCCCCAACCACAAGACCATAAGTTGACACCAAAATACAAGGGACCATACAAAATTATTAATAAGATAGGATCAGTTTGTTATGAAATTCAGAATACAAAGAAACCAACACAGAAGAAAGTAGTACATGTTCAATATTTAAAACCTTTATCCCCACCTCCAGTCCTAGATTCTTTTTCAGCTTTTTCAGCAATACACAATGATGACCAATATAATGATGACAACAGCAATAATGACAACTCCCTTGGTATACAAATGAAGGAGGAAGATCAGCTCACGGATATGACACACACACCAGAATATTATGAGGGTACCAGCCAACCAGTACACAAAAGGCAGTATGTTACTAGGAGAGGACGCATCACCGAGAAACCATTCAAGTATGGTATATAACCGGATTTGACTGTATAGATATATGTATTTCTTTTATATTTCATGATAGTATACAATCTATGTACCGAAGAGTCTTAGATATCATTATTTTTCTTCTTTGCAATCAAAGTTTATTCAGTAACATAACATAATTAATAGCAAATTTTTTTTTAACAGTATCTTAATGTTTTCAAACTAAATAGTAATAAGTAATAACTCAGCATAAAGAATGTAAAAAAAAAAGTAGGTAAGTAAATTGAAGTTAAATATACTTGTAGTAAATTGAAGTTTAATATAATTATAATAAGTAAGTTAAATATACTTGTAACTTAATATTTTTATTACAAAATTAAAAAAAAAAGAGCATAAAAATATAACAATAAAAACAAAAAAATAGCATAAAATTTTCAATAAATAACAAAAATATATTAACATGTATATAAACAAAGGAAGTTAAAGTTGATTTTATTTTGTTATTAGTTGTATTAGAAGTTAAGTTTGAATAACAATGTAAATAGATTCTATAGGTAAGATATAAAAAAAAAAAAGAAAAATTATATTATTATTTTTTATTATATAAATGTTAAGCAATGCATGAGCATTAGATTTAAAGATCAGTTGTAGACATCGCTTATAGTTTAAGACCAGACAAATTAAAATCTAAATGTAGATATTGAGTACAGACATAACAATATCAGTTGATTTGTATACATGTAACAGTGACAAATATAGAAAGTTTATTCATAAAAAACATTGTAAGTAATTAAAGTTGTTATTAGTTCAGTTTCAGGCCTGCCCAATAGAAAAAAAAAGTAAATTATAAAGTTGCGAAATTAATTGTTGTTTTTAAAGTAATTTTTAATAAGAGTTTGTTAAATTGATTAAAGTTGTTTGAAGTAACGGCATGTAAGGAAGATGTGAAATTAAAATGTAAATGAATAAATATTAATTTAAATTTGAATTTCAAAGGGCATGTAAGGGCAATGTCGATAGTTAGGTCGAATAGTAATAGTTTTGTAATAGCAACACCTTAAACAAGGATAGATATCTATATATATAAAAGAAAGTCGTGTTAGTTACTTCGCTTATAACTCAAGAACGGCTGAACCGATTTAGCTGAAAATTGGCAGGGAGGTAGTTTAGAGCCAGGAGAAGGACATAGGATACTTTTTATCCCGTTCGACCGCGTTCCAATTTTTATGATATTTTAATTTTTGGATTTCTCTTAGTCCGGAATAGGTAAGTATTAAAACATATAATTAAAATGTGAGAAAGAAAGATTTTTTCTTTTTATATCTATTTAAAACGTACCTAGCGACGAACCCGAGCGAAGCGAGGGTGAGCCGCTAGTAGCAAATAAATGTAATGTTGGAGTGAGATAGCGTTATTGATAATACATATACTTCCAAGATGTCGTTTTTTCATTAAGCCACCCTATCACCTATATACTCCAAAACCGCTGTAGCGATTGTGATGATCAGGCAATCTTCAGATCAGCCAAGCATCTGATGCGATTTTTACTGGCAGATAGCTAATATTATAAGGAGTAACTTAAGCTACTTTTATTTTGGGAAAAAATCAGAGTTCCGCTCAAAAGAAATTAAAACGTAGCCAGCACCTGAGCAAAGCAAGGATAATTTGCTAGTAATATAATATTGTTATACAATTTCTAAATACCTGCATAAATTAGTATTATAATTGGGGTCCGAAGTCTGTTCATCTGTTTGTTCACTTTCCTCAGCTCGCGTAGAGGTGCCGCTGTCCGACACCTGAATGATAAACAAAATTTACATTTAATCTGTTCGTATCAAAAGTATATATTTATTAGTTTTATTAATAATTATTATCAAAAATTTGATAGCAGGATTTGGATAATTTCAAGATGTGATGCTTACCAACGGCATTGTTAAGTTATACAGTGATACAGGATGTTTGTTATATTTTTTAAGTTTAAATTAAAAAATAAACTTTTGTTTTCAAACTTAATAACTACAATAGATTCGATTTAATATAGGGCAAAATATTTTGCAAAAATTAAATTTAAGTTTTACTCTTCAATAAAATTCCGCTACTATTTAGTAAACAATTATAAAATTAAATGCATTAGTTTACTGTGAAAGTTTATACACTTTTGTGTGTGTGTGTGTGTGTTCTTCACACTAAAACTGCTGGATGAAATTTAATTTCACAGTAATATAGTTAGACTTAGAAACGTCGATCAAAAAAGTACCAGATACACAATCCCATGCAAAAGCTCTCTTAAAACTGCCACCAATTGTGTTTAGGTAATTGTTCCAGATGACATACAACAATGTAAATTGAACCTTAAGTGCAATGCTTAAAGTTGTTTTCACAAAAATAAATTAAAAGCGCACCCAAATTCTCAAATGAGCACTTATTCGGCGAGGACATTTTTTGCGGAGGTCGTGGAGGGATTAAACGTAATCCCTTACAAATTACCGGCATTGGTCGACACAGCAATGCCGTAGAAATAAAAATTAGGTAGTATGTATAAATATATATTTTACCATAATTTTATTGTAACTACATACATTGTAGACATTTTATATTGGTGAATAAACCTGAAATAAAGACATTTATAATAATGAAATCCCTAAACGTAACAAAGCGTGCAGCACTCACGTGGTGCGCGGGCGCGGCGCGGCAGCACGGCGCGTCGGGCGCGCGCACGTGCGCGCCGCCGTCCGACGCGCGCCGCCCGAACGACGACGCTAAATTATAATTATGTATTAATACGTCAAGCAAAACTTTGTGTCCCTTGTTAAGAAAAATCTATAATAATCATGGTCGCAGTTCGACCACTCGGCGAACTCTAGCAATGACTAATATATAATACGTCACAATCTTGAAGACACGTTTGGCTCAGTTTGTAGTGACTCTACTTGCTGTGCCAGCGGTGGCGGGTTCGAGTCCCGCTGGGGGCATTCATTTGTGTGATGAGCACGAATATTTGTACTCCAGTCATTGTTTATATTTGTAATATGAACTAGCGACTCACCATCGCTTCGCCCAGGTTCGTCCCGTGTTAACGATTAGTATGAAATACAAATCTTTAAATTTCTCGGATTTTCTGTACTATAATATGCATGTATTATACATATAAACCTTCCTCTTGAATCACTCTATCTATTAAAAAAACCGCATCAAAATCCGTTTCGTAGTTTTAAAGATCTAAGCATACATAGGGACAGACAGACAGCGAGAAGCGACTTTGTTTTATATTATGTAGTGATAACTCGTAGCTTCCCATGGAACTAGATGGTGCTGTATGTTAATGTACCAACATATTTATTTATCATTAGTTTATTCATTAATAATAATAATCATAAAAATTTAACCCACTCAACATCCCAATGCTAAGTATAGGAAAAAAAATATATTCTTCTAACCGATTTTAATTACAGCTGATCTTACTGAGACATGAGATTTGAACTCAGAAACTCAGAAACATATTTATAAAAATCAACTCAGGTTGAGTTCAGGATTAATCGTAAAAAAATGTTTAAAAAAAATTAATAATAAACTTTTGTTCAATTAAACTAACATAAATAAACAGAAAACAAAAAAAATAAGCAAAAAATTAAACTATTGGCATAAATCTGGGATTCGAACCCAATATTGACATCATGACAATCAGTTCTTACGTTTACTTCACTTCATACGTTTACATAACAATGGCGCATTCAGCTACCGAGTTATATAAAACCTTTTAAATAAAACAAATCGATCTCGTCTTCGAACCCACGGAACCCACATCAGAACCTATAAACAATACCTCTATTCCATACCACTCACCTTGTGTCTGCATAGCAACAGGCGGCTTCAGGAGATGATGATCTTTGACGCTGCAGTATCTCGGCGGCTGGTGCTGCACCGCGGGCAGCTTGGCCGCCAGGTTGGTGTTGGGCAGCAGCGACACCTCGGCCTGGCCGCCGCCCACCGCGCCCGGTAGGGTGGCTTGTGTGCCCTGCTGAATATAATATATTTCATGAAAATGTCATACTTAATACATTGTATGGTTTCGTGTAAAAAAACCATTTCTTTTCCTATAAAATAAAAATTAAAAAAAAAGATAGTACACATTGATGTTGAAAATTATAGGATGGCTTTTCTTTCAAATCCAAGTTCTTTTGGTTTATTTCCAAAACCATCTAGTTTTTTAATAATCTATACTAATATTATAAAAAGTTAAAGTTTGTGAGTTTGTGGGGATGTAAGAAGTCATTTTTGGATCTACTGAACCGATTTAGATGAAATTTAGTAAGATAGTTTGAAACCCTAGGAAGGACAAAGTATACTTTTTATCCCCTAAATCACCCCTTAAGGGTGTGAAAATAGTGATGAAAATTTGTATTAGCAAGCTACGAGCCCGAGCGAAGCAAAGGTGAATCGCTAGTAATAATAATAAAAAATTACAAGTTGCGCACTGTACATGTTGCTAATAAAAATCAGTATAAAAATTATAATTGTAATATATAAGTGGTAAATTATAGAAGTACCCTTTATAGCCTACAATACAATATATACAAATATATAAAATTGATGTGTCCGTTTGTAATGTGAAAATAACAACTTTTTACTAAATACAATGAAAGTATATACAATATATTATAGTTTTTAGATTTTTTGTCTGTCTGTATGTAAACGCATCGCGTGGAAATCACTACACAGATTTTGATGAACTTTGATATGATGATAGCAGGTTATCCGAGTCAACATATAGGATACTTTTTACTGCATGAAAATATCTCATCTCTGAGTAATCTATACTGAACGGTAAAACGTTACTAGGGACGAACCCGAGCAGAACGAGGGTGAGTTGCTAGTATTAAAATAAGTCTGTATAGACCAACATTTTGAACAAAACACGTACATCCCGTATGGTCTAGTGGCTAGGATACCTGGCTTTCACCCAGGAGGCTCGGGTTCGATTCCCGGTACGGGAAACGAGCATTCCGCGTCACATTTTGTTTTTTTTATTTATTTTTCACATTTTTGTTTTCTGTTTTTTTTTTATATATTTATTTATATAACATTATATTTATATTGAATTGAATATGATAATTAAATGTTAAAGCATGTTACTTTAAACCAATATTAATATTAGAAGTCCTAAACAGGTAATGCATATGTTATTTTACATAGCACGTTTTCCCGGTTTTACTTGTATTTTCATGTAATATTTTTAGAAATAATAAAATATTATTAATTCTATTGGAAAAGCTTAATTAATACATATATACAAATAAAATTGGTAGGATCCAGGTGATTTTTCAAATAAGCTTCGCCACCATTTTAAATATACAACAGAACAAATAAAAATATTAATTATTTCCTAAAACATATTTTCTTATTGTTAATTTAAAATACTAATTTCAACAAAGAACAAAAACAAGTCAAATAAAATTGCTTTTAAAAACTAAACAACAACTGTAAAGTGTATTAATAACTTTAAAGTGCATATTAAAATATAAATCGGTCAAGTGCGAGTCGAATTCGCACACGAAGGGTTCCGTACCATTGTAGATGTAGTTTTTATTTATATGACTTTTACTATATGTATGTACTTGTATATTAACTTCGATGATCGATTACGAACATTAAAAAATGTTTCTTGTATTTTTATTATTTGTTGTTATAGCGGCAATAGAAATACACACTCTGCGAAAATTTCAACTCTCTACCTATTACCGATCATGAGATATAGCCCTCCAACAGTCGAACGGACGGACAGCGGAGACATACGGTACGGACCTTTAAAAAGCAAGCTTTATACGACATTTATCTATAAATAAGCTTCTAACATCTAAAAGTGTGCAAAATATGTGTTCTTTAAACTTTGGCGTTATACTTTTACTAGGAGTTTAGACAAAATGTTACAAAAAATTCATAAAAAAAGTAAAAAATTATTTTATTGCTTATATATATATATATATATATATATATATATATATGTGTGTGTGTGTGTGTGTGTGTAAATCAAAATGATCTGTGTGTTGGTAAGGGATTTGGCTAATATTTAAAGCAATCGTAATAGTTTAAATAAGATTTTAAGGGACAAAAAAAATGGAAATGTTACCCGGACAATTGGTGAATTCCAGTGAAACTCTAAGTGCTTTATCTATTCAATTTTTTCAATATGAATTTATTATATTTACAGGACGTTTGTCGGTTCAGCTAATAAAAAATATAATAAAATTGCAAATTAATAGTGAGAAATGCACAATCCATGCAAATTCTAACATCAACGTGATAAATGTCCACATTTTACTACTCACACTGAAGTGAGTCGACGCACACAGTGTAGAGGGTCGCACGGACAGATCTCCTGCCTATAATATTTTTTATAAAAATATATATATATATATATATATATACGTAAGTCCCCTGGCCAGACAATACGCGTGATCATTAAACATGGTTGCCTATATAGAGATATACATGCGTAGTGGCACCTGCGCGTGGCGACAGTCCCCCGGCCCCACGGTGTGGCGGCGCGCGGCGGGCGCGTCGTGCGCGCGCGCGCTGGCCGGCTCCTCCGCGAGCGCGCTGTCGCCGAACTGTGGGGAATCATAATTGTTTATTAGCTGTGAATGGGAATCGAACCTGTACAATATGATATGTGGGGGTTTCAACCTGGCTAATTGATTTTTTATCCCCGATGTTTCGAATTCGAAGTAATTAAATAGTTTTAAATTGTACTACCTCCATAACCCTAAATATAAATATTTGTAAAACATTCGAAACATCACCAATAAATAATTAAAATTAAACCATGAAAATACCGAAGAGAAACTTTTTTTTTAAATATATAAATAAAGTTTTCCAACTTTCTTTGTTGTAAATAAATATACTATTCTAAAAAAAACATGTAAGGACTAAAATACCTTTTCAAAACTATCTCCCTGTCCTGCGGTCAGATACTCCGGGGCTTGCAATATTTCCAGTGAACCGCTGTCTTCTGCCTCCATTTGCTCCTCCTCGCTGCTCTGGAATGGATAAGCAACATTCACTTTAGTTGGGTGTTGGATGGGTGACCTTTTATTTATTTTGAAATTTTCAACTTTGATTTTTTTTAAATCCTTTATAATATAAATGTATATATTTTATTTTACTTTATCGTTATATTACAAGGAACATTTTTTTAATTTAAAATCAAGAAACCACTAAGGTTTGTAATAAAGTGTTTAGACAGCCATCTATACAGATAAATAAAATTCAAGTGTCTGTTTGTAATTTCAAAATAAGTGTTTTACTGAATGTATATGAAAGTATATACGGTACTAATAAGAAAAAAACAATTTTTATTTCTTTGTTTGTTCCGGCTAATCTCCGAAACGGCTGGACCAATTACGACGGGACTTTCACTGGCAAATATGTCATAAGGAGTAACTTAGGCTGCTTTTATTCTAGAATATAAATTAGGGTTCCACGCAATCAAATTAAAACCAATGAAATTCCAGACGCACCCGAGCGAAGCGAGGGTAAATCGCTAGTTTTATAAAAAATAATGCGTGGTGGGATAAAAGTACCGTATGTTATATCATAAAATCTTAAAACTCTCTTTACATAAAATATTTGATCATTCATTGCTCTCTTCCTAGTTCAAAATATGTAGATCAAAAAGACAAACAAACATTCACTTATATCTATAATTATATTACAGTTTATATCCATCGATCAAAAAAGTACTAGATACACAATCAGCAACAAAAAATGTCCTCATCGAATGAGCGCTCATATGAACATGTGAGCGCGTTGTTATATTATTTCTTTGTGGAAACAACTTTAAGCATTGCATTTAAGGTTTAATTTACATTGTTGTATATTTATTTCAACTAGAACAATTACCTTAACACAATTGGTGACAGTTTTAAGAGAACTTTTGCATGGGATTGTGTATCTGGTACTTTTTTGATGTTTATACCATGACAATTGTTTATAATTATTTAGCTTTAGGAATAATAATATATAAGTTAAATAGTTTTTATATACCTTACAACTAGTGAGATCTAGGGGAAGCCCCGTCGTGGAATCTAACGAATCTGCAAATCAATAAAATATAATTAAAATTACATATTATTACTACTAATAACTAGAGATTTGTTTGTATGTCACATATTAGATATCAAAATATGTATAAAATTATTTTAAAAAAAAACAATATTTTAAAAAAAATGGTAATTTAAGTAAGTATTTGGGAGACAGACCTACGCATAGCGTTTTTCGAAAAAGACATAAAAATTGCGTTTTTTTTTTTAGAAAAAAACATCTATCCAGATTGACTTAAAGAGCAAAACCTTATCTAAATACAAAATTTGATCCAAATTGTTACAGCCAAAGGTACATGAAATAAAATATACAAGATTGCTCATTTAATACTATGAAAATAGTTATAATATACCTGCAAGCATATAATTAATATTATATAGAGGTAAAGGTAAGCTTGTAAATTTGTGAGTTTATTTGTAGGAAGTAATCTCTGAAACTACTGAACCAATTTAGATGAAATTTGCTATGAATAATAGTTCAAGATCCTGGGAAGGACATAAGAGTTTTTATCCCGGAAATCAACCCTTAAGGGGGTGAAAATGGGGATGAAAGTTTGTATTGGGAGTCTACCTAAATTCAATTAATATGTAACTAGACAAACTTTGTCGTGTTCAAATTACAATTAGCACTTCCAACTTTTCCCAAATTTCTTTGAGCATCTTTTCCATAATTTTTTCCACAAGTTGATTCAGACATTTTTTTTTAAATTATATATATTAATTAGCCCAAATTAGCCCACCCATTCTCGAGTGATGTACATTCCAATAAACCAAATTAACTTTTATTATATAGATTAGATATAACTTATAAGTAATAACATACCATTATCCATTTCAGAGTCTTTATTCTTCATCTTATCCATCAGTAAATGATATATAGCGGATATGTGGTCGAAGCGTTCTTCTTCTACTGACTGAAAGTTTATGGAATATTGTTTATGGAATATTTTAAAATATAATATTAATAATTGTTTAATTATAGATAGAAAGAGACAGAGAGATGGAGAGGGAGAGAGAGCTAGAGAGGGGGAGAGGGGAGGACGGGGGGGGGGGGGTGAGAATGGGAAGGGAGAGGGGTGGTAGAGAGTGAGAGAGAATTAATTACTTTTGGACTATAGATACTACATACATACATCACCAAAATAGATTGGTCAGTATATGAAGGAAAGAGTAATATTTTCTTAAATGACTATCATAACTAATTAGATGTTTTTTGCAATAATTATAGCATGTATATATATGTATATGTGCGTGATTGTATATTTATGTTTACACTTATGTGTGAGTGTAGTAGACTCATGACGTTCAGTAAAAAAATGTAATAATTTAATGCTGAATAAAATATTTTGAATTCGAATTTGAGGTGCGCGATCAAGTGTTTGTTTATGCATATATCTACAGGCATATGTACATGCGTTTGTGTATGTATGTGTGTGCGTGCGCACCTGGCGTATGAGGTGCGCGTGCAGGCCGGGCAGCGCCAGCATGCGCGCCAGCACGGCGGCGTGCGGCGCGGCGGCGCCCGCGCCCGCGCCCGCGTGGCACGCGCACGCGCCCGTCGACGCGTCTGTTTACACACGGATTGTATATACAATACATATTACATATACATTAGATTGATACAAAAAAAACATTATTATTTTTATAAAATAGATTAAAAATTGTTTAACGGTGAAGGAAAACATCGTGAGGAAACCTGCATGTCTGAGACAATCCAGCAAGTTTTCAAAAAGACATGTGAAGTCCGCGAAGCCTGCATATCCTTCAAATATACCTTACTTCTCACATATATTCTATTACGTTCTAGAACATTCTCTGGCATTCTGCAATATCCCATAAGCTCACCATAGTGCCCCGGGCCGGGGCCGGGCTGGTGCGCCTGCAGCCAGCGGTGCCGCGCCACGCCGCGCAGCGACAGCCGGCGCTCCGGCTCTACCACTAGCATGTGCCTTATTAACTGCTCACATTCTGTAATTTTATACAAATATGAGGTTAAGAAATAAATAAAAGTAATAATAATAATGAACACCAAGAACAAAAGAAAATAAATATCTTAAATTAAATATTACTAATATTTGCATCTGTCTACGTTGATATATAAAAAAATTGATACACATTTCCTAACAAATAATATCTTTTATTCTAATTGTCTAAGCATAAATTCGAACTTACGCACGCCACAAAGTACCTTTTTAAACGAAACATCGCGTTTTTTAATGTTGTCATCCGAAAAGCAATAAATAAAAAAAAATTGAAAAAAAGGTGCATAATTTCGAATTGTACACTTCTTTTGAGGGCACTTTTGAGACTCTATTTGAGTATTTTGAGTTTTTTATATGAATGTTTGTCTGTAACAATATATTCAACAGAGTAAGAGCACGGAAATGTTACATAGAGTATTCCATCTTCATACAAACTGTCGGAAATCGAGTTATACCTACGCGCGTCGCGTTCGGTATACACTCGGTACACAACCGCGCGGGGTTGCCTGATCGTATAATTGGATACGAAAATTGTATAAGGTGGTTATGTTATGTAACTTTTATAATTTGATACAAAAATAAACATTTTATTCCTCCCGTAACTTCGCTAATGTCAAACAAAAAAGTATCGAGACATGCATCGTATGTTTTAAAAATAAAAATTAATTAATTAAATTAAAACGAAAAATTAAAGTATTTTTAATTACATTTTTTATCCGAATGCGGATTCTTTATACTATTAAATTTAACAATAAAGCTTTTCTTATGTCTCAGTCGAGGCGCAAATATTTTTAAATCTCAAATTTATAAGGGTCACATACCATCCTTATAAATTTGAGATTTTTAATTAAATCTACTAATAATAGTTTTTAATAAAAAATGTAATATTTAAAATCACAAAATTAGAAAGAAATTCAAGTAGGTAGATGAAATTAAAATACTGGCCGGCGGGCACTCGGGCAGCCCTGTCGCGTGGGTGCGTGCCGCTCGGCTGTTTATTTCAAGGACAGGCCCGAGTTGGAATACTGTATGCATTACATTACCGTGGTAAGAGCCTTTATAACGTGCCAATGTACATATAATCTCATCGACATTATCATAACTGTCATTACGAGATCAATATAAAAAGCAAATATGTTAGGTTTTTGATTATTTCGTGTGAGATATCATCTCCCGTATGGTCTAGTGGCTAGGATACCTGGCTTTCACCCAGGAGGCTCGGGTTCGATTCCCGGTACTGGAAAGGAGTTTTTTTAATTAATTATATTTCTTTTTGTTTTCTTTGAAGACGTTTTTGATATACAACAAACTCAAGACACACAAGCAGCACCTCTATAGTATCCTCAAATAAAACAGCACAAAAATAAAATGAATACGAGTGAGTTATGAGTGGTGGATATTCAAAATGATTATAATTATAATGTACTAACAAAACCCGCGGCTTCGCTTGCGCTAAAACT